>JAJPUD010000169.1:489732-515698 GCA_023553655.1 Myrmecobius fasciatus | reverse complement strand
TTATCACTCTTTGCAGATGATATGATGGTCTACTTAGAGAACCTTAGCGAATCAACTAGTTCATATAGTTCTGCCCAAACAATCCAATCAAAGCTGAGTGAAAAAGAAGGGCTACAGGTATTTTTCTTTGCTCTTGGGGGAACCATATTGCTATGTAAGAGTTAGTCAGTCCACAAACATTTGTTATAAACCTATGCAAAATCCTGGAGACACAAAGATAGTCTTGGCCCTCAAATGGATTACATTCTACTGGGAAAGACAACATGTACATGTATAAGTATATGCAAAAGATGGATGGATAACTAAGTGGATAAATGGATGATAGATAAATGGACAGACATGATAGATACCACCAGAAATGGTAGATAGATAGATGATAAGTAAGTAGATGGATGAATAGATAGATGATGCATAATGGATAGATGGATAGATAGAGATGGTAGACAAACAGAAAGAGGTGTTAGATAGACAGACAGGCAGATAGATAATAGCAGTTGAATAAAGTTGAAGATAGTTTGATGAGCACAAGAAATGTTATTCTCTCTTTCCTCCATCCCCATGATATGTGGATCTTGTTTGTAATATTCAACCCCACCTTCCAAGTGTAGTCTACTTTAGTTTCCCAATGAAGTATTTCCTTAAATTTGCCCATGCTGAAGGATCAAATCAAATTCAATAATTGGAAGTGGCTATCTTTATGTTTTCTTGAGCTATGGCTAGATTTTAGTAAAAATCCCATAGTCTTTCATTGCTTTGGGAAGTTTTAAAATGAATAAATATTATCCCATTTTATTTGAGAAATGAGCTCTCATATTTGTCTGGACATACTTCCCAGATCAAATAGAACCCACTAGTCACCCTCTCTACGTTTTTTATCACTTCGTTGCTCCCTCAACTGGATTTAACTGCAAAGGGAAAATATATGCCAGCAATATAGAAAGTAATCCCAGTAGTAAAAAGAAACTTTAGAGAAGATAACAAAACAGAAAGGAAAGCAAACTCTTCATGAACAAGGATTAGTTCAAATCACAAATGTCTCTTTCCAGAAGGTAGAAATCAGTCAGGTCAAGGTTGGGGATTGTAAAAGGGGGAAGAGTGAGAAATCACCCAAGCTGATCCCAGCTTGCTTCCACATTCTCCTTCTCTTTTATACCTCCTCACTTTGGGATAACAGCTACCGCCTTCATCCCCAGCCCAGCAAGCCACCTAAATTGCTGCCTCCCCAGCTATGACATCTTCTCCATTGAAGTAGTTCACTGTGGTTCCCAAGGGAAGGGAGATCTGATGACCTCTTCTAAGTGTACTTGTTCACTTTTCCCTCTTGGGAGGTTTAAGCTCTTCCCCTTCTTTAGAATGGCTACCTTGCCTTTCAGATATAGTCACAGACCTTTTGGTCCTTGTATCACAATGTTCTGAAGTATTCTGTTCCGTCCTATAAACATCCATCCATCTGCACAGACATTTTCAATTTCCTAGTCAAATGGGTTCTCCATATGCAAAGTAATTTAGAGAGAGGAGGAATTAGCAACCAAAGGAAGAAGGAGGTCATATAGAACGTGTTATGTTAGCTTAGGTTTTGAAGGAAAAGATTCTAAGCAGTGAAGTGGAGGTGGGAGTATATTATAGTATATGGGGTAAAGTCAAGAAAAGGTACCAAGAAGGAAGATGAAGTACAAACTGAGTAACAAAAGTTGGATTATGGAATGAAAGAAGGGAAATATCATAAAATAAAGTTAGAAAAGTAGGATGGAACCAACTGGCGAAGAGCTTTAAAATCCAAAGAGAAGTTAATACTTTATCCAAGAGACAATATGAAGGCATTCAAGCCTATAAAGAAGGAAATAACATGGCCAACTTTGAGCTTCAGAAAAATCACTTTGTCCATTCTTCAGATAATAGATTGATAAAAGGAAAGAGCAGCAGGAAAAGCACTTAAAAGGCTATTACATAGTCTAGGTGAGAGGTGGCAACCTTGTGACTAGAGAGAAAACAGCAGACAGGAGTAATGTTCTGGAGGTAAAAGCAATATCTAACAGTTAATTGGACATGTGCAGGAGGGTATTGATAACTCGGCTTGAAGTCCAGTGTGCACTGAAAGGATAGTTCCTTATTTTCCTTGTACAGTGGGAAGAAGGATAGGGTTTTGTTGTTATTCATTCGTTTCTGCCACGTCTGACTCTTTATGACCTCATTTGGAGTTTGTCTGGCAAAGATACTGGAGGGGTTTGCCATTTCCTTCTTTAGCTCATTTAACAGATGAAGAAACTGAGGTAAACATGCTTAAGTGACTTGCACAGAGCCAAACAACTGGTAAGCATCTGAGGCTAGGTTTGAACTCAGGTCTTCCTGACCTGGTGTTCTATCTACTATACCATCTAAGTGCTCAAGGGAAGGTTTGGGTAAAAAGAATAAGTTCTATTTTAGATGGGTTAAATTTGGGAAGTGTCTTGGATTTTCCAGTGGGAAACATTAATTAGACAGTTAGAGATAGAGAGCTAAAGCTCAGAAGAAAGCCTGAGACTGGATATATGCAGATTTGGGGATCATCTGCATAGATGATGTATATACTTATACATGTACATGTTGTCTTTCCCAGTAGAATGTAATCCTTGGGAACAGATCAGGGAACTGAATTAGAGAGTCTAGAGAGGAGAGAAAAGAAGATACAATAGAAAGTCTTAATTTACACTCATAGATATGGATGATGTACTAGCAGACTGAAAAGTAGCAGGCATATAGGTAGGAAAAGAATCACATTATCAAAACCCACAGAAAAAAAGTTTTATTCAGAAGGATAAGGAAAAAAAGAATGAAGACCAAGAAAAGACCATAAACTTTGACATTTAGGAAACCATTGGTGACTTTAGAGAGAGAAGTTTAAGTTTTTGGAGGTTAGAAACCAAATTACCAAGTATTGAGAATGGGGCAAGTGGAAAGTAAAGAGAGAATTGATTAAACTTAGCTTTTTCTAGGAATTTGGCTATAAAAGGGATAAGTAGGACAATAATTTGAAAGGATAGTTGGATTTAATGAGTTTTTTTTAAGATGGGAATGTTTACAGGCAGCTGGTAGATGAAGATAGAAAATTAAAAGGTAGAGGGATGGTTTTGAGCAATATGTTAGTGAACAGAGGAGATAAAATCAGGATTATATTGACTATAAGTCAATTCCAAGAATTGACTTGGAAAGAAGTTCTTTAAGTAAAAGAAGAAAAAATGGAAGATGATCATATGATCAAGGAATTTTGAGAAAGATAATGGTCTCTTGCAGTAAATCTGAAGCAAAGTCTTTAGCAAAGGTTGAGTCAAGGGAGCTATTTGAGGCTTGGGAAGTTTTAGGATTGCCTTATTTTTCTCCAGAATTCCCTGAAAATGCTCAAGGGTATTTTGCAGCTGTCAGTTTCTTTGAGTGGGCCAATAGTTCATCTCTTTCCTCTGGTTTTAAGCTTGCTATAGCTGCCTATCACCTGCACTGTTCATTTCTTTTTAATGAGGAAGGTTCCCCATGCTATGGAGCTGGATTTGACACCTGGAAGTGATTGACCTCCCTGCCATTGATATCACAGTAAATGTTCCCTGGACTTCTCCAAAGTGTTAAGATTGATCAGCCTGGCCTCTTTAGATACTATCCAGTCAATTAAGTCTTCACTTACTTATGTGATGATTACTTTCAGGTGTCTGAGGAAGCAACCGCTTTACATGCACTAAGGGAAAAAATATAGAATTCTCTTTTATTTTTTCCTCATGAACTATTAAAAGAGAAGTGGATTCTTCTCTGTATCAGCAAGGAAATTCACTAAATGACTTTGACATCCCTTTCATTCTTTTTTTTTTTAATCATTTTTATTTTCCCCAGCTACATGCTTTTTGTTTGTTTATTTGTTTTTTTATTAAAGCTTTTTATTTGCATAACATATATATGGGTAGTTCCTCAACATTGATCCTTACAAAGCTTTCCATTACAAATTTTCCCCCTAGTCCCCTCCCCTCCCCTAGATGGCAGGAAGTCCACTACATGTTAATTATATTAAAATACTTGACAAGTCGAATATATGCATACATATTTCCATACTTATCCTGCTGTGCAAGAAAAATCGTATCTACATGAACAAAAAATATCTGAGAAAGAAAACACAATGCAAGCAAACATCAATAGAGACCATGAAAATGTTATGTTGTGGTCCACATTTCACATTCCTCTCTCTGGGTGTATATGGCTTTCTTCACTGAACAGCTGGAACTGGTTTGAAACATTTCATTGTTGAAGAGAGCCATGTCCATCAGAATTGATCATCATGTAATATTGTTGTTGCTGTGTATGATGATCTCCTGGTTCTGCTCGTTTCACTCAGCATCAGTTCATGCAAGTCTCTCCAGCCTCTTTGCAATCATCCTGCTGGTCGTTTCTTACAGAACAATAATATTCCATAACATTCATATGCCATAATTTATTCAGCCATTCTCTAATTGATGGGCATCCACTCAATTTCCAGTTTCTTGCCACTACAAAAAGGGCTGCCACAAACATGCTTGCACATGAGGGTCCCTTTCCCTCCTTTAAGATCTCTTTGGGATATAAGCCCAATAGAAATGCTGCTGGGTCAAAGGGTATGCACAGTTTGATCACTTTTTGAGCATAGCTCCAAATTGCTTTCCAGAATGGTTGGATCTGTTCACAGTTCCACCAACAATGTATCAGTGTCCCAGTTTTCCCACATCCCCTCCAACATTCATCATTATCCTTTCCTGTCATTTTAGCCAATCTGACAATCCCTTTCATTCTTTAGGGAGTATTAATCTGTCATTTTTAATTGTCTCAAATTTTCATTTAGGCAGTATTTCCTTATGGAGAAAGAAACCTGGAGTCAAGAAGACTCATTTTCCTGAGTTCAATTCTGACCTCAGACACTTATTAATTGTGCAGTCTTGCACAAGTCACTGTTTGCCTCCATTTCCTCATCTGCAAAAATGACCTGGAAGGGAAATGGTAACCATTCTAAGAAAACCCCAAATGGAGTCATAAAGAGCAGGACATGAGTGAAAAATGAATGAACAACAAAAGGAAATAATAACATTAAGCATATTACATACCTTTAGGTATTAGATAAATATTAGTTATTATTACCTAGGGTCCTGACTTAAGGTAGAATGAAGAGTTTTCATGGTTTCTTGGAGAGAGCACTAAACTTGGAGTTTGGGGACCTATATACAGTCCCAGCCTCCTTCCATTTATTCCCTTTGTAAAATTGGACAAATTACCTTAACCTCACTAGGCCTTCCAAATTTATAGAATAAAGGGGTTGTATGAGACAGAGTCTGGTCTCCAAGACTCTTTTAGGAGTTTGGGACCTCAAAATTATTGTCATACTAATATATTATTTGCTTCTTAAAATACTTCTCCTTTTTCCAACTATACATCTGTAAGAAGTGAAATTTTTTTCACATACTTGAACCAAGGCAACATACCACAACAGACTGATTGCAGGAGCAGATATGGGAATCCAGCTGTCTCTTATTAAGCCAATATTAAAGAGATTTGCAAAAATAGGTAAAATAGTGTCACTTCACTAATTTTTTGAAAATAGCTTTTTTAAATAAAAATGTTATTTGTATTGACATATATTAGATTTATTATTACTATTTTCAATAAATTAGTAATTTATTTTAATTCATTAATTTCAAATACAGTAAATATTGCTTTAAATTTAAGAGTCCATAATTCCAAAGGGCCTTTTCTTATTGTTTTGGCTATAGTTCATAGACTTAAGAGATCTCCTCTATGGAAATGGCCCTGATAAGAGGGTCAGCTTTACCTGAATCCTTGAGAAGTTGTGGTTTGCTCCAGGACATACAGTTAGTGTGTGTCAGCTTTGAACCATGGTCTTACAGGCTCAGAAACCCCCCTTTATTTATTCATTTTGCCAAGCTTCCTGTCAGCTTCTTTATTATGGATGTGTGTAATTTCTTAAACCTCTAGGTATGAATATTTATTTACTCCTGACTAAAACTGAAAGGAAGATTCATTTAATCTTCCTTTGTCTGAACCTTAACATGACCCTGTACTTGCTAATGAAAGCTAAAAATTTACATTGGAACCCAAATTGAAATTGTGGATTCAAGTTCCAATAAATGTTCAAGGTAGAGCTATTAATAAAATCCCAGACCTCCAGTGCCTTTATGCACATGTCAATCCAGAGCATTATTACCGAGAGGGAAAGAACGTATGCATCCTTGGTAATGGGATATATATACATACACACACACACACACACACACACACACACACACACACACACACACAATCACTGTTGAAGCTAAGGAACCAGTGAGTTAATTATTTTAGCAGCAGCATTTTGCAGAAAATAAAATGTATTGTGAGCATTGCATTTGAGGTTTTTTCTTCTTGTAGGAGTATGGCAGCAATTGATTATATGCCACAGACTGAGCTGATGAAACTGAGTTGGAGGAGGTCAGGGATCTGATGTGTAATTAGAATTCATTTCAGAAATATTCAGGGCTTGACCTATTTACAGTATCCACAAGGCTTAAACTCTCTATTTCCTATTTTGTCAGTTGGTCAATAAGTTTATTAAGTGCCTACTACGTACCAGTCACTGTGCTAAGTACATTTGTAAAATGAAAGATTGAAGGAATATTGTTTGCTCTTTGTTCTTGAAGAGTACCATGACATGAAGGAGAGGATGCCATAATATGCAAGGGAATTGGATTTAAGGGATGGAAGGCTATGCTCACTTTTCCCTCCAGAGCCATCTGGGTCTAGTGGCAAGATTTAGATCAAGATGACTGAGATGGCCCTGGACACAGTGGGGGACCTTGGTCTTTTAAAGCATTTATTCAGTCATTGCTTTTTTAAGGCATGGGGATATACATATAAAAAATAAGACTGTCTCTGTTTTAAAGTAAATTATATTCTAATAAGGGAAGACAAGAAGGCATTTGGTCCATGAAGTCAGATTCAGAAGTGAGCCCATAGAATAATTTATTGACACATCCTTTACAGGAATGAAAGTGTTGATTTGATTACTATTCCCAGAGCTAGAAGGAGGAAGGAGATAAGGTCAGGGGAAGGAAAAGAGGCTTCACATACAACTCTATAACTTGAAGATGACCCTAGAGCAACATAATTGGGTCTGGCTCTGGCTGCATATGGAAACTCTTACTCCCATGATTTCAAGACTCCTGAGAACCTCATTAGTAGAGACTGAAAACTATAGATAAGGGGCTTTAGAAATCTATAGTCCAAATCTCTCACTGCAGATAAAAAAAAATCAGGATTTAGAAGTAAGAGAACCAAGAGAATGTTTTACAGAGTAACAGTAAAATTATGTGGTCATCAAATGTGATATTTGGCTCTTCTCAATGCAGTGATTCAAGGCAATTTCAATATACTTGTAATGAAAAATGCTATTTGCATACAGAAGGAAAACTATGGAGACTGACTGTGGATCGAAGCATAATATTTTCATCTTTGTTTGCTTTTTCTTTCTCCTGTTTTTTTTCTCTTTTAGTTTGATTTTTCCTACACAAAATGACAAATTTGTAAATATGTTTAAGAAATAAAATTTGACTCTAGCCTGTAATTACTTTGCTCAAGGTCACATGAATAGTAAGTATCAGAATCTACAGTGAACCTACATTCATTAACTCCAAATTCAGTATTATTTCCATTACATTTTACTATGATTCTAGCTAGATTCCCGTACTCTTAATAAGAAGATAGCCGAAGGAGGATAAACTCAGAATTTATCTTAAAATTATGATAAACAGTTATTCTTTTTTTTATTTTTTTTTATTAAAGCTTTTTATTTGTATAACATATGTATGGGTAGTTCCCCAACATTGATCTTTACAAAGCTTTCCATTACAAATTTTACCCCCAGTCCCCTCCCCTCCCCTAGATGGCAGGAAGTCCACTACATGTTAATAATGTTGAAATGCTTGAGAAGTTATGCAAGAAAAATCCTATCTACAAGAAAAAAAAAAGAATCAGAGAAAGGCAACACAATGCAAGCAAATGTCAATAGAGATCATGAAAATGTTACGTTGTGGTCCATATTTCATTTCCCTCTCTCTGGGTGTATATGGTTTTCTTCAGTGAACAATTGGAACTGGTTTGAGACAATTCTTTGTTGCAGAGAGCCATGTCTATCAAAATTGATCATCATGTAATACTTAAACACTTATTCTTTAGAAGGCCTTAAGTATGGGGAAGGCTTTGTTTGAATTATGTCAAGAAATTTTCACCAAAAGATGATTTCTTAAGTACTTTTTATGACAAAAAGATTTCTTGTTTCCATCCCCTTCGTTGTAATTTTATTTTTTGTTTCCTGTATTTGAAAGACTAAGAATGTGACCCAAACTTATTCATCCTGTTCCCAACTGTCTTCAATACTTAAAAGAAAACCATAAAGATTTTCTGGGATGTTAATATTGCTTATTCCAGTAATTGTCAAGATTTTTCAATGTAACTCCCCCTTGCTCTCATTTAGGTCATTATTCCAGGCTTCTTTCCCATTTCACATATGATGAAATCGAAATTCCAAAAGCTTGTGACATATCCAGGGTCACACAGATACTTTGGAAGCCAGCATTCAAACTTAGGTCTTCCAACTTAGGATCCAGTGTTCTTTCCATCACACCTTAATTCCCCTTTTCCCTAGCATCAGTAAACTTGACAAAAAAGATTTCTGAGCCTAAGCCCACATGCTCACATTCCTGGATACCTTGGGCTGATCCCAAAGAGGCTAATATTGACCTGCCTTCTTCATTGGCTTTTTCCTGTGGCACATATTTTGTAGAAAAGGCTAATGTGATCTTATGCATTTAAAATACCATCCAGGAAATAAATACTCCTAGAATCATAAAAGGATTCATGGCCCTTACTAAGTTGGCAAGAGAAGAGAAGTACAATAATGTACCCTGATTTGGACATTTGTAGTTGAAAGATACACAGGGGCTCAATAAATGGGAATTGGATTGACTAAAGTAAAATTGAATTACAGACTGATCTAAGAAATTATAGAGGCATCATATAGGTGTAATCCAGAGACCAGGGTTCTATTCTTGGCTTTACCAATAACTAGCTGGGATCTTGAGCAATCCACTTCCCAGCCGGTGGTCTCAATCTTCTTATCTATAAAATTAAGGGGTCTCAATGGCCTTCAAATGGTGTTATGATTCGGAATCCAGGGTTTCATTTTGTAGAGAGAGTGTCAAATTTGAATTTATTGAGAACCTAGTTTTGAATGTCCCTTCTTAAACTTAATAGACCGTGTTTCTTGGGGCATGGCACTATGTTTTTCTCCCTATCGTTAAATCCTCATTAATTAGCACAGTGCTTGCCACATAGTACTTAATAAGTGCTCCTCAATGGATTAACTGATTAGCTATGAAACCATGAGTTACTTATATCAGCTTTGAACCTGCTTTCCTCATCAATAAATTGAAGATTATAAAACCATTGATATTTATCTTCACAGGACTGCTGTGAACAACAGATCTTAAAGCTTGCAAAGATAGATAGATAGACGGATGGATGGATGGATGGATGGATGGATGGATGGATGAACAGGTGGATATCTGTTGGTATTGAAATCAGGATTTGGGTTCAAATCGTAGCTCTGCCTCTTATTATTATATTATCTATATGATCCTGGAGAAATTACTTAATGTTTTTGAAACTGAATTACCTCTTGTATAAAATAAGAGAGTTGGGCTTGAGAATCTCCAAGGTTTCTTTCAGTTCTAAGTATGTGATCTTAAAAAAAATATTGGCAAGAGAGCCTGCCACCTAAGGAACAATGAAGGGCATTTTAATATTTCTTTTTATTAAGTGCACATTATATACCACAAAATCCCTCTCTCTATAGCATGCAATTATTTATTTTGTGATAAAGTCAGTGATACACAGGAAGGGTGCAATTTTCAACATGTGTGTGTGTGTGTGTGTGTGTGTGTGTGTGTGTGTGTGTTAAGGACAAAAGGAAGAAGAGGTTTTAGATCTCTCCTAGAAAATACCAGTGCCTACAACAGTACTATATGACGATCAATTCTGATGGACATGGCTCTCTTCAACAATGAAATGTTTCAAACCACCTCCAAATGTTCACTGAAGAAAGCCATATACACCCAGAGAGAGGGATGCGAAATGTGGACCACAACATAACATTCTCATACTCCTTGATTGATGTTTGCTTACATTGTATTTCCTTTATCTGATACATCGTTTGTGTAGATAAGATTTTTCTTGCACACCAATGATAAGTTTGGAAATATGTATACATATATTCGATTTGCCAATATTTTAACATAATTAACATGTAGTGGATATCCTGCCATCTAGGGGAGGGGTGGGGAGTTGGGGGGAAAAATTTGTAACGGAAAGCTATGTAAGGGTTATTGTTGAAGAATTACCCACACATATGTTATGCAAATAAAATAAAAAATTAAAAAAAAAAAAAGAAAAAAAAGAAAATACCAGTGCCTTATTCACAGCTGAGAATTTACCCATAGAGGTAACAGAACTCAGGGAAAGATGCCCTTATTTTCCTCCCAGTCTCTAGCCTAAGAAAACCTTGAGAGGAGACACATTGTGGCATTGGAATTAAAATCAAGAAAAGCTGTATTCAAATTTTGCCTCAAAGACTTACTAGCTGTATAACACTGGGCAAGTCATTTTAACTTCCCTTGGCTCATCTGTAAAATGAGAATAGAAATAGTACCTATCCCACTTAATTGGGAGGTTCAAATAGAATAATGTACAAAAGGCAATCGGATAATCTTGAGATAGTACAGAATGGGATACTACTATTACAAGACTAGTGTTATAATTTTTTTGTTGTTGTTGGAGGAGAGTGGTGGTGATATGTGAATCTGTTAAGTCACTTTTGGCAAAGAAAATAGATTATATTTTATAGTAGGCAACTCACATTTGTCCCCATTTAACTTACTATTGTTGAAGTAGACAGTTTCTTCTATTGAACTAGTTGTCAATAGAAATTTCTCTTTGATTAACCTTTAGGTGATTTATTGATTCTGTCCTTAAAAAAACAAACAAACAAACAAAACCCACAGAATGCCATAGGGTTATTTGGGAAGGTTTTGTTTTGTACACTGAATAGTCTGTTCATTGGTAATCAGTTTTGAAAAACAGGAATAAAAATATAGCAGTTACTATGGGGAGCTCCTATGAGATGCAAAGGTCTCCCAACAAAAACTAGATCTGGAGTGAACAATCATCAATGTGAAGGGCCAAATAAAATATAGCCTCAGCTTGAGTCTATTAATGGCCAGTGTGGCTGCAGACCGAGGCGTGATTTTCCTTCTGTTTTCCCTATCCCATTTAGAGCCAACCATCTGAAGGTTTAAAGGAAAAGAACAGGAAAGGAAGAAGCAATTAACAATATCCACCCTTCTTTTCTCTCCTCTTCTGAGCATGCGTTCTTCCTTTTGGCTGTTTTTTGTTTTTTTTTCTCTTCCTATCTTTTGTTCTTCATTCCCCCACCCACTTTCTTAACTGACTATAATGTGGAAACAGTATATTTCAAAATATTTGTTATATTTATTGGATGAATTGATTCTATTTTATGGTCTCTGGTTTTAATCTTAAAACTCAAAAGAAGTTTTACATTTTTCATTCTTCTTTCAAAGAGGAAGGAAAAAGTGCCTTTTACTTCTGGGATGTCCTCAAATGATTATTTTTCTGTATATTAGTGTCTTTCAATAAAAAGGGAGTTTGGTGCTCCTGTCATAAGTTAAACAAGAGGAAATACACATACATTATAGAAATTATGAATCTCCTTAGATCTCTGTTATATTAGAGCAGATTGACAAGGGAAATGTTTGATAACTTAGATGTCCTGAGAAAGGGCACTGAGCTTGTTCATCTTTTGAGGTTCTTATCAGCCAAGCAATTGTTCACATACCCATTGGCAGAACTAGTGTCTCAAAGGCAACATCAGCTTCTTCATAAAGAAACAAAAGTAAATTAGCAGGATCATCATCCTAGATAAAGAAGGAACAACCTCCTCCTGGGCTCCAGGTTCTTCTGGATGTCAGAGTATAGGACTCAGAGTCACAAGATCTGGGTTCATGCTTTGGCTCTGCTACAAATGCAATGTGACATTGGGCCAGCCACTCTTAGGAACTCAGTTACTTCATTTGTAAAATGGTCTGAATTCTTGATTTTTCACCTCTTTTATGTCCTGACTCCTTTTAGAAGTCTAGTAAAGCTTATAGACCCAATTCTCAGGATAATATTTTTAAATAAAAATATATAGGATTATTATTGAAATATTTTTCAAAATATTAGAAGAACCCCTTGGACCTCCAGGTTAAGGATCTTTGGTAAATGTTTTTTAAAGTACCTCTATTGATATTTGCTTGCATTGTATTTCCTTTCTCAGATTTTCTTTTTTTTTCTTGTAGATAGGATTTTTCTTGCACAACTTGTCAAGTATTTCAATATTATTGACTTGTAGTGGACTTCCTGCCATCTAGGGGAGGGGAGGGGACTGGGGGTAAAAGTTGTAATGGAAAGCTTTGTAAAGATCAATGCTGGGGAACTACCCATACATATGTTATACAAATAAAAAGCTTTAATAAAAAAAATTAAAAATAAGAAAGGGTGTGTGTGTGTGTGTGTGTGTGTGTGTGTGTGTGTGTGTGTGTGTGTGTGTATGGGTAGAATTTTGAAGTCAGGAAAAACTATGTTCAAGCCTATTAGATTTGTGCAATTATTTCATCTTCTCAGTGACTCCAGAAAACTGTCTGGATCTGTAAGTTACAGACAAGTTGTGAATCTGTTTCTGTGGAGGAAATTTCCAAAATAGGAATTCTCTTCACATAAGAAATCATAATGCTAGACTTCTCCCTCCTTCCATCACTCCCCCCAACCCCACCAAAAAAAGAAATCCAAAAAAAAATATGGAATCAAAATTTTAATGTTTGAAGGAAGCAGGATTATAGAATTTATTACTCCAATCACTTCACTTTACATTTGAGGAAACTGAGGTTCATAAAGAGGTGGTGCCTTATACAAAGTCACAGAGATCTTAAATAATAGAGGTAGATTTTGAACTTAAATCCTCTGATTCCCAATCCATCCCTTTTTCTTTTCTTTCTTTCTTTTTTTCTTTTGGCTGAGGCAATTGAGGTTAAGTGACTTGCCCAGGGTCACACAGCTAGGGAATGTTAAGTGTCTGAGGCCAGATTGGAACTCAGGTCCTCCTGACTTCAGGGCTGGTGCTCTATCCATTGCACCACCTAGCTGCCCCCATCCCTTTTTCTACCACACCATTATTTCAGGTCATATCCACCAGAGAAAATGTATGCTTGGTCACAAAGAACTTCATGAAGCCCAGGAGGAAATTTTTCAAGTTTTGGGTTATCCAGCCATGATGAGAAAATGGTTTGGTTTGTTTGGTTTTGTTTTCCTGAATATCAAGAAATCAGACTTCTTTTTTAATCAATGGCAATTCAAATTTGATTCTAAGTTCTTCTGCACAAAGGACGTGACTTTGGTTACATTTAAGTAAGGAGATTTAGACCTGTACTATTTTCACTTACATTTTTTTTTCAGCACAAATTCCTTACAACAAATTTTGAAGAAAAAAAAAATTCTGATCCAGAACCCCTCTGAATCTCCATCACATCCCTTTTGAGTTTTTTGCTCTGATATAGGAAGTCAACTGCCATTGGAGGATTTTCCTTTTAATCTTTGCCAATATTGACAGAAAGTTAAACTGAGGAAGTAAATGGTTTCCTTCACCTGAAGACGCTAAAGTAGGAGGACTCATTGTCACTCCTGATAAAGGAGAGATTCTTAGCTGGGTACCAAGGACCAAGTTGGCCTAGATAGGCCTTCCAATTCCCTAATAATATGAGATTCTATGGTTCCATTAATTATATTACACTCTACATCTCTGCCCCCTCTGGATCTAGTCAGCATAGACTCATACCTCTGCCCATTTGCCTTCTCATCTTTTTTCCTCGTATTTGTCATGTCTTCAAAAGAATCCATTCCATTTCTATACTATTATTTGCTTTCCCCAATTGAGGGACACTCACTGCATTTCCAGTTCTTTGTTACTCCAAAAAGTGCTCTATGAATGTGTTGAAATGAGTACCCTTTCTCTGTGCCTTGAACCTCTTGAAGAATATACCTAATGATGGTATTAGTGAATGACATTTAATGTACATGTCATTTAAAATATAAAATTTTAGAGCAAAAGAGTTTCAAGGAAGAGAAGAAATTACATAATAAACCTGATTGTAGAGAAATGGGTAGCCTGATCTTCCCCATACAAAGAAGAGAATAGATTATGATGATAATGCTGAAAGTTACGAAGGTTGGACTTCTATAGGTTTTCTTAGAGGGAAGACTGTTTTCCTCATGTTCAGAGCAGAATAATTCAGTACTTTTCGGGGTTGAGATAACTCTCCCATTCCCAAACCCCTTTCCCAGTCTTTTCAAGTTGTTAATTCTCTTCTCATTCTCTTCTTGAAATCAGCACACATACATACACACACACATACACAGATTTATATATTTAAATAGATATAATATTTGATGTGTGTACATATGCATCCTTCTTATAGAATATAAACAGCTTGAAGACAAGATGTTTCTTATTTTAATTTTGGTAACCTCAGCATCCAGTAGAGCTCCTTGCACAGGATCAACATTTAGTAACTGTTTGTTGAATTAAATTGAATACTCATCCCATACTTTAGGGTATCTTTGAATGCTCATCTTATCCTCTAGGACAGGGCTTCTTAAACTTTTTCCACTCCCTTTCCCCTCCTCCCTCCAAG
Organism: Myrmecobius fasciatus; assembly: GCA_023553655.1. Taxonomy (NCBI): domain Eukaryota; kingdom Metazoa; phylum Chordata; class Mammalia; order Dasyuromorphia; family Myrmecobiidae; genus Myrmecobius; species Myrmecobius fasciatus. The sequence goes on along the minus strand of JAJPUD010000169.1, from coordinate 500,864 downwards.
AAATTTTTATGCAATCCTGGGTACGTTGGCATATAAAATAGGAATACAAATCAAACATTTACTGATAATAAATCATAAAGAAATTTATTTTAAAAACAATTATTTTACCTTTTATTAAAGAGAAAAGCAAATTTGCAAACTAATGAAAGGGATGTATTTGTTTATTTTTACATAAAGAATTAAATCTTGGTGAAATATTTGATACCCTTTACTGTTTCTGAATTTTTCACAACCCCATGAGGGGTCACAATTCATAGTTTAAGAAGCTTTGCTCTACAATATCATATGGACTTTTGCCTACTGGATATATCATACAGACATAGACCTCAAGGTCTGGAAGACATTTTGTAGAGAGTAGGACTTCTTGTGGTGGATATGTGATTTTCTTATTATTGTTGTCATTGTTGTTGCAGCTGCAGCAGCAAATATTTCCAGAAGAATACTGAAAAAAGTATTTTCACCCAAGCCAAAACAGGCATATATATGCCTGGATGCTGCCAAGCTCAAAGGGGTTAGGAAGGAAATTTGAGCTGTAAAAGTACTGACCAGTTGATCTCTCTTCTCTCTGGATTGTTAAAACAATGCTATGGTGTTGTCATAATTATAGACCTATGCATATGATTCATGTCAAAGATTACATAGGTTCTTCCTATATGGTTGTTGTTCTTCAGTCGTTTGAGTCATATTAGACTCTTCATGACCCCATTTGGGGTTTTCTTAGTAGAGATATGGAAGGGGTTTGCTGTTTCCTTCTCTAGCTTATTTTACAGATGAGGAAACTGAGGTAAACAGACTTAAGTGTCTTGTCCGGGGTCACACAGTAAATACCTGAGAATGGATTTGAGCTCAGGTTTTTTGGGCTTCAGAATCAGTGCAATATCCACTGTGCTATCTAGCTGCCCCTCCTATATAGTAGAAGTTTAATAAATGTATGCTGATTGATTGATACAAGACTGTATGAGACAGTGGTTCTCAAAAGGTTTTCTAAGTATTGTATGGAACTAACTCAGTCCCATTGGCGTGCTCTGGTCTCCTAGAAATTGTACTGAATTTACACTTGGAATCCTTGCACATGTGTGAGTCTCCTATATTTCTCAACCAAAGAATGATCAAAAAAAGTTTTGAGAACCACTGGTAGCCAGATGGCCAGGTAATACAGTGAATAGCACTTTGGTCCAGCTCCATCCTCACATACTTATTCATTCTGTGACATTGGGGCAAGTCACTTAATATCTATGTTGGTTTCCTCATCTATAAAATGAGGATAGTGATAGCGAATACCTGCTAGAGTGATTGTGAATATAAAAGAAGTAATATTCATAAAGCCTTTTGCAAATCTTAAAGCAATATATAAATGCTAGTTATTATTATTATTACTATCATTATTAACAATCCTTATATTCTCAGGGGAAACCTATCAGGTGCCAATATTCTTTTTTTTTTCTTCTCTTTTTTTAAAGGCTCGTTTTATTTTGAACCAAATAGACACCAATGGAATATTCAAATAAATGAAATGATTCCATATGTGACGCTCTAAACTGCATTATTTGCAATTGGTTAAAAAAAGACATATTTTAACTTTAAGAAGATGATAACAAAACATCCTATTTGCTCTTGTCCCTTTTCTGATCTCTTTTTCTTCTATGTATTTTTTTTTTCAGATTTTGTTGCTGTTACTTTTTTACATGATTGCAGTAAGTCTCTATGTTGCTGTTCTGATTCTATTTCTTCGCCCTACATCACTTCATAGACATTCGCCCCATATTTTCATTCTTCATAACTGTCATTTCTTATGGTGCAATTATATTTTGAAGCACAAATTATTTCCGAATTTTGGAGCACAAATTGTACAAATCAGACCACTATGACTGTTTTAGCACAGCGAAGTCTTCTATTCCTTTTTAGGCAGCATGGTACCATAGAAGGAGCTCTGGCTCTGGAGTTAGAGAGCCTGGGTTCAATTCCCATCTCTGACACTTACCACCTGCTTGACATTGAGCAAGTCACTTTTCTTCCAATTAAATGGCCTCTGAGGTCCCTTTCACCTCCAGATCTCTGATCCTATGATATAGTCTTAGGAGTCAGATCATTTGGTTAAAGGGCCTGACAGTTGAATAGTTTTGATTATATATAATTACATTGCTTTCCAAAAAGATTGCACCAATTCACAGCTCCACCTGCAACAATAATATAATATGCCTGCTTCTCCACAGCCCTGGCAACACTGAATTTCATTATTATCAATGTTCACTAATTTAATGGATATATAGAATGGTATCTCATAGTTGTTTTGATATCTCTTATAACCAGAGAATTTGAGCATTTATTTAGTTGTTAATCATTTGTGTTTCTTTCGAGAACAAGCTTTGAACATTTACCCACAAGGGAATTGATTTTCCTCCCAAAAAAAATAATTCAATTTTTTATAGACTTTAGATATCAGGCTTTTTAAAACAGCTTTTACTTTCCCAAATACATGCAAAGATAGTTTTCAACATTCATCTTTGCAAAACTTTGTGTTTCAAATTTTCAGTTTTTTACTAGAAATATTGATGACAAAGATTTTCCCTCCCAATTTCTTTTTCCCATCTTAAAAGTTGAATGGAATGTCAATATTTTTCCATGTTCCACTATTCCTTATTATTTAAAATAATTCATTCTTTCACTAGAAATATTTTATATAAAAAGATTTTATACATCAGAGTTGGGGTTCAACCTAGTGTAGTCAAATGAGCATAGAAGATGGGACTCAGGAACACCACGTTTTATCCTTAGGTCTGCCACTAACTAGTTATATGAAGAAACACAAGTGACTTTCCATCTCTGGGTCCCAATTCCCTCATTTGTAAAATGAGGACATTGGGCTAGATGAGAACCATGGTCTCTTCCTACTCTTTTTTTCTCTCATTGATTAGTTTTAAAACTTGTGGATCACTACCAAGCAGGAAAAGAAAAAAAAAAGTCATAAGAATAGTGATGTATATGTGCTTGAAAATGCTTTCTTTCATTGGCATGCCCATTCTGACATTTACATAATCACATAATCTCAGAAGCCTGAAGGACCTCAGAGGCCATTTAGTCCAACCCAAACCTGAACAAGAGTCTTCTTGATAGCATACCCAACAAAGAGTCATCCATTCTTTCCTTGAAGATCACTAGGAAAGGGGAACCTTCCTCCCTCCTGAAATAGCTCATTCAATTTTTCTATAGTTCTCACTGTAAGAGGGTTTTTCTTTCCTTTCATAGGACAGAAATCTGCCTGTCAACCACTTCTGCCACATTCTGTCTGGTTCTGTCCACTAGGACCAAACAGAATGAGGTCTAGCTTCTTTTCTGCATAACAAGTTATTATGGTTGTCCCAATTCCTTCACTGATCCCAGTTCTCAAATTTACTCATTTTATGATGTTTTGCACTTAACATTATGGGTCTCAGTTTCCTCATCTGTAAAATGAAGAGGTTGGACTAGATGGCCCCTAAGTTCCCTTCCAGCTCTAAATTTATTTTCCTATTTTTCTAGATGGCTTCTAAGGTCCCTTCAAGGTCTATCTCAACCTAGATAGTAAGCACTTAATAAATGCTTGTTGATTGATTATTTGATACTCTGTGATCTTTCCTTTAGAGCTCTCCAGACTTTTAAAAAATGTTGCACTTGTGCCAAGTGTTGTTTTTGCTGTCAGATGCCATCACAGTATGGTTTGTTTTGCTTAAATGTTTTATTCTGTAACAAGAGAAGACTTCATGGGGGTGGAAAGTTAATGAGGGGTTATATCTAGAAATGACGATGATATAAAAATAAGAGCTGTCAATTAAATTTAAATAAAATCAAGCAACAAAGCATTTTAATTTTAAAAATGATACTCAGAACTGAATTCTGTACTCCCTATGTGGTCTGAAAAGGGCAGAGTACAGCACTATGTTGGCCTGGACACCGAGCTCTTTTATGATTGCAGATATTCTGGTTGGGAGATATAATATGCAATTTTGTACTTCCAGGAACATAAATATCATTATAAATATTGCAGAAGTCATTTATGTTCAACTTTGGAATATAATTCAGTATAAAGGCTTGTTTGAGACTGACTTGCCTACTTAATTAAGTTCTTCTTGTACTAATATTAAAATTAGTTTGCATTCCCTAGGTAGATATCTACTAATTTCAGGGGAAGAGTGATGGAGGTAGGGAAGGATATTTCCTTCCTGTTCTCTGCTGTTAATTGCTGTTAGCCTACTGTTAAAACATTTCCTGCTTCAATCCCCTGGATTAGCAAATCTAAAAAAAAAAAAAAAAAAAAAAAGAGCTAGTCATAAAGAATTTTTAAAAGTGAAAAACACCAACAATACATAAGAGATGATATTTAAAATTTTGATAGACATTTACCAACTAAGCTCATAAGGATCTTGGTTATTGTGAGCTAAATTTCTTGAGCACCACAAACCTGGATTAAATAGAGAATCCAGGAGGCTCTTGAACAGGATTTTCTACCCTGTGGGTGTGTTTAGGATAATAATTTGGTACCATTTCCCCAGATAGAAAAAGAGAGCTTAGGTTGGTTATTTCATAAAGAGTCTAACATTTCTTTATGTTGAAGATATTTTATTTATTTGGCATTTAACTTGCTTTTTTTTCCGACAGTATTAGGGAAGGGTTTCCTTGTTGAGCATTCTTTGGCCCTCAAAACTTTGATCAAGGTTATTTCCTGTCTACAAATACAAATTGATCTTATGGTCATTAACTACTTTGGACAGAAAAAAGTCCAGAAATTATAAAGGATAAGTCATTAAAAAGTCAGGATACCCTGCTGTTAGCACTGTGGGTCAGGTATGTCACAGTCAGCTATCCTCCTCTCTTTTTCTCACAGTGATGAGCAGTTCTTCCTCAAAACAAAGAATAATTAAGTATTCATGGAAAATGAGAATAGTTATATAAACATTCTGGAAACCTTAAGGCATTAAATAAATATTAGTTCATTTTTTTATAAAGTGGGGATTCATAGCATTGAGTCTTTATAATCAAAATGTTCTATTTTCTTGCTGGAATTTAAACCATATAAAATATATCATTCATTTGATAAACTAAGCTCTCCCCTAGAACACTTTCTCCTTGGAGTGGCCAGTTAGCCTTAAAGGATTCTTAGGTCATTCATTTATTCATTAGGAAAATGAGTTCAAATCCAATCTTTGGCACTTACTGTGTAACTCTGGGCAATCCACTTAACCTCTTTGTGCCTCAGTTTCCTTAACTGTGAAAAGGATATGATAATAGCACCCATTTTTTCTGGGCTGTTGTAACGATGAAATGAGATATTTGCAAAAGTGCCTGCAACATAGTAGATGCTATATAAATGCTTATTCTTCTCCCTTCTCCCCTCTCTCTTCCATCATCCTTCTATAGTGACTATATCAAATAGAACCTTTTTCACCAAGAAGTCTGAGTATTCCTTTACAGAGATATAAATAAATAGGGATAACTGGGGCTTTACACCAGAGCACTAAAATTCAATGCAATGTTCTTATTACCTGCACTCCTCCATCAAGTAAACACAACTGAGCTCAGCACCTGCTCAGATTGAATACTTAATTAAATTGAGAAAATTTTCAAATGCAGATGGTTCCTCCTTCAGAACATGGCACCCTGAGCTCCTTGGCTTAAGTTTATCCCATTAAAAGCCTTCCAATGATGACCATTAGGACTAGTGTCCCAGAATTTCTCCCTCACTGAAGTCATGTCCTTGGGGTCAAAATTTCTCTCTCCACTTGATCAATTTATCAAAGAGTCTATTTGGGAATGGCCAATACAACAACTTGGGCAACTTTTTTCAGGCACAAATGTTACTTGTGAAGGCTCTGCCCTTTCCTAGATTGGTACAGATTATCCCCCCCACTCCCAAGTTGCTTCCTGTACAGAACAAAATTACTATATGGCAATAATTGCATGGTAATATAATTAACAACTCTTTAAAAGATATAAAGTATTTTTACACCTATTACATTTTATTCTATCATTTGCCAATTCTGTGAAGTAGGTTATAGAAGTATCATTGCCCTCTTTTTACAGATGAGGGAAATGATGCTCAGACTTGCCTTGAGTCACTAAGCTAGCATGTCTCAGAGCCAGAACTTGAACTCAGTTCTCATTCATTATTCAATGTAATGCTCTTTTTACTTGGCCATGCTATATGATTACAACACTGTCTAACTGATCTTAATTTATATAGTTAAGTTGAATGGTTCAGATCCCAAAAAAGATCTTTGGCCCAAATTGTCTAATTGACTATGTATGTTTATGAAATTAAGCAAATCAATTCCTCCAAATCCATAGAACCTTGGTATTGGAAAGGATTTATTCATTCATTCATTTATTTATTTTTGGGAAAGGATTTATGAGATAATCTGGTCCAACCTATACCAATCCACCTTACTTTGTCCTGCTTAAACTACCAATTCATTAATAATGAATTTGAGAATAGTTTTTACATCCAGGAGAATTTGGTTTATTCGGATAAGTTAACATCTTACCAACAACAACAACAATAACTAACATTTAAATTACATACTATGTGCCAGGTATTGTCCTAATTGGTTTATTTTTTTTCCTGAGATAATTGGGGTTAAATGACTTGCCCAGGGTCACACATCGGGAAGTGTTAAGTGTCTGAGGTCAGATTTGAACTCAGGTCCTCCTGACTTCAAGGCTGGTGCTCTATCTACTACACTAACTAGCTGCCCCATCCTAATTGGTTTATAATTATTATCTATTTGCTCTTACAGCAACCCTACAAAGTGGATGCTATTATTTTCTCCATTTTACAAATGAGGAAATTGAGGTGCATACAAGTTAAGTGATTTGCTCAAGTTCACATAGCTAGAAAATGTCCCTGAGGCCATATGTGAACTCATCTCCCTGATCCCAGCGCTATGTCCCCTCTGCCATTATTATTCCATAAAAGACAATGTATAGGAAAAGGAAACATTCCCCATGCCCTGAGTCCTGCCCTGTATATCCTAACATCCCTAGATTGTAGGCGAAACACTGTAAGAGGTCCCAAGTCTCATACCTGGCAGATTGAAGCTTAAGCCAGTCCCTTTCCACTGTGGTTTACCTTGCCAAGGTGATTTTCTGCATCTTGATATCTCAACAACACAAATAATCTCCTAGCTTCCAGAAGAGATGCATCTGCTAATATTTGCAATCATTTTTCCATGAACAGAATCTATCAAGAGCTTATGCTTTAGGGTATATCCAGAAAAGGAGATATTGACTAGGAGTACCCAACTTAACAATTATACTCAGACTATATTCTAGCAGTTCTCTTGTGAGAAAAGATAATTTAACATTATTTAATTTGTATGTCTATGATATTTATTGGTGTATATATGTGTGTGTGTGTGTGTGTGTGTGTGTGTGTGTGTGTGTGTGTGTGTGCGCGCGTGTGTGTGTGTGTATTGCATCCTCCAGGAGAATGAAAGTTCCTTAAAAGCAAAAGCTTATTTTTCTCTTTGTATACCCATTGCCTAGTATCAGTGTCTTGCACACAGTAGGTACAAACATAGGAGACATTGAATTGACTAGAACCAATCAACAAGCATTTATTAAACACTTACTATGTGCCAGATAAATTCTGGGAATACAAAAACAAAAATAAGGCATCTCTGTACTCAAGGAACTTACATTTTATCAGGAGAAGCAACTGTTTATATGGAATTATATATAAAAGAAACACAAAGTATACAGCAACTGTGGGATCAAGAAAAGTTTCATGTCAAAGATGTTTCTTGATCTAAGTTTTGGAGGAAACAAAGATCTGGGGTGAGGAAGGAGTACATTTGGTATCTGGAGAGAGTAGGAAGATAGCCTCTCAGATCCTTTCCTTTTCTAAAGCTATCTCATCCAAACCACCATTTTATATATTTTTACAAATAAGGAAACCGAGGCACAAAGTTCCAGTGAATTGCTCAGAATCACAGACACCGGTTGAGCCAAGATTTAAATCTGGTACTCTTAGCCATGCTAGATTATTATGTGTTAGGAACAGCAAGAAGAGTGTTTGGCTGGATTCTAGGGTACCCACCCCCCCAAAAAATGGATCAGTGATAATGAGACCTAGCAGCTATCTTGGAACCAGATTATAAAGGTTTTAAATGCCAAACACAGAATTTTAAAATTTGTGCTAGGAACAATGGGAAGCTATTTTAGTTAATTGAGAAGGGCTGAGACATGGTTAGACCCATGCTTACGGAAAATCACTTTGGCAGTTCTTTGGAGGATGAATGTGAGAAGGGACAGACTTGAGGCAGGGAGACTAATCAGGAAACAATTAGAAATGTTCAGGTGAGAAATGAAGAAGGCTTGAACTCCGTTAATGGCTGTCAGTAGAAAGAAGGGACATAGATGAAACAGGTTTTGTAGAGAGAAAAATGACAAGATTTGGTGATTGATTGGACATGTGGGATGATCAATAGTGAAAAGTGGAGGATAATGCCAAGGTGGTGAATTAGGATTTCTGGAAAGTTAGTACTGCACTTGAGAGAAATAGGAAAATTCGAATAGGTCATGTATTGGAATAATGGGGGAAGAGGAAAAATTGTTAATTGGGAGAAAAACAATGAATTCTGTTTTAGACAGGTTGTTTGGCATTTCTGCAGGACATGTAGTTCTAAATGTTTAATATGCACTTGGTGATGTAGAACTGAAGTTTAGGGAAGAGATTAGAGCTGAAAAACAGATTTGTGAGTCATTAACCATTGTTTTGATAATTAAACTCATGAACTCATGGGGTCACCATGTGAAAATGTAGGGAGCAACAGAAAAGGAACTAGGACAGAATCTTGAAATGTACCTACAAGATATATGCCTATAATTTGGATGATAATCTAGTAAAGGAAACTAAGAAAATGTAACCTTATAGATAGGAGAAATAGGAGAGAGCAATATCATGAAAAACCAGGAGGATTATATATAAAATCAAGGAGGAGAGGATGGTCAGTCATATCAAATGCTGAAGAGAAGTCAAGAAAGGGAAAAAAATGAGAAAAGATCATTTCATCATATATTTAAGAGATCATTAGTAATTGAGGTAGGGAGGATTTTCAGCTAAGTTTAAAAAATCAGTATTTATTAGAGACAGTTTTTTTTTTGGCTGAGACAAATGGGATTAAGTGACTTGTCTAGGGTCACACAGCTAATAAATGTCTGAGGCTAGATTTGAATTCAGCTCCTTCTGATGCTACAGCTGGTGATGTAACCACTGTACCTTCTAGCCATCCCAAGAAACAAGATGGCCTCCTGCTACAAACCTTAACATGCTATTTAAATATGAACTAATGTTAATGTGGAGCTAGCCTCTTAAAAAATACTCAAAACATAGAATGTATACTCCCATATGAAAGCAAATCCCCCAAAATTATTTTTTCTCTGAATTCTGATAAGCAGTGTTATGCTATACTTTTTTTTAAACCATTTGTACTAATATCAAAAAAATGCACCAAAAAATACTTGTTCTTATAAATAAGCTTCTGAACAGTAGCTACCCTATGATCGCCACTTAAGGATTTTTTTTTTTTTTTTTTTTGTTTTAGCCTTTGGACATCATGTCTTTTTGAGAAAAATTAAACCGTGCCATATAGGAATTAAAAGGAACTTTAGCACCAATATAATGTAAGGTCACAAAATTAGTGCTAGAAGAGACCTTTGAAAAGATCGCTTCCCTGAACCTCAGTCTCTTTATCTGTTAAATGAAGAAGGTGAACTAAATGATCACTGAGGTCCAATCCAAATCCAAATCTTTAAAACTCCCAACTAGCAATGAATTCAGGGTCAGGAAGGTGGGGTTTCATTCTTAGCTCTAACTTAGTAGCCTAGTCGTAAATAAGTCATTTAAATATTGTACCCTGAATCTGATTGAGAGGCTATTGGTCATCAACCCCACTACTTACTCCCTATTTGACCTTAATCAAATTGTTTAACTTCCCTAATCTCAGTGTCCTCACTTGTAAAATGAGGAAATTAAACTAAATGACTCCCTTCAAAGTCAAATCCCATAACTGTTGAAGCTGACTGACTGATGAAATGCTAGTCATGGTATTTGCATTCCCAATTTCACCGAACAATCTTACCAGCGTGGTGCAATGGAAGGAACACTTTCTGGAACCAGGGGACCTGGGTTCAAATCTTTCCTGTTTTGCAAAAAACCTGTGTGATCTTATATAAATTGCTTAAACTCTCTGGACCTCAGTTTCCTGACCTCCTAAGTTCCTTCCCTGTAAAGCTAAATATGAGTTACTCTTCTACTTCAAGTATGTGTTTTGGGATTCCAGTATTTAGTCTGTTCTTCCATGGCTACCAATTATGTTCACCCTCTGACTCTGAGAGAATGCCCCATTATAGAAATGGAAGAAAAGAGAAGCAATACTTGAAAATGGAATTATACCAGAACAGCTGGTTTCCAATTAGATGACGTATGAAACAGTTCTGAGTCCCAGCCATTAGCAATGGAGACTTCCAAGATCAGCTTTGTAAATGAGATTGCATTTATCCAGGGCCCTGAATTGCTCCTCTTAGACACTTGCTACTCTGCAGTGTCCCTTGTCTCTCTTCAGACAGTTGGAAAGCTTGTCTTTTCCCTTAGGCCCTGAAGTCACATCTCCAACAGGGATCATAGCATACTGTCTTTTCAGTGCTGTGTTTCAAGGGTATAATTGGATATCTCCCCTAGTACAGACATTAATGGAGTTTTGATGATGAACTTATGCCTCATGGGGTTTCAGGCCCCTCACTCAGAAAGGCCTTGAGTTTCAAAGGTGTGGCCAGCCAGGAAAGAAGCAGGACCTCAGTAGTCTTTAATGAGCTTCTTTTGCTGTTTGATGTAAGTATGCTCATTCAGGTTCTGCAGGAGCCCCATGCTTTTGTTAGACTTCACACTGCAGATAGTGAGGCGGAAGCCCTGTGAATTAAATGGAAGGGGCCTCTGTAGGTGAATGAGTCAGCACTGGGATGACTCAGGAATGCAATGGGGAGGAAACAAAAAATGGATGGGAGGCGGCATGATGTGGTTAATATTAGGGGGGTGGGGAAGAATGAGGGGGGGAGAGAGAGAGAGAGAGAGAGAGAGAGAGAGAGAGAGAGAGAGAGAG
>JAJPUD010000169.1:456303-489722 GCA_023553655.1 Myrmecobius fasciatus | reverse complement strand
GAGAGAGAGAGAGAGAGAGAGAGAGAGAGAGAGAGAGAGAGAGAGAGAGAGAGAGAGAGAGAGGGAGGGAGGGGGGAAGGGAGAGAATACTAGATCAGGAATTTGAACTGGGTTATCTCAATTATTATTTTGATAAAGGACTTAAAATCTGAGCTATAATTAAGTTCCCCTATCTTATTTCATAGAATCAAATGAGTCCATGTGAAAATACTTTTTGAAAGGCTATAGAAGCACAAGTTATTAATATGCAGAATTCTTAAACTATAGATATATCATTCAGCCCCACATTTTTATTTCTGATTAATCTTTCTATCAAGGTCAGTTTTCTCAGCATCAGATTTCAGATTCGGCCCACTACTGTAACCTGTCAAGATCTTTTGGGATTCAAATTTCATCATTCACTGTGTTATTCAACTATCCTCAACATTTTTGCCGTTCACAAATTTGATGAGCATACAAATGAACTGGGGTAGCTAGTAGGCACAGCGGATGGAGTACCTAGTTCTAGAATCAGTAAGACTCGTCTTCTTGAGTTCAAATTCAATCTCAGATACTTAGTAGCTGTGCGATTCTGAACAAGTCATTGAATGCTTTTCACTTTCGTTTCCTCATCCATTAAATAAACTGGAGAGGGAAATGGCAAGCCACTCCAGTGTCTTTGCCAAGAAAACCCCAAATGGAGTCAAAAAGGACGACTGGATGACAACAACAAATGCTAATGTGTGCCTTTAAAAGTCACTGATAAAAATGTTGAACATAGCCAATCATTAATCCCTGAGGTACTGCACTGGAGACCTTCTGTCATGTTGACATCAAACCATCATCCACTTCTCTTTGATTACAGTCATCTAACCATCCCCATATTAGATTATCATATCTTAATTTCCCGCATCTTCTCCACAGTGATAGGATAAAATTCTTTATTAGAAGCTTTCTTAAAATCTAGGTAAATTCTAACTGTATCATCCCTTTATGTAGCAGCTTTTAGCAATTCTGTCAGAAAAAAGAAAATTAGGTTGCTCTGGTGTGACTTGTTCTTGATGAAACCATCTGGTTTTTTTGCAATCATTGCTTCTCCTTCTAAGTGTTCTTGTCTCATTAATGATCCAAGCATTTTCTCCAGAGTCAGAAGTCAAGAAGGCTCATCTTACTAATCTTTGCAGACTATTGTTCTCTCTCCTTTTTCTTTCAATCTCAAGACAGCATTGCCCTTCTTCAATAATAGAATTAAAACTAATTGACAATTCAGAGGTTATTTAGTATAGTCCCTTCATTTTTATATACGAGAAGACCAAAGCCCAGGTTACTGTTGACCAGACAACCAATGCCACATGCATGATTTAAACTTAGACCTTCAGACTTCAAAGCCAGTGCTCTTTTCACAATATACTACTTGCAGTACCTCTCTTGTTCTCAACAAATCTTCCACATAAACTTTGCTGAATCAACAATCACAACAACCAGTTCTTTTAGTGCTTAAGGATGTTATTTATCTGGATCAGATGACTTGAATTCATCAAAGGCAATTCCATGCAATCTTACTATCTCCTTTTTTATATTGAGCATTAATTCCCTGTTGACCATTTTTGTTCTGTTATTTCCAATGTAAAGGTCAGTTCCTTGGCATAAAACACAGAAGTACACACACTTACATAAACCATTAGTTGAACATTAATTTATAGACCATTATAACCATTAATTGGTTATTACTAATTATTATTGATTGAACAGCTTTGCTTTCTCTTTGTTCTTCATTGTCATCTTCCTATCAGTCCCCAAGTAAGGATCTTATCCCTTCTTTAATTCTCCCCTTTCTGCCAATCTAGCTTAAGAAGCTTTTTTTGTTATCCTTAGCTTGCCTTGCCAGCATCAGTTTATTTCTAGGTTCTCCACCACTGACATTACCTTTGAAGTTCCACACTTAGGTTTGTGTCTTCAGAATTTCATACTTGAACATCCTCTCTCCCTTTATTTCACATGACTTCATTTTTAGTCTAAGGATCATTTTTTTCTTTCCTCTGCACCTTTTGAAATACAGTTTACCCAAATCCAGAGTGTAACTAATGTCCCTTGGCTTCTGTTTTCTTTCTGTTTTTTTCTTTTTAAAATAAGGAGGATGGGATAAATGGCCCTTCTATTGACCTTCACTCAAAATGCTTTCCTTCATACTTTTTCCCTTTGGTAATTGGATCCTCACATAAGTATAGTATAGATAAAGATAGAAATATGTATGTATATATATACTCTATATCTCTGTATTTGTATAATACATGTAGCCATACATTCATATATCACATAAATAATCTATCATCTTAGAAGGGAACTCCTCTAAGATATGAATTTTCTCTATCTCTGCTAACTAGGGCCCATCTATGCCTTAAGAGATTCACAGATTTAGAATCCAACTCGATTTCCAACCTCCTCACTTTACAAATAAGGAAATCATGGCCCAAGGAAGTGTTCAAGTTCATATAGGTCAAAAGTGGTTGAGGCAGGCAGGTTTTGAACCCAAATCTAAATCCAGAATATTCTTATCACTATTTTTCTGATTAGATGAAGTCCTTAGGGAGCTTCCTGAAGCACATAAAAGTTATATGACTTTATAAAAAGGTTATACTAAGCCAGTGTCAGGAATAGAATTTACACTCAGATCTTCTTGATTTTACTTTTTTTTTTTTTTTTTTCCACTGTGCACTCTGTCACAATGCTGGCTCATATATGTGTGTTGGTCTGGTTTGCAGGTGTGTATGTCTATAACTGTATATACACAAATGTATTTTTGTTTTCTTTTGTGGGTTATTTAAATCCAGCTCTTCAGTTTGCATGCCAGATTGCTAATTTGATTCTCAGTTGACCAGCCTGCTGGAGATGTTATCAGTTTATATGAGGATTGCTCCTTCCCTTGTGGTATATGTGTGTTTTTTTGTGTGTATATATATGTATGTGTGTGTGTGTGTGTGTGTATATACATTATATATATATGTAATGTATATGTCTTTGTCAGTTTTTCTTTCTGTCTTTTATTGCTCCCTCCTCTCCCTTTCTTTCCCTCCCTTCCCTTATCTTTGCTTTCCTCTCCTTCTCCTTTTCCCTTTCCTCCTGTCTCTCTCTCCCACCTCACTAAGGTTCTCAGCCTGAGCCTAAAAAGTGTGGGAGGAATTCTAGAGAAAACATTTGATTCTATACTCAACTAGAGCAGATGGTTGAAAGGGGGAATTGAGAACTTTCTCTCCTTCCCTAATTCACTATAGAGCTCTTTTTAAAGAAAAATAAGTAATATCTCTCGTTATCAGCTAAAAAAACATTAACAGCAACCTTGGACTCTGTGTATCATTATCATGCATCCCAAATTCTAAAAGCCTCTTATCCTATTCCATCTATTGGCTTGACAGTCTATACCTACTTGAGCCACCTTGGAATGAAAAAATATATGAAAAGAAATTTTTAAGCACTTACTATGTGTCAGCACTGTGCTAAGTGTTAGGATTACAAATGGGAGGAAGGAGAAGAGTTCAGCTGAAGGATGGAAAAGCCCTAAGGGTCTTAACAGAACAGAGGCACTTCAAATGGCACACTCAGCAATCTTAGGGTCCAGAAATCTGAAGAACATAGAGATTGCACAGATCGTCAGTTATAAATGGGGATACGGTGGCAGGACAGTTGGTAAGGTCTAATAGTTTTCCATGAAGTTTCCTTCCAATTCTCAATTCCCATCTTCAAAGAAGAAAGCCTGAGCCACAGATACCTGACCCAGGCAATGGAACAATGGTTATACAGAGGACCCGGATTTGAATCCCAGATCTCCTGTTTCCTCCTCATTGCAATTTAGGCAAATCATTTAATATCTCTGAACTTCTGAGTTTCCTCATCTGTCAAGTGAGAGTCCATGACCTTTAAGTTCTTCTGTGTCTTTCAGTTATCCAGTCTATTTCTGATTACATTACATTCTCTCTTGTGTTTCCATTCACCCTACTTTTTCTCAGCCAAATAGTATGCCGAGATTCTTCCTCATCACCTCCACTCTCTCCATTCACCTCATCCTCTGCTTCTATTCCCTTCTACCTTCTCCTTTCTTACGTTTGAAAGCTGTCTTTCTATTGAATCTTTCATATTGGTTGCCTTTACGTATTTTCTACAGTTATTTAAACCACTTACTACAGTTGATCAGCTCATGAATTTTATTATATTAATCTTTCTTTAAGTCATATTTCTCTACTGGACTCTTAGATCTAGGAAGATTGGGGCACTCTCTTATCTAAATTTCATGTGCCCTCAGCATGTAGTACAGGGCTCTGCATACGCTAAGCTCTTAATAAATATTGATTGAATGGATGAGTGAGCAAATCAATTTAATTATCTCTAAAGTGAGCATGATCACATTTATTATTTATTATAACATAATAATAAAATATAAAATATCAATCATTATATAATTATATAAGCATAATAAATATAATTATATAAGTATTATAAATATAACATTAATTATAATGACAAATATTTATTATAATATATACCTAGTTTTGGAGGCTCAAAAATACAATGGATGTAATTTTTTGATCACAGTAATTCTGAAGTGAACTAAGGTGTGGAGGGGTTAGGATATATGTCAGAAGAGGAAGCATGAATCTTTAACACTGATTGATTTAATGATGATTTTTCCATAGAAGGTGGACAAAAGGGTGAGACTGATTTATTATTATTATACCTTCTGGAAATTTGATTTGATAGCTGTATTTTAGGTCGTTCAAGCCTCCCCAAATAATTGTATCATTATGTCATGGTGGTGTTGGCTGAGCAGCATTCTCATTAAGCTGGAATGACTTTTGTTTTATGCTGCATAATGCTCTGTCATGATCGTTACTTAAAAATTCATGGGATCTTTGCTTTAATTACTTATAAAGAGAGAAAACAGAAAAATGCCAGTAACAAAGCAATGCTGAGGAAATTAATGTAGTGACTAAAGGACCAGCTTAGGAGACAAGGAAACTTGCCTCAGAAATTTCCTAGCTCTGTGATCCTGGATAAATCATTGACTTCTCAGGGCCCCAGATTACTCTGTAAGACTATGGGTTACAGGTGAATTGTTTACCTTGCTGCACTAGTTGCTTTCTCACTGACAATTCTCTACATTAATAAAGTCACAAATCCCAAATACTAATGCTGGGTCAGTATGAACAGCAAACTGCTTTATTCAGAAGTCCTCTGTGTCTGAGTGTGCTTCTCCATCTCAGGAAATTTTTCTTTGGAAAATGGTGCTTTTCACAACCTCCCTGTAGCAACATTTGTGGCAGATCCTCACAAATGGTACAAAAGAGATCTTATACAAACACACACACACACACATCCTTAAAAAAGTGACCAAGAAAAAAAACCTAATTTTTCTTAGGAACTCACCCTGAGCTAATTGAAAGGCAGTGTGACATAGTGGGTAGAGGGCCTACCTTGGAGCAAAGAAGAGCTGGATTCAACCACTCTCTCTGTCCCATGCAGGCTGTGTGACTGAGTTCAAATCCAGCAGTTATCTACTATTATAGTTACATATTAGAGTATTATAGTCATAATATAGTTACTATATTATAGAATACATATCACAGCATATACAGATATGACATCACTACATCACTCCCCCTTCCAAATCACATTGCTGAATATTAAAAACAAAACCAATTTATATACAAAAGTGCTTGGAAAATAGGAGGGATTTAACCAGCATTTGTTGACTGACTGATCTGCATAGGAAGAGGTCATCTGATTCAGTCCCTGGCTATACACATAAAGAAGCTAAATCCCAGGAAGGTTAAATGATTTATCCTTAATTCTTTTTCTGAACTTGTTTTTCCAAAATATTCACATGTGAAAGTAAATACATCATTATTATTAATATCATTACAACCTCCATTATCATCACTATATAGACTTATACATGTACACTTTCTTTTCTGAAGGAAAGAAGAACAAAGACTTTTTTTTTTTTTTTGTCTTTATGTACCTAGTATCCAGCATGATGCCCACAGTTACTGGGTGCTCAATAAATGCTTGTTGATTCATTATTTACCATTATTTTTATTACATAACTCTAGTCCATTTGTATGCTTTTCTTCAGGCTCTGATTTTTTTCTCTTTGCATTATTTCTTATAAGTAAATAAGACTTTTTTTTCTTTTTTTTTTTTTAATTAAAGCTTTTTATTTACAATACATTTGCATGGGTAATTTTTCAACATTGACCCTTGCAAAACTTTCCGTTCCAATTTTTTCCCTCCTTCCCTCTAGATGGCAGGTAGTCCAATACATGTTAAATATGTTAAAATATATGATAAATCTAATATATGTATATAAATTTATACAGTTATCTTGCTGCGCAAGAAAAATCAGATCTAGAAAGAACAAAAGCCTGAGAAGGAAAACAAAATGCAAGCAAACATCAACAGAAAGCATGAAAATGCTATGTTGTGGTCCACGCTCAGTTCCCACAGGCCTCTCTCTGGGTGTAGATGGCTCTCTTCATCACTGAACAATTGGAACTGGTTTGAATCATCTCAGTAAATAAGACTTCTTAAAAACAGTACGCGTTCTCTTGCAAGGAAATTAGGATATTAAGTGATAGTGAGAGTAATTTAAGGAGAGCAATCTAAGAATCCAGATTCTACTTAAGTGCTCCCAGGGGATCCAGGACAAAATCCCAAATTCCACAGCTCAGAACAGATAAATAAACAAGTAATAAGCAAGCAAATATACACCTCCAGAAATGCCAAATAAAAATAGAACTGAATAGAGAGGCCTCTCCTCCTGGGACTATACAGAGCATAGGTACACTTACATTCCCCCACCAGGTGAGATTAAGGCACTGTTCAAAGGAGATCATGTTTCCCTCAAAACAAAGCCGTCCTCATGGGCTTACTCCTTCACAAAACCTCAGGCCACAAGCAACCATTAGACATCAACAAACAAGGAAATTCAAGGGCTGACAGCATCAATTGTAAATTCTATGAATTTGAGATTCAAGTCACTATCAATAGTAATTCCCAGAAAGAAGTATGTATGGAGCTGGATGTTGGGTTTTGGGTGGCTGCTATTGGTTTGGTTTGGTTTTTTAAAAATCAATCTAGTACAAATGTTCCAGGAATTCTGTCCGTTTAACAGCTCTGGATATAGCAGAGCATCTTGGTCCTGGAGCTGATCTTTAAGGTATCTGCACAACTCAAGTGAAATGAAACCGAAACAGATAAGATTGACAATAAGAACATTTTGTATTAGAAACCTGCCAGGTAATCCAGATCTAGTGAAATTGCTAAATAGTTGCTAAGATTCTTGCTCTCCCTGGGCTTTGAGAGGTTTGAGCAATTACTTCCTTCCTGATCTCAGAGCATGAAAAAAGCCAAGTCAGATGAAAAAAGATTAATTGCTTGGTACCATTTTTTCTTGCTCGGGGTTCTTTGCAGCTGTTCTCTAACAGTAAGGATAGGATGATCTGACAGTATATTTCAGGGAGGAGAAGAATACAATGAAAAGGACATAAGATCTGGTATTAAAAAACTTGTTGCTAGTCCTGTTTATGCTTGATCAATAAATCCTCCCATCAGCCGATCAGCAAGCATTTATTAACGACCTATTGAATGCCAGGATTTGGATTAAGTGACCTGAGAAGTCCCTCCCAAGTATAAATCTACAAGAATTAATAAATAAAGCATTTATTAAGCACTTACTGTATACAAAGCGTTAAGGGCATTCATCGAAACAATACTGTTCTTCCTCTTCTAGTATGAAAGATGGCAAGCTCAAAAGGGCATGAGTTAAAACGAGTTTTAGAATTAATGATCCTTTTGTATTGAGATGCCCTATTCTGTGTTGCCATACCCACCAGACTATCTTAGTGTAATTGGTGGCCATTCATTTAATTAACATTTATTAAACATTTACTACATGCAAAGCTATTTTAGTTATTGGGAGAGATATAAATTGAAATAAAACAATCTATGCCCTTTGGAGAGAGGAGATAAAAAAGTTTTTTGTTTGTTTGTTTTTTAAACACAATCTCTGCCTTTAAGTTGCTTACAGTCTCATAGAAAAGCACAGACATACAGAATGTCCCAAAAGCCTTAGTGCAGTTTTAAACTTTACTACCATAAAAATGCACTGAGGAGCAGTTAGGTGGTGCAGTAGGTAGAGCACCAGCCCTGAAGTCAGGAGGAACTGAGTTCAAATTTGAAATAGGAGACTTTTAACACTTCCTACCTGTGTGCCCCCAATTGCCTCAGCAAAACAAACAAACAAAAAAACTCATAAGGAGTTATGGGAAAAAACAGTTAAGAAGAAACAGTTATATGCACTGAGATTTTTGGGACCCACTGTATAATTAAAAATACAAAAATTCAGTCTCTTTCTAACTTAGAGAAATTCATTATCCCACACAATGACAAAATACAAAGCAACTAAAATAATATAATTTTTTTAAAAGCAACAATCACTCTGCTGTTATAACTAATCATTCCCTGCTGTTATCGTGTGTGTGTGTGTGTGTGTGTATGTGTGTGTGTGTGTTTATTCAATCCCTCTATCATTCCTCCTTGGTGATATATGACATGATGAGTGAAATAGAAAAAGCCAAAGTGCTTTGAATTCCCAAATGAGGAGAATGTACAAGGCAAGAGAGATGCAAGTTGGTAATAAGAATTCATATTCACTTTAGAGGCTTGCAAAGCAGCTTTTTCATAAACTTGATAGGAGGGTAGTAGAAGTATTCTTTTCATTTTATAGATGAGGGAAAAAAAAGATCTGTAGCATTAAATGATTTGCCTATATTTAGATAAAAGGAAATGGCAAATTCCAGTATGTTTGCCAACAAAACCCCAAATGGGGTCATGAAGAGTTGGATATGACTGAAAATAATAACAAAATAATTTAGATAGTTTATAAGAGACTGCTGGGAGATTTGAATTCAAGTTTCCTGATTCCAAGCCTCCTGGGCTAGCCCTGGATACCAGACTGCTTCTGTAATATATCACAGCCCCCATATTGCAGTCTCTCTGATACTCTTAGCAATATGGAAATATTCAGCCCTCACTGATCATAACCCCTTTGATTGAGCATGCTCATTCTGGTATAGCCCCATGGAGAGAGTAAATCTGCAGAGACAAAAGGGAAGAAAAAGACAATTGTCCAGATGCTTCAGTCCTATAAAACCTTGTCTTCAGTTAAGCAGATTTAAAAAAAAAATTTTTTTCTTTAGACCCATTACAGAAGACCTGCTTTCAGTAGTTCTCAGACTTTTTAAATACTGAACAGTCCCCAGAGAACATTCATTAATGGGAGTTGTAGATGGCTTTACCACAATTCAATATTCAAATTCAAATATCAATATTATTAGAAAATAGTTTCCAATTCTTAACCTTCCTAGAAAGGTCTCAGAGATTCCCTGGAATTCTCAGATCACACCTGGAGACCTTTTCGCTTCTGTTTAGCAATTTAGAATCTTGGAGAATTGTCTGGGCTGTTCTTCATCAATTACTCAAAACTGGCTCTTAGATAATAGGCAAATAATGATGCCAAAAGCATTTGTTGTGGCTTTTGTTATTTATGAGATTCTCTGGGGAGAAGGGGATAATGGTTGCCTGATTTTTTAGGATTATTTGCCTAATAATCATTTCACTTCACTTCACATGAGGAAACAGCTCGGAGAATCTTACCATTTCCAGAAATGTTAAAAATAGCTGTTTCTCTTGAATTCAGGAAGAAATGCTAGGGAAAAAAGTATATGATCATGTTATCTGTTGGCAAGTTATCCCATAGCTTTTGAAGAATAATCTATTTTTGATTGTTTGAGTACTCACTGTAGGAGAAAATTGCCTTCTTGAAAATGACAGTTTTGTTTCATTGAGTATTCAGAGTTTGACCAGGGTATAGACTCAGGCAAGTGGAACTCAGCAGGATAGCACATACATTTGGGTACCATATCTAAAGTATTCTCTCCATAGTGGTCCACAGAATACTAACAGTCCACATTATTTTAGGGCTTTAAAGTTTTTTTTTTTGGTTTTTTTTTCCCCAGGACCTTTTTTGAAGTAATTAAAATATATTGCCATTACTCCCATTTTTCAGATGATGAAACTAAGCCTTAAAGGGGTAAGCTGTCTTTTCCCAAGTTACACAGCCTGCAAGTGTTGGAGCTGGGATTGGAAGCCAAGTCTCTTTATGACAAATCCAATGTTTTTTCTGTAACACTACATTGAAGTGCTACTATGAAAAGGGCCGATATTTCCTAGCTATTTCTACCCCTATGCCCTAGCAGCTGAGACAACAGCCTGGGAGGCCCTGGGTCCCACTGAGAAGAATCATTTAAACCCTACCACTTGATGCCATTGATGGGAATTATAGCTATCACTCTGATAGTTATCATTACCCATTTCAAAACCAGCTATAGTTTCACTGTATTCCAAATGAAGGCTTTGGACAGAAATATTCTTCCTTTTTCTCCATTCTTTTCTCTTTGCTTCCCTAATCCACTCTAAATTGAAGCAATGCTAGATGACTCGTTGTCCCCTAATCATTGTAATTTTTATTATATAATGATGAATTATAATCACAATTCTATGTCTTAATACAAAATATAATACATAATTTCTGTATGTAGCACTAGTTTTAAGATTTGCAAAATATCTCATTTGAACCTGTGAGGGAGGTACTGTTATTCTTTTATCATAGATATGACAACAAATTCATAGAAAGTAAGTGACTTATCTCTCATAATATAGCTGTTAAGTACCAAAAGGGAATTAGTCTTCCTATCTTCTTTGCTACAAAATTATTCACATCTTGCACCTACCTTCCCCCTTTATGTTATTGTCTAGACTTCTCTCAGCACCTGGATCCCTTTCTTTTCTCACATCACCCTTCCCCTCAAGGTCTGCTTATAAAATTCCGCTCCATACCATACTAACACAAATATAATTTCAACCTCATTCAAATATAATTTCATCTTTGATACTTTCCTGAACCCCCATCTCCAACCAGAATGGTAAAATAGAAAGCATTCAATTCATTAAGAGGCTCAATATAATTTCTGCCTTCAATACTATTTAATTCTGTGTCCAGAGGCAAAAAAAAAAAAAATTGCTTCCCCTCTCTGAATGTCATTTTCCTCTTCTTTGTCGTTATTAAGTCATTTCAGTCATGTCTGACTCTTCGTCACCTCATTTGTGGTTTTCTTGGCAAAAATACTGGAGTAGTTTGCCATTTCTTTCTTTAGTTTATTTTGCAGATGAGACAAATGAGGTTAAGTGACTTGTCTTGAGTCATACAGCTAGAGGCTGAATCTGAACTCATGAAGATGAACCTTCTTGACTCCCAAACCAGAGTTTTATACATTGTACCTCGGAGCTGCCCCTTCCTCATCTGCACAACAGGAGTAATAATAATTTGTGGAGATCAAATGACCCCATGCATTATTTAAGAGCTCTGTGTAAATTAAAGATTTATACTATCTTAAAGTGGTGTAAATGGCTGCTTTTATTAAGTTGTTGTCTTCTCCTATCCTCCCCTGATTTCCACTATTTTGTAAACTCCCATGAGTCAGAGATTGTATTTCTCTGTAGTCCATTCCAGAGGCATTTGTGAAGCATCTATTAATGTGCAAGACATTGTCCTAGGTACTCAGGGGAAGGCAAAGGTATTCAATAGGTAGCACATTGATTTTGGAGTCACTGGGGCCACTATCAAATCATAACTCTGCTACTGTCTACTTTTGTGACCTTTCAATTAACCATGCATTTAGGACAGAAATAGGATTTTAGATTCATGGTTAATTCAACTAGCCACTCACTTCTCTCAGCTTCATTCCTATCTGTAAAATAAAGGGGCTGACTTAAGTGGCTTGCAAGGTCCCTTTGAGCTCTCCATTTGTAATTTTTGGATACAAAGACAAAAATTAATAACTATTCCTTCTCACCTTCAGAGCTTTGCAACCGGTAAGTGCTTGATCAATATTTTCATCCAGAATTAAATTGAACTACAATGACCTGCCTCATATACCTTATAGCTATGTAGCTGAACAACAAGAAAATTTTTTCCCCTATTGTTGCACTTTTCAACATTCATAGACAGTGCAATGGGTTCTGGTGGTTTGGTGAATATTGCTCAGTTCTGGCTCTCTTACTATTCTTTCTCTCTCTCTCTCTCACCCCATCCCCTTCCCTTACACCCCCACCATCTTCATAACAGGTGTGCAAGACATTGTTGCAATAATGATTCCTGAGTCGAAAGGAAAAGAGATAGTGACACTCCTGGATAAAAACATTACTGTGATGATGTACATCACCATTGGGACCCGCAACTTGCAGAAATACGTCAGCCGCACGTCGGTCGTGTTTGTGTCCATCTCCTTCATTGTGCTGATGATCATATCACTCGCTTGGCTGGTCTTTTATTATATTCAGAGGTTCCGATATGCAAACGCCAGGGACAGGAACCAGGTGAGTAGTACTTATTTTTATTTTTTTTTCTCTTCTTTAATTTAGACAGACCTGTCCTATGTCATTATTAGACTCCATGGGCCCAGCTTCCCTGTATTGATTCCTTTATTGATTTATTTTTTTTACTTTATTAATTGATTTTTGATGGATTGATTGATTCCTCTTATTGATTCCTTTGAGAATGGTGTTATGATAAAGGCAAAAGGGATAACTCAATATTGTAAATGCTAGTACCCAACGGGAAAGTCCCAAACTTACCTGCTTGTGAAAAGAAAAGGAAGGGAAGGAGATCAACATTTCAAGGCTGGAATTTCAAATTCATCTTGGCTATTGTCATCTGAATATTAGGATTTGTATAAGCAAGCTGAATCTTGTGCAAATTGGCATGAGTCCAAAATATTCATTCCTTCTAAGTTTCTTAGGATTCTTTTAATGAGGCATCATGGGTATATGCATGAGTCATAACAAAGGGAAAGCTGAGCCATATCTCCATCCCTTCAGTGATGCTCACATAGAAATGATCTGTTCCTGTTTGAGACTGGGCTTGTATCTAGACACATATCTATCCAAAATTAAAGCAGTAATCCCTACATTTGGGACAAAGGCAGGGTTTAGGGTCTGAATTAGAATTTTGGTTAGTTCAGTTATCTATTTCACTCAGCATAGGTAAACACATTTTGGAATGCCATTATTAATGTAGATAGGTACTCTCTATCACTTACCAAAATAAATAAATAAATAAAATTAAGAGAGCAAAAACCTCCTTTGGTTAAATGTTCCATTTTAATAAGTCATTTCTTCTTCCCCACCCCCCCTCTCCACGCTGCTCAATGGAGACCCACTGGCACGATCTTGTGATTCACATAGACAATCTGCCATTCAGTCCTTGGACATAGTGGAAGTCAATAAGCATAAATTCTATCTGAATATTGCAGTTTCTCTTTGATATTAGAAAGACCACCCTATGTTCAACCCCCCCAAAAAAATCTTGGCTAATTTTAGTAAGATTAGCTCACACTGAACCAATTGTGTTAACATTTTTGTGGATGACTCCTAAAGAGTTCACATCTCTAGGCAGACATAAACACGCAACTTGAAATCAAGTATCTGAACAGGCTATTTTATTTTGGTCCAAAATATTCAGGTAATGGTAGGATTTTTGTAGGGGAAGAGGCTTGAATTGGGCAAAGACTTGCGGTTCCTTTCTCCTTTGTACTGTATAGATAACCACTGGATGAAAGTTACCAGCATCTTAAATGAACATTACTCTCTGCATATTTTCTAGCTATCTTTTATAAAGTACTTAAATACAATTGTCAATAAAGTGGAGTCTGTCACATGTTTACCATATCAGCAGTTTTATCATGTGGCAGAAAGAATAATTTGTTCAGTGAAACAGAGAGAAAATAAATCTGTATATCATTTCCCCAAGTACAATTTTTTCATGATAAAATGTTATAGTGTAAGAAAATTTGGTTGGCCTAACATATGTTGATGCTTCTCAATATATCTATGCTCTCAGTTCTAAATTTTACTAGATGGTTATCTGGTTCTTCTCTTACCTTTCTGAACCCTCACTTTCAGTTTCCTTTGCTAGATTTTGGTTCCAGTCATCCCCCAATGGATTATCATGAGCTCTCTTCTATTCTCCCTGTACACTGTGTCATTAGGTAATCTTATCTGCTTCCATGCATTTATTTATCCAGATCTAACTTCTCTCCTGACTTCTGGGGCCACATCACTTGCTAAACATCTAAAACTTAACATCAACAAAGCACAACCAATTATCTTTCTTCTTACACATCATCTCCTAAAGCACAGAGTAGATCTGTATTTGATATACTTAATGAGTAGTTTTTGATGTTATTCTTTTTAATAGCAGCTTTCTTAAGGTCCATGTGGCATTTGGAATCTCTCCAAGAGCTATTCACACAAGAAGTCATTGTTATCAATGGGCATTTTGCATTGTATTTTTATCAGTCTTTCCAAAGAAGCCCTTAACTATCATACTCGATGTCTGTTGGGAACTTCTTTTATAGCTTGTCACATTTCCCAGAGTCACAGACCTCAGAAGGCACTAGGTCAAACAAAGAACTGAACAATATTCCTCTCTGTGACCAACAAGTGGCCAAAAGGCCTTCATTGGAATACCTCCAGTAAAAGGAAGCTCACTACCTTCTTAGACAATCCTAAATAGAATTGCTTTGGAAAAGCTCCGGCTGAAGTGGTATGTTGAACAGTTTATCTTTTATTTTAAAAATAAACCTAAACTTGCCTCTTTTCCACTTTTCCAAATTTCTTCTGGTTGTGACCTCTGTGGGCAACTATACAACTGTAATTTTTCTTTCACTTGAAGATTCCTCCAGTATTTATAGACATCTCTCATTCTCCCTTTCAGTCTTTTGTTCAAATTTCTTTTTTTTTCCAATTGGTCTTCATATGACATGAGTTCAAGAATGGATGCTCTCCTAAAATGTGGTACCCAAAACTGAACACAGTCCTCCAGGTTTGGTCTAGACTAGGACAGAGGACAATGGAACTGTCACCTCCTTATTCCTGGAAACCACTCCCTTCACTCTCATATCACACTGTTTTCTTATTGAATTTTCTTTCTCCTATCAGACCCCCAGGTTTTTTTCAGTGAATTGCTTTCTAGCTATCCCTTTCCTATCTTGGAATTTTGAACCATCTTGAATTATATCTTTCTAGATTCCTTCCAATTCTCTAGCCCTAGGAGTCAGCAGTTTTGGTAGCCATTCTTAGCCCATAGACCATACAAAAACAAGCTAGTTTACTGATCCCAGCTCTAACCCAGCAAGATCTTTTTAGATACTGTCTTTCAATAGGTTAGCTAAGCTTGCCAGCTGGATGTGATTGTTAGATCTTAGAACCATGCCATTTTATGACTTTTTCTAAATCATTGATGAAAATGTTAAATAGCATATTGATAAGCACAGATTTGGGGGTTGGGAGCTCCCCATTATAGATACTTCTGCCAAACTGAAATTTTTTTTTCAGTTTTTCAATTGAACCATTAATAACTACTCTGCTAATCCTTAATGCCTCTAACTGTACCATCACCTAGCCTATATTCTCCATCTTTTTCTTGAGAATAATGGGATATTTTCTTAAATGTTTTAGCTAAACTCTGGGTGTACTGTATCTGTAGCCCTCCCCCCAACTACCTGGTTAATAACCTTTTTAAATAGGGAAGCAAAGTTAGATTAGCATGATATTCATCAAGCTTCTCCTTAATAATACATAAAAAAACATTTCTCCAGGAGCCAGTCAAACTCACTTGTCTATAAAATTTAAATTCTCTTCTCTTCCATTTTTTTTTTTTTTTGAAAATTAATACAATATTTGCCTTTCTTTAGTTTGGAGAGTTGTCTATTCTCCACCATCTTTCAAATATCACTGACAATGGCACAGCAAGGTCTTTTGAAATAATTGTATCCAGCAAATGGTTCAACAGATAAACTGACCCATGTGAATTCATTGGTATTTATTATTCATTGCTTGTCCACATAGGCACCAAATATTACTTGGCATATTTTTAAAAAAGCATATTGATTTTTGTTCTGCCCTCTAATGAGGAGACTGACTCTGAGAAAATAGAATATTCAAAATAAGTTAATTAAATATATGATATACATATTTAATAAATACAATACAATAACATATATAATACATATACAAAATCAGTTCATTATCAATACACATATGCATACACACATTACCCTATATGTTTTTATTGGTGGTTTTACAAAATCCCTCTGAAAAATTGGGAACTTGATCCCTCCTTTATTATCTCATATTTTCTCCTGACATTCTGATATATTTGGAAAATCCTTCACTTTGATTCTTCTTTAAGTGACTGACATAATCAAACTTTTTTCCTCTCTCTTTTCTAATCCCTTAAAGTCACTTGTCATTGATGTGCATTTCTGGGATGAGGGAATAATGATTATTTGGACCTGTCTTTTTTCAAATTAATTAGGGATCATGGATTCATAAATTTAGAGCTGGTATTTACCTTTAAGATTATACAGTTGAACGTCCTACTTTTATAATTAAGAAAATAGAGGCCCGCAGTAGATGTTATTTTACCTTTTTTTTTTTTTTAATGATTGGCTGAATTACAGGAATGCAAAATCACAGAATGCTAGAACTAAAAGAAAACTTTGTGATCTTCTGATCTAATCTCAAGTTACAGGTTAAAAAACTCAGTCCTTCAGGAGGCAAACCAGACTTCCCAAGGAACATACAACTAGTATGTTGCTGAACGAGTATTTAAATCATGACCTTCTGCCACCCAAGTAAGTCAGTGCTCTCCTTCTAAAAGTCAAGAAGCAATTATTAAATGCCTTCTGTGAGCCAGGCTCTGGCACCCGCAGTTCCTTAAGGAAGCTAGAGGCAAGGAGAAGTAGCAGGTAGAAATAGCAAGAATTTCTTCCAGATACTAATTTCAAACAGAGGGCAATAAAATAAGAAATGGCCCTTAAGCTAGTTGGGAAATTTTTAGAATGTCTATTTAAGAAGTTCCACGTTCCTTTGGCAGAAAAATTCAACCTGGATCTCATCGTAAATCTTACTTCCTCTCCTCAAGAGTTGGTCATAGCTGGTAGATGAATGTTCCTGGAAAGGTGGGAGAGAATTCTAGCAGGGTGGAATTTCTGAATTACTCAAATCCTGGAACTCTTCTTGATTGAGATCTTTGATCTCAGCAGTGGAAGGAAGGCCCACACCCACATAGAAATTCCTTTTATGGGAAGACTAAGTCTGTAATTTTTATTGTTGGAGAGCACCCCACAGTGTGTGCTCACCTCTCAAGGCTTAATGATTTGTTCATGGCAAATGTCAGAAACAGGCTTTTGAACTCATGCCTTCCTGATTTCCTGAAAGGGACTAGCACTCTGTCCAATATATTACACTACAGTCTCTGAAGAGAGATAGCTTAGGCCAGCAAAAAGAGGGCTGGATTTGGAGTAAGACCAGGATTCCAGTGCCTGCTCTGTTTTTACTGTCTTTTATTTGTTCTGTGACCTTGCACAACTCAATCTACCTCTCTTCATCTCAGCTCTTCATCTGTAAAATGACCCCTGCCAGCTCAAAAGCTCTATCCTAGAACACCACGAACCCTTATTTTAATGATAGAAACCATATTCTGGACAAGAGGAAAAGAACATTTTAGCAAAGATAGAACTTAGCAAAATGTGAAAGGAGCAACCAGATAATAGTCCCTGGCTGCCCTGTTTTTAAAATATTAGTCCCTAAAGAAAAAGAGGGAGAAGCCCTTCCTAGCTTGAACACTGATCCCATTTCCCTTGGACCTTCTAGATTTGGGATGCAAACCTTCATCTCAAAATCTCACCTAGAATGACCTGGGTCTCAAGCTCAGTCCTGCAGCTGTCCTACCCTCCCACAGGTAGGATGAGGATCTTGATATATCTATCACTCATTCTTATCCATCTTTAAAATATCCTCATGCAAGACAATAAGCACAAAAGAAAGTCGGCTGTGAAGCTATGGCAGGTTATCCTGTTTCCTGGCAACTGTGCAAAGTATTGACTCACAGTCTCCTGGGACATGCCAGCACAGAGGCGGGTATGTAGCATTCAGAGACTGCACCAGGAACAGCAGTAGACTCCAGCAGAGGCTTGGTTGATGACTCCAAGATGGGCAGTTCTGATATGACAGTAATTTTTATTTCATCAACAAAGCTTCCATTTAGCGGCAACAAAAGGCAGCCAAGCCAATTGTTTTGAAGGCAGATTTTATCCAGTGATATCCATCATTGATCAATAGATATTTAGCTCTTTTCTGGGAAAACCTTCTGATATGTGTTGTATTTGTCCCTCTTTTTGGTAATTGTTTCATAGGAGGAATGGAAAAGAAGAGGACCAGAAGTAATGGAGAGTTATTAAAAGGTAGCAGGAAGATCAGAAAAGCAGAGAACAGAATGGAGTAGAAGATCATAGAAACTTACCTGTGAAGGCTAGAATATCCACCGTCAATCAATAGATATTTAGCTCTTTTCTGGGAAAACCTTCTGATATGGGTTGTATTTGTCCCTCTTTTTGGTAATTGTTTCATGGGAGGAATGGAAGAGGACCAGAAGTAATGGAGAGTTGTTAAAAGGTAGCAGGAAGATCAGAAAAGCAAAGAACAATGAAGTAAGAATCATAAATTTTATGTTCAAACTTACCTGTGAGACTATCTTGAAACCCCTTTAATTTTATAGAGAAAGAAACTAAATTGAGAGAGTTTAAGTAACTTAAGTAACAACTCTCAGCACTTAGATTTGAACGTAGAAGTCTTGCTGATTCGAAACACAACCCATTATCTGCTCTGCCACACTATAGCAGAGAGAAACAGGAAGGTAATGTGAAAAGTCAGCTTTCAAAATGGAGCCAGTACCATGAGATACTTCCATAATACTCTCCTGGGAAGGAGCAGAGAATTCCCTTGGCTTCTCTTCCAAAGACAGAATTCTTGGAAGTGCAGTGAGATGCAGGAAACATTGTATGACAATAACAGTGGATATTTAATAACTCCAGTTAATTTTATCTGTGCAACTAAATAATTCAAACTTGCGTGTGTGTGTGTGTGTGTGTGTGTGTGTGTGTGCGCACATATACTTTAATCAACTTTGGGGCTTTAAGTTCTGATTTGTTTGGCTGTATCCATGAAATTACCTAATCAGTAGGCAGCCACTGATGAAGTCTCCCTAAGGTCACCAAAAACATTCCATTTATTTTGACCATCACAGAATTTCATCATTAGAAGGGACCTTAAATACCATCTAGTCTAATCCAATTCTGAAAAAGAATACCCATTAGAAGATAGTTAATCAAGAAACATTTGTAAAGCACCTACTGTGTGCCAGGCACTGTGTTTA
Organism: Myrmecobius fasciatus; assembly: GCA_023553655.1. NCBI lineage: Eukaryota > Metazoa > Chordata > Mammalia > Dasyuromorphia > Myrmecobiidae > Myrmecobius > Myrmecobius fasciatus. The sequence continues at coordinate 470,353 of JAJPUD010000169.1, read as the reverse complement.
AGACCTCAGGATTCAAGTGTTTGCCATTAGGGAATTTACATGTAAACATTGTGTGTGTGTGTGTGTGTGTGTGTGTGTGTGTGTATGATTTACATATACAAGCAAAAATACAAAGCAGCCTTAAAGGGAAATGCAGTTAGTACCAGGGAGTACTCAGAAAGGCTTCCCATGGTAAGTGCCATTCAACCTGAGTCTTGAAAGAAACCTGAGATTCTAGGAAGCAAAAGACGATTCATTTCCAGAAGGTATTCCAAGATGGCAGACCTACCAAATGGCGTTCCAGCCTTTGTTAGGGAGGAAGCCTATTTCACTTTTAGATAGGTTCCCTCTTAGGAAGCTTTTTTCATTTGCCTCTTCATCACTTCCATCTATTGCTCTTGAGAAATAAATATAACAATTCTGATTCATCTTCCATTTGTTACCCAAGTATTTTCTTTCTCCAGATAATTATCTCCATTTGCTTCTTCTTGTCCACATAGGGCATGACCCCAAGTCCATTGTCCATCCTAGTTGACCCCCCTCTGCATTCTCTTCAGTTAATCAATGTCTTTTCTAAAACTTGATGCCCAGAAATGGTCTCAATTGTGGTTGACCATGGCAGGGTCCAATGACAACAATCCTTCCTCTTCTTGGAACTCTTGTTCTCTTAATGCAGCCTGTGATGTCTTTAGATTCCCTATCTCACTAGTGACTCAGTGAGTTGGCATTCCACTAAAACCCTCAGGTCTTTTCAAGTTTGACTGCTGCTATGTAACCGTATTTCTCCATCTTGGATTTGTGAAGTTAATTTTTTGAACCCAAGTATAGTACTTTACATTTATTCTGTGAAGTGTTCCATTCTGTCTTAATGTTCTCTAACCCACCAGAAATCTTGTTTAATCTTGATTCTATCATCCAATACATCATCCAGTCTTTTTAATTTTGTGTCATCTGAAAATTTGATAAGCAATATAGTTTGCAGATGAGGCAGTAATCTATATTAGTGGTAATGACAACCTAAGTGATTGATCCTTTTATGACAAAGAAAAATATCCTGAGTAGTGCAAACTGTACTTCTTATAGAATCATAGATAATAGAGCAAAAAGTAAATAGTCTACACTCCTCCCTTTAGAGATAAGGAAACTGAGACCCAGAGAATTTAAGTGACTTGAGCAAAGACAAGAGTATTTAATCCCAAGTCCTCTGACTCCACATCTGTTGGCCATTTCACATCCTCTGCTGCCTCCTTTGTGAGTCTGAATAATCAAGGGGAACATTGGCAGCTGTGATGTCCAACTTTGCGTGTGAATTCCCCAAAGACAGGGCCTGAGTCTATTAAGTTCCTCTTTTGTATAATAGACAATATATATCCTAGTAAATAAAGACAGTTCTTATCTTGTTTGCTAGCTATTATAATGAGAATTGAAGGGATAACAAAATGTTTCTGTTAGGATATAGGAGATAAAAAAAGACATCTCTGATTATCATCTCCTTCAAGGAAAGTAGAAAGCAGCTAGGTAGAGCCATAGTGAATAGAAGACCTAAATTCAAATCCAACCAGCTGTGTGACCTTGGGCAAGTCACTTAACCCTGTTTGCCTCAGTTTCCTCATCTGTCAAATGAGCTGGAGAAAGGAATGGCAAACCACTACAATATCTCTGCTAAAAAAAAAAAGACAACAAATTTGATCATAGAAATCATAAAATCCACAACTAAACGATGAGAAAAGTGAAAGAATAGAAAAAGAATTTGGTTTGTAGGGCATGATGCTAGGTGATTGAAGGCTATCCTCAAGGAATTTAAATTCTAACCAATCAATCAACAAGCATTTTTAAGCACCTGCTAGGTGCAGGGCACTGTGCTAGAAACTGAGTATATAAGTGCAAAGAATGAAATAATTCCTACTTTTCAGTGAGTTTGCATCCTAATAAAGGGAGATAGAATGTACAAACATAACTATATAGCAGATATTTACAAAATAAATCCATGATTATTAGCAGAAAGGCACTAAAGTAAATATGATAGGTTTCGATGTGAGCTTTGAAAGAAGCTAGGGAAGCATTTTCTAGTTATGGGGTCCAATAACTGTAAAGACATGTACACAGGATGTGGAATGTGAAATGTGAAATATGTAAATGAAAGCTACATAACAAGATTGGAAAGGTAGGATGGAGCCAGTTTGGAAAGGGTTTGAATGCCAAAGAGAGGAGTTTCTATTTGATCCTAGAGATAAAGGGCCACTGGAGTTCATTAAGTAGGGGAGCGTTGTGGTAAGGCTGGTATCTAAAGGTTGCAGCTGTGCAGAGAATGGATCGAAGAGGACACAGGTAGGGACAACAATTAGGATGTTTTGCAATAGGTGAGAGGTGCTGAGGATCTGAATTAAAAAGAAGTCCATGTGAGTAGAGTGAACGAAACAGATGCAAGAGATGTTGGAGAGTTAGAATTACTCACACTTAACAGCTGATTCCCCTCATATACCATGAGGGGAGAATAGAATTAAAATTACTCATTTAAGAATCTGGATGACTGGAATGGTGAAGAAATAAGGAAATATGGGAAAGGAATGGATTTGGGAAGAAAGACAGTCAATTCTGTTTTGGACATGTAGATTTTGAGATGCTTAAAGACTATCCAGTTAGAAATGTCATTTAGGCAGTTGGTGATAGGGATTTGAGCCCTAGAGGGGCAATTAGTTGACTCTACTGGGAATCAGCAGCTAGATGGCACAATGGATAGAGCATACAACCACAAAGACTCATTGTCCTGAGTTCAAATTTAGCCTCAGACACTTACTGGTTATGTGACCTTGGGAAAGTCACTTGGCTATGTTTGTTTCAGTTTTCTCATCTGTAAAATGAACCTGGAAAAAGACATGGCAAACCATGTTAGTATCTTTGCCAAGAGAACCCCAAATAGGATTAAGGAGAGTTGGACATGACTGAAATGACTCAAGAATATATAGTGAATTGAGGGCCCCAAATGGAGTTAAGGAGAATTGGACATGACTGAAATGACTCAAAAATATATAGTGAATTGCCTTCATAGACAAACTGATTGAAACTGAAGCTATGGGAGTGAATGAAGTCACCAAGAGGGAATATGGAAGAGGAGACACACAGAGAGAAGGAAGGACAGAGACAGAGACACATAGAGAGAATGAGGACCAAAGATAGAACCTTGGAGTGCATCCACAATTAGATTGCCTAAGGGAGTGGTCTAACCTAGAGAAAAGATCTAGGAGATAGCAGTTTCATGAAACCCTAGAGAGGAAAGAGTATCCAGAAAAAAGATAGTAGTAATAGCAATAGTAGCGAGTAATGTTAGAAATAGTAAAGATACAAGGAAAAGGAATCTTGCACTGGATTTTCCTTCAGTTTCTTAGATGCTAGGCCGTTATATCCCTTCAACATATTGGATGAACTTTGAGTCTGCTTACTAACATTTATTAAAAATGTGGGTGTCCCTTCTTTTCCAAAAGCCTGTTTCTTATCATTGTGGATAGATTAGCAACCAGGTTAACTCATTAAGTTTCTTGACTTCAGTAGAGTAATAGGCTACATTCTTTCCCAATATGGCTAACCTTCAAAGGATGGAGAAAAGGACTTTCTCCTGAATTGGATGTGAAGCTCCATGGAAGCATTAAGAGCACTGGTCCCCATTTCTTTCATGTTCCTCAAGCTGACTCCTAAATCTTCCTTTTCACATCACTTTCTGTATCTATCTGAGCAATACTTCTTAGAGGTACACAGCAAAGTATCTGTCCAATCTGGCATATTTGCTTAGACATCTGGCTCCATTTCATAGATTTCTCTTCCCCAGCTGGGCACAAGCCACACTTTCTGCTAAAAATCTGGAAGGGGTGCAGCAAATGTTTTACACACACACACACACACACACACGCTTCAACTCATACTTTGAGACAAGAGAAATAGACTACAAAATCACCAACCTAAACCATTTCAGTAAAAGGCATTAGAATTTTTTCTTATTATGTGTCTCCCTTGAATCATTTTTTTTCCTGGGGATGTGAAACTCCAGCCGTACTTCTTTGGCTGTGCTTGAAAGTATGGCAGTGATCTTTCTTCCAGCTGTCAGTGTTTCTGTGTATACTTTTTAAAAGTCATTTATAAAGAAACAGAAACGTATACACCCTGTTGAAATTTGGGAGAAAAAATGAGTTTGGAATGTTAATACTTGTCTCAAGACATACATTTTTATTTTCTCACTCTGAAAGGAATTGTAATGATCCAGCACTCCTAAAGAGGCGTGGGAAACATTATTGACTTGTATTGTCAAATAGCAGAGGGGCAATTTTTCTGTATTCATCAGACAGATGCTGAAACATCTGCCTTGCCCCTAGCTGCAGACATTATCCTCTTTCCTCAGACTAGAATTACAGCTGATATTTCAGCTTTCTTTTGGTCAAAAGAATATGTGTGTGTACGTGCACACACGTATGCATATGTGTATCTGTCCATGGATTAGATAAAGACAACCAGATCCAAAATAAATCTTTGATTACAGGAAATGCATTTCACGCAGTTCTTTGGGGATGGACAAATAAAAAGCATCTTTCACGCCTGGGAATCCTATGACTTCTCTCTGTGTGCTGTGTCCCCCTCCCCTTCCCAGTAACAAAAATCTTTACAGACTAGAGAGAGGTCTTCATAATTTTCTCAGATATCTTTCCCCATTAAAGAAGGAAACAGTGGAGTATAATGGAAAACCTGAATTTGCTATCAGAAAACTCCTTGCTGTATAACCTTCCACCTTTGAAAACTTGGCCCATTTTGCTCTCAGTTCAATTTTCACATATATAAAATAAGTGGAATATTTTTTTCAACCAGCTCTGGATTTTTATGGGCATTGGAAGGTACCTCTACCGATACAGATGGGCCCATGCTCTGGAATTTATAGTCTCAAAATTTTTCCTAGGGACAAAGAAATTAAGTGATTTATTTGTGGGCATGCACCCAGACTTTAAGTCTTCCTACCTCCTGTCTCCACTATAGCCATAAGCGAGAAGGTTGCTAAGGTCCCTTTCAGCCTGAAATGGCCTGACTCTATGATTTCTATCTTGCTACCCTTTAGAAAATTTTTTTTGTTTCAGAAGTGGCTCTTTCTCCAAGCCTGAAAGCTTGTCAGACCTTTTCCAGAGGGCATAAAATAACGGCTTTTCCATTCCCTGTGGGCTTATAGCTCCTTCTGCTCGCGGGGGAAACTCATACTCATTCCTTTGTTATGACTGAATCTCTGTTGGCACTGAGTAAGCTCACCACATAGAAGGGCATTAACCTGTGTCTGCTGAAAGCATCCCAGGGTCCTTAATGGGATTTGTCTTCTTAAATCCCTCAGCATTAACCCTGCTGCTCACCATGATGCAACCTTCATTCCAAGTTGCTTTGGGGTTGTTTCCTGAATACAAGTGCCATTCTTACTTATGGGTAAAATGCATGGCACCTTGAGAGTCTCAAAAAAGCTGTTTAATGGAAAAATAGAAAAATGAAATGGAATTTCCCCCCGAGATCCAGAATGTTTTTCTTCAGATATGTCTAAATTGAAGATGTAGTGTGGAATAGGGGATAGAGCACTAGACTTCAGTACATGAATACATGACCATTTTTTTGAGGTCAGGATACAGATTGAGTCAAAACTGGAAAAAATCAGAAAGACCATCTAGTCTAATCCCCTTCATTTTAAAAATGAAGAAATAGAGACCTAGTCAGGTTAATTGATTTGCTACATAGAATATGAGCAACCAAGGTGGAATCTGAGCTGAGATTCTTCAATTCTAAGGAGATATTAGAATGTCTCCTTCTGGGTTTAAATGCTGCCTCTGACACTTGATAACTGTGTGATCCTAGGCAAGTCACTTAACTTCTGAGCAGTTATCCACTTAATTTCTTCTCTGACATCTCTCAATGGTCTGAAACTAAAGTCTGTTCTAGTAGAGTTCCAATTCTGGTAGAATTTATACAGATGAAGAGGCTTTCAGTAAGATTCCAGTGTCACCTGAAAACCAGCTTAGCTCAGTTCGGGGGGGGGGGTTACTACTAGAGCATTAGTCACTGCATATTGATTTTCTTTAACCCCAGCAATTCATAAAATTATATACTTCCATGCATACATACATATATAAACCCACTAAATAGCTACCATTTTTTTTAAGTTTGTAAAGTGCTTTTCATATGTTATCTCATTATTACCATCCCCATTTTACAGATGAGGCTACTGAAGCTAAATGCTCAGAACCACATAAGTAATAAGTCTCCAAAGCCAAATTCAGTTTTGGATCTTCCCAAAAACTTGCTAAATTTCATTTTCCAGAGGGTATAAATAAGCCCAATACTCTATCCACAGCACCACCTAGCTGCCATACTTAAAAGCATAAAAAGACTTCAAACATCTGCCATTCATCAATCAACAAGTATTTATTAGGGTGCTGGTAGTGCCCACACTGATGAAATCACAGCTCTCTTGAAGCATTAATGTAAATACACTTTTAAAATCCTATTTCCTGTACCCTTAAAGCAAAGACCTCATCAGTCTGCCATTGAAAACATTCTGGGGGCTTATAACTTAAAAATTGTACTTAACCTGAATTATTTGTGTTCACTCTGTGAGACTGAACTACTGTAGAAAGTGACATGATACTAGATTAAGACAAATGACTCTCCCACAAAGATGGCCAGTTAGCTCTATCTGTAAAATATATTGAGCTGTTGACCTGAACTCATCAAAGGCAGATGGACTATTTTTATCTCTCCACTTATTCCAGTTCCCTCTCAGCCATTTTGTTTCATTTATTTTCTGATCCAAAAAATTGTTCTCCTTGTTGGAGAAAATAGAAATGCAATAAAAATGATTCTTTAGTCTTTCCCTTATCTCCCTGCCATGTATGACTTCTTCATTTTTTTACCCTCTTATTTTCAATAATATAACAACAATAGTAACTAGCATGAATATAGTGCTTTAAGGTTTGTAATGTATAAATATGACAACTAGATAGTGCAGCAGATAGAAAACTGGCTTGGGAACCAAGAAGACTCACCTTCATGAGTTCAAATCTGGTCACAGACACTTACTGGCTGTATGATCCTGGGCAAGTCATTTAATTCTATTTGCCTCAGTTTCCTCATCTGAAAAATTAACTGGAAAAGGAAATAGCAAAATACTCAACTATCTTTATTAAAAAAAATTCAAATAGGGTCACAAAAAGTCAGAAACAACTAAAATGTCCAAACAACAAAAGCATTGTACATGCAGTAGCTCATTTGTTCTTGACAACCACAAAACCGTTTGGGTCATCCTTAGTAATCATGGCCAGCCAGTTTTAGCTCCCTTGACACTGCTCTTCCACATTATAGCATACTTTGATATTCTTCTTCCATTGGTTGTCCATCATCTCTGTCATATTACATTCTTAGTTGGTCAGTGAGCCACCTCTGCATTCATATTGGTCACCCACCTTCATCAAAACTGTTTTTCTCTATATCTCCCAACACCTATAAAGAAAATCACAAATAGACCCTCTTCTCAGGCAAGTTGCATATAGTTTTAATTGGAATATTAATAGTTCAATTCAACAAATATTTATTAAATGTTTGTAATGTCAATAGGTGGATGATGGGTGAATGGATGGGTAGATAAATAGATAGACCTATGTGAGAGGTAGCAGAGCATACTAGATTTGAGTAGAATTGGTTTTGGGTAATAATACTTATGTAACTCTTTAAGGTTTGCAAAATGCTTTACATGTGATCATCACAATAACCCTGTTAGATAGAGGCATTTTACAAATGAGGAAACTAAGGTGAGAGATGCAGAGTGATGTGTCCAAGGTCATACAACCAGTAAGTATCTGAGGCAGAATTGGAACTAAGATATTCCTGATTCCATCCATCTAACTCTTCTATGCACTGTACCACTTAGCTGCCACTTGGAGCTAGGAACCCACCCTATTTCTGGTTCATATACTATTCTTGCCCAAGAGGGAAAAGGGACTCTACAGGACTGGTCGGTGCCTTTTCTGCCAACAGTAGCCTTAGAGAATTGGCTTGAGCTCTGGCAGAGAACTACCTCAACAGGGAATTTCTTCTATCACTAAAATGATGGGGCTAGTCCCAGCCCTTATTTCTGTTATGTGTTGGGTACTGTTGGTGAAATGAAGATGAATAAAGCATATTACTGAGCCAGAAGAATTTTATAGCATATAGCTCAGGGCTGAGTAGATAAAACAAATATGTGAATTTGATTTTTATTTTATGTTGTCTACATCTGTGATTGCACCATAGAACATTCACCAATGCAGATGAACAGTTTGTTCCATAACTTTCCATCCTAAAGAGTTACTCAATGTCACTGACTTGGAGTTACATGTCCAGGGTGATATAGCAGGACTCGAATCCAATCTTTCATGATTCTAAGACTAGCCCTTTATCTATTACACCATGTTGCCTCTTAGTAAAATAAGCGTGTCAGAAAAGTACTAATGTTATCAAGAGAGGGTTAGGAGAGTCAGAAGTAGGAAAGATCATATCCATGTAGTAGCATTTGTTTCTGACTTTTTAAGGGAATAGTTGAACAGCTCCTTGAAATATGGGGAGGGTTTCAACTATCAGAAAGGCCCACGATTGATATTCCAGACACAGTCTCAGCTGCAGAGAAATGAAGGGCTCATTCAGGGAACAGCAAGTTGTTTGGTTTGAGTGAAGTGCAGAATATATCCAGGGGATCATCGAGAAATAAAGCCAAGCAGACCAGTTGAGTCTTTATTGTAGAGTACTTGAATGATGAGCCAAGGAGTGGAGACTTTATTCTGTAGAAAATATGGATCCAAAAAAGGTTTAGTTTTTGTTTGCTTGTTTTAGCTGGGAAATTACATGATCCAAGTAAGCTTTCATGGCTATTCTTGAGGAATTAAAGGAGAAAAGAGAATAAAGGTAGGAAGACTGGATAAGTCCTTATAGTAATCCAAATAAAACATAAAAAAAAGAGTAGAGGCAAAGGAAATGGAATGATAAAGATGAATATGAGACATTGCAGAGATAGAATCATTAGAACTTTGGACAAGGACAAGGGAGAGTAATAAGTCAAAGATGACACACGAATTTTGAGCATGGGTGACTTGGAGAATGGAAGTCTCTCTAACAGAAATAAGGAAACCAAGAGTAAGAACAGATGACAAGGTAGATATAGAAGGACTGGAGATGGTAAGTATGAATTTAAGGCTTATGGACTTTGCAGTTTGAATATTACATCTAGAAAAGAGCTTATTGCTAAATTTTCAGTTCAATCATTTCTACCTTGGAAATCAGCAAACACTACACATCAGGGCTTGATTTATTGTTTCATTGATTGTCTAGACTTAAGAACGTGATGGAGTAAAACTTAATAATGCAGAATAAAGTCACAAGAGTTTCCTGCATACATTTTAAGAGAACCACAGATCACTCTTATATTTAGGTAAAAGTAATAATAAGGATGATTTTTTAAAAAGTTGTTTAGCATGGAGACTGTATGTAAATCAAACTATACTATGTTCGTTTTTTCCCTTTTTTCCTTTTTTTTTTCCTCTTTTGGTTTTTCCCTTTTACTCTGATTTTTCTCTTCCAATATGATTTATAAAGATTTATAACGTGCATGTAAAGCCAGAAAAAATAAAACAATAAAAAATATTTAGCGATGTACTAAGCACTGAGAATAGAAAAAATAACAGTCCCTGTCCTCAAGGATTTCATACTACAATCAGGGAAGACAACACATATAGAAGGTTTCAAGAGCAAGCATTCAGTGGTTCTTAGGGGAGAGCAGCAAGGCAGATGGCAATACATCTTTAATGTTATTTCCATTGACTAAAAAAAAAAGCATTACCTCTGTTTATAGTGGTTAGCTATTTGACAGTACCAAGGATTTTGATGGTGATAAGTTTTGTTTCTGGGTCTTCTGTTGTTGGGGCAGTTGCTAGGAGCCAGTGTCTTGCTTCCATGGATATTGACTGTGGAAATTATAAAATATACTAATGGTCTGAGCAGTGAGGATGGGGTTAGAGGGAGAAGGGGGAAAAGAGGTGCCATTGCTCCCCCAGGACTCTTGCAATCTCACATTTCTATAGTTTATTCTGTCCTTATTCCCTTCATAGAAACCTTCTTTTTTTTTAAGATGTAAACTTGCCGAGCTCCCTTAACCTCTGTCCCCAAAATCTTTGTTTTAACAACATTTAACAATAACATTTATATTATTCTTTATTAATTTGTTATTTATATTCTACGTATTTCTATATATGCTCATCTTCCTCCCTGTAAGAGGAATCCTTCATCTTCATATAATGAAGGGATTGTATGAATTCATGCAATTTTCATACAATGAGGGATTCTTTAATTCTCCCCCCCACCCCCGTTGAGGCAATTGGGGTTAAGTGACTTGCCCAGAGTCACACAGCTAGGGAATGTTAAGTGTCTGAGACCAGATTTGAACTCAGGTCCTCCTGACTTCAGGGCTGGTGCTGAATCCACTGCAACACCTAGCTGCCCCAGGGATAGTTTGTTCTTTGTAATTATATCCCCAGTTTGTGGCAGGTAGCTGTTGTTTAATGAATATCTTTTGACTGATTAATTAAAAAGTCCTGTAATGATTGAGGGATGAGGGGAGTTAGTAATCAAAGTGGTAGCACCCACCTGGTGATGTCATCCCTGATTCCACCTCAAGGCTTGTGACAGTTAGTATTGGTGGGAGCAGGGCTGGTAGATCTCCATCCCAAATGATAGATCAAAGAAGACTCAATGGTCCAGAGCAGGGGTGAGGAATGTCCAGTCCATATGAAGCTGTGAAATTATTTGGTAAAGCAACCACAGATGATGCAGAGTTGAAAGCTAGTTGCAGCAACCTCCCACTGTTTGAGTTCTATAAGTTGATAATTTGGTATAGCCTTTGAATAGTGTTATAAATATCCGAATGGCCCATGACAGAAAAAAGGTTCCCTACCCAGAGCTCTGTACCAAGTCTCTCTGCTAGTGGCTGTTGCTTAGCAGTTGGTAATGATGGTAGTAGAGATGACCCTTTTGACAATAACCAATTTCTTCTTATTTATGTTCATGGAGGTATAATAGTAACTGATTAATAATGGAGCCTGAAAACTTACCAAATATTGCATTATTTTATTTGAGTTTCTCAACAATTCAATTAGGTAGGCACTGTCACTCAGATATTGTCATGTTAGAGATGAGAAAACTTGGACTCAAAATTTGTCATTCACTTATGGTAACAAAGCTACTAATGCTAAGCAACAGAGATGAGATTCAAGCTAGAAGCTTCCTGACCCCAAGTGTAATACTCTTGCTCTACTGTTCATAGTTGAAAATGCAGCACTAGAGTTAAATAAGAAAGGCAGGGCTAAAAGAAATAGATTTGGAAGTCATTTGTAGAGAGTCAGGGTAAATGGGGATACTTGCAGAAGAAAGTGGAGAGAGAGAGCAAGACAGAGACAGAGACACACAGAGAGAGACAGAGAGGAGAGAGGAGAGACAGACAGAATGAGAGAAAGAGACAGAGACAGAGAGAAACAGAGAGAGACATAGACATACAGACAGACAGAGACAGAGAACTTTTGGAGAGAGAGACAGAGAGAGAGAGAGAGAGACAGAGAGGCGGGGGGAGGGAGAGAGGTAGTCACAGTCCCTCCTCTCCTCCTGGAACCCTTAAGCAGTGCCTCCATGGAGTAGGAAGTATAGGAAGAGAATGAAAATCTGGTGAAGGAGAAGGAACAAAATTGATCAAAGTGGTAGGAGGAGAGCAAGAATAAGATAGTGACAAGAAAGCCACCTGTGACTCTATAATAATCACTTGCCCTATCCAAAATAAAATAGAAAGTAAATCGGAGTGCCCAAGATCTAGGATAATAGGTAGCAAATTTACTCTTAAATTGGGTGTCCCTAAGAAAATTAAAATATGGAATTAAGACAACTACATGGACAATCAAGCAAAAACCCCTGCTATTAAAGCAAGTGAATGATTGAAATGATCTTATTATCCAAATTAGCTCACCTCCCAGCCCAGATTATTAGCCCACTAGTTGCTAATCTTTCCACTTCCTCTTGCTTGTGTGAGTGTCTGCTGGATTTGGAGTCATGGGGAGCTAGTGCTTTCCTGTCTCCCATTCTGTCTCAGCTCACATAACCTAACAGGACTCACATCTCTGTAGGGAGTTTAATGGATGTTACTTTCCATCTTTTTTTCAATGCAGTCATTCTTCATAGGAGCCATTTTCTCATCTTTCCCTGCTTTCTGCCTTTTTCATTTCCTCTGCAATTTCATGGGCAGCTGGCCCTGGTTTATTTAAGAACATTGTGAAAAACCAGCCTAAAGGTCTGTGCCTTAATGACTAACGAGCACCTTTTTACCTTTTTAGCGTCGTCTGGGAGATGCTGCAAAGAAAGCCATCAGCAAGCTTCAGGTCAGGACCATCAAGAAGGGCGACAAGGTAACTTCCTCGACTGTCATTTTCAGGGTAGACCTGTGATAAAGGCACTTCCTGGCTTTGCTTTGAAGGATGGAAAGGAGGAAAGCATGGGGGAAATGAATAGCCATGCAAGCATCCAAAAGACTAGCGTATACCAAGAATGATTTGACAGTGGGCACAGTGGTTTCATTATAAAAACACTGGCAATGAGCAGAACGAAAGGGCTCTGGGGGTAAAGATTGAAGGGTAGAAGGAGTAAATTGCTGCTTCAGAAAACCAGCTCCGATCCCACTGAGAGTTTGTTCCTCCTACAATGGAAGATCCATCTTAGAATGGAGTCAAGTGCCCACAGTAACTGGACTTAATATATAATTTAGGGATCTACAAAAAAGGTTAACTAAGCTAAGGAAACAGGTTGATTGATCTGTTCTCTTTGTTGTAGGAAACTGAGCCTGACTTTGATAACTGTGCAGTTTGTATTGAAGGCTACAAACCGAATGATGTTGTACGGATCCTGCCCTGCCGGTGAGTCCGACAAACTGTCTGATAGAAGTCGTTAAGTATTCCCACTTTGTGCTTCAATACAAGTCTTAATTATGCTATGACACATGAACTTGAAGATAGGAAGACATTCAAATTCTGTCTTTGATGCTTACTAGTTTATGAACTTACTAACTTACTTGATACTACATATCTATGGTCAGATTGCTTATTTTCTCAGTTTCCTCATCTATAAAATGGGTGGAAATGGGGGGGGGGAGGATCCAAGTGGCCTCTGAGACTCATTCCATCTCAATCAATGATCCCATGACCCCATGATTTTTAGCTAATTATGAAAGAGACAGGATCTTATCTGAACTTATCTGAACCCTTCTCCAAGCCTAGCACAGTCCTAAGGTCCATAGTTTATTAATGTATCCAGTGTGGTTTGTCTTAATGAATCTTGTTGATAACTGCCACCTGTCTGGCAATTCTGTCAGGTTTTCTGTGTCTCTGAAGTGTCAGCTTCTGGTCTCCATCCTGGTCCTTCTCCATCACTTTGAGACCTCAAGAGTAGATCACCCTCTTGGAGTCTCTGCTGCAGTGATCTTGGTCATGAATCCTATATGTATCTGCAGTGCCTCAGGGGTACCATGGAGGCAACCCGTGTGTGTGATCACTTCTCATTATGACATGTGAACTCCAATTTGATTGGGTCTACCTATTAGGAGACTGTGAACTTCCTTAATTTTTTTTTTTTTTTTTTGAGTCAGTTGGGGTTAAATTCCCCAGGATCAGACAGCTAATAAGTATCTGAGTTCAAGTCTTTCTCTGCCACCCAGCTGCCCTCATTTCCTGATTTTTTTTGAAAAAAGCAGCCAAAATGAAGACAAACTCTTGCTGATTCACAACTTCACTGTGACTTCCAACATTTTTGGGCTCCACTCCACCAGCTTGGGGAAAAAGAGCCTAGATTCTTAATAAACATTCAATGATTTGAATTACTTGACTATTACATTGACAAAGTGGACACAAGGCTGCCCATGAAGTCAGAAAGAATGGGGATAAATACAGATTGAATCATTCTCTCTCTCTCTCTCTCTCTCTCTCTCTCTCTCTCTCTCTCTCTC
>JAJPUD010000169.1:441084-456293 GCA_023553655.1 Myrmecobius fasciatus | reverse complement strand
TCTCTCTCGGTATTTGTCTGTCTTTTCCCCCCTCACCCTCCACCCTAAGAATGAGAAAGGTACTTCATCTCTCAGAATCCATCTAACTCTGTGATCCTAAAAGTTACAAGGGAGTTGCCAATCTGCATCAAGGAGGGAGCTTCTAAACCAAGAATTCTCACACGCTCCATGAAGTCACAGAAAGAAATCTCATTGTCTCAGGTCTGTCTCTGTTCCGCCCAGTCCTGCATTCTCAGACTATTATATCGTTTCTGTTTGTGTTTAAGCTATGCTGCATTTTTTTTAAAAGGCCATTCTCTTTTTCAATGAGCATGAGAGGATCCCCATAAGATCCTGCAATTTGCTTTTTCAGTTAATTGAGAATCCAGAATAAGGCAGGGCAGTCATGAGACTGTACTCTGTATTGATCAGATCACATCTAGGGTGTTGTGTCCAATTCTAGCTGCTCTATTTGCACATCTGGAATCTGTCCAGAGAAGGATGACTAGAATGATGAGTGGCCATGAAAACACACCAGGAAAATTAGCTGAAGGAGCTAGTGATATGTAGCTAGAAGAAGAAGAGACACAGAAAGACATTAATCACTGCTTTTAAATATTTACAAGGCTATCATGGAAAAGAGAAATTAGACATTCTAGTTAGCTCCAAAGGGCAGAATTATGGTTTACAACCTAATTGGGAAAATTAGAGGAAGATAGATTTTGCTTCAATATAAGAAAAAACCTTCCCAATGATTGGAGATGCCTGAAAATAGAATTTAGGATGGCAGGTTCTCAAACTAGGAATATTCAAATCATAGTCAAGGATAGGTCATAGGCCTAGAGTTAAAAGCATCTTAGAGATCATCTAGCCCGATCTCCTTGGCAGCAGCTTAGTGGTGCAGTGAACTCCACTTTGGAGTCAAGGTGGATCCAAGACTGGATTTGAACTTACTAGCTGTGTCTCTGGATAAGTGACTTAACTCTGTTTGTCTCAAGAGAAAAAAACGTAAGGCAGACTTTTCCTTTTCCAGCTGAGAAATCTGGGTCTAAGAGGCTGAAGTTTCTTGCTCAGGATCCCAGAAGTAATGGGGACAGGATTTCTACCCAGTTCCCCTGACCCTAGAGAAAGTATTGTTTTTTACTGTACCATGCATGGTCAAAGATTTCATGAGGATTTGATGCATTTGACAGGGAGTTAATTTAGTTGACTTGTACTTTTTCTTCCAACACTGAAATTTCCAGCTCCTGAAGTTGTATGATCATCCAGCCATTGTCACAAAGAGACCCCTGCCTCAGTACCTGCTGACAGACATAACTAAAAACCCTGGTTTTCTCTAACTCCAAAATCATAATGTTCCAAATCAGAGCCTATCTTGTAAATCTCTTTTTAAACTGAAATTCTAAAATGCTAATAATTTTGTAAGAAAAGAATGACTAAAAGATCAAAAGGAACCCAAGAATATTTACAAAGCTGGTGCTATAATATAATGATCCATGACTACTCTGAAAGACTTGTGATGAAAAATCCTGATCATATTCAGAGAAGAAACTAATTATATCTAACTACAGATTGAATCGTGTTTCTCTCTCTCTTTCTCTCTCTCTCTCTCCCTCCCTTCCTCCCCTCCCCTCCCGTCTTTTTTTCTGGGTGTTTTTGTCTCTTTCTCTCTTTTTTTCCCCCCTGAGGTAATTGGGGTTAAGTGACTTGCCCAGAGTCACACAGCTAGGAAGTGTTAAATGTATGAGGTCAGATTTGAACTCAGGTCCTCCTGACTTCAGTGCTGGTGCTCTATCCTTTGCGCTTCCTAGCTGCCCCTCTCTCTCTTTTTTTAATTAGGATGGGAGATCTTTGTTTTCTTTCACAACATGACTTTTATAGAAATGCTTTTCATACCTTCACATGTGGTTTCTTAGTGGAGGTGGCAGTGGGGATAAGGGAGAGAATCTGAAACTCACACATTTTAAAAAATGTAAAAAATATTTTAAAGAAAACTGGGGAATATGTTAAATAAATAAGATATAAAGTACACATATATGTATGTATATGCATAGAAAGCATCCTTTACAATCTTTAGATTGGGCAAAGAAGGGAAGAAGAGGTGGAAGATACAAGAACCAAAGGAAATCCACCCAGATTCAGAAGTAGAAGCTTTAGAAACTCTTCTCCTCTGATTATGCTGTATACCAGTGGTATGACATTTGATAGGTTAGTAGGACAGGAGACAGCATGTGCAATTAGAAGATCTGTATTCAAGTCCTGCTTTCTGGGTTCAGTTTTCTCATCTGCCAAATGGAGCAATTGAACTATATTGTCTCTAAATCTTTGGTCTGAAAACTAAACAACTTTTTAAGGTTCCTTTCAGCTCTAAATATATAATTCTGTAGTTTTATGACATATCTTTGAGCCTTTTTGCCATCTGTAAAATGGGTATAATCAAGTTTACACTACCTGCTTCATAGAACTATGAGAAGAAAGTGCTTAATAAGCTTTAGCACATAAGTATCAATTATTATTAGTAGTAAATTGTAGGCAATAAATAGCCCTTTTGATATAATTTGAATAGGACCTCATGGTTCTAAATCCTAAAATCCAGTGGCTCAGAGCAAATCATCTGTCCTAATTTGGGGGCTACTGGATTATTTGCAAGACTGTGCTTAACTGAGGCACACAAACACCCAGAAACCTTCTCTAGTGTAGTGTATGTAACTGCTTTCCCTCACTCTTCCATTAGAAGCTTAATTAAAGGTATACAACTTATATGAAGACTCAGGGGTAGCTAGGGAGAAAGGATGGAGCACTGGACCTGGAGTGAGGAAGATCTGAGTTCAAATGTGTGACCCTGGAAGCGATTTAACCCCATTTACTTCCATTTCCTCTTCTGAAAAATGTATTGGAGAAGGAAATAGCAAACCACTCTAATATCTTTGCCAAGGAAAAGTCATACATCAGCAACAGCATGGGACTTATTGCCATCCATGACAGGTGTGTGAATTACAAGGTACCTCTCTGGGTGACGTTTTGTAAAAGTTGGACAAGCTTCATAGGTGGGAGAAAGTAAACTGGCCTCCTTTCCTGACCTACTTAATCATGCATGGAAGCTTTAAAGTTATATTCATTCATGCAGCAAGCCTTTATTAAGCACCTACTATGTGCCAGATACAGCACCGTTGCTAGGAACATGAAGACAAAGACAGAAGTCTTGACTCTTAAGGAGTTTACATCAATAAATAAATACATATATGTGTATGCATTTGTACATATATGTACATATATAAATATGTGTGTATAGTATGCATGAATATATACATATATGTACAAAGCAATGAGCAAAGAACAGGGAAAGGGACAGAATCCGTGATGATCACCAAAGCACTCTGCAACTGAAGAGCAACTTCCAAAGCAAACCTAAGAAAATTATTATCAGGTGCTGTTTTATCATGATTCTCACCTTTTTTGTTTCCCTTTAAAATCCTGCATAATATAAAGCTCAAAACGGCTGACTCTTTTACAGAGGATGTCCATACAATAGTTTTTCTTAATGAATTATTCAATCTCCTCTTTACAATTTAAACTTCTTGGAAAGACTAGCCAATAGCAAACAATCAGATGAGCCACAAGGAAATCTGAAGCTAAGACAGAGATGGGGAGAATCATTTGGAGCTCACGTTCTCATTTACCTTCTCCTTTGTCCCACCCCAGACCCATGGTACTTTCTGTTATTCCTTTATTACATAATCTCAGCCCTCAATTCTGGCTGGGAATGTCTCCCTCCTGGACCAGGTCTGCTGTTAAATGCCACAATACACTGATGATTGCCCTGCACCTGTGGTTTTCAAGCATCTGCTGATCTTAAATTGTCAACACACAATATCCATTTCTTGGCTCTGTCTCTCTCTCTATGCAGATATTTAAAAAGCAAGTTCATTTCATGCCTGCTGCTTGTTTCTGTCAGACAGGTTTCACTAATGGATGCTCTCAACTCAATGCACCAATTCCTCTTGGCTGGGTCATTTCCTCTGGAGCATTAGTGTACCTATGTAGCCATGAACTTCAATATTCTCACTTTCCACTTGTTTGCCAGGCTATTATCCATGGTATTCTTCATATCCCCTACAAAGTAGAATTATTTCCATAATTCTCCAAAGCCTTCTGTATTGAGGGTTCTTAACATGGGTCCTAGAAATATGTGTAGATAAATATCAAAAAGTCCATGAACTTTATTTTTAAAAAGTTTTTAATATTTAAATTTTTAACTTAATTTCTAAATATTTTAACTGTATTTCAATGTAATTTTAATCTGAAATTCTATATATTTTATGTTGTAGGGTTTTTTTTTTTGTTTTTTTGTTTCCTGAGGCAATTGGGGGTAAGTGACTTGCCCAGGGTCACACAGCTAAGGAAGTGTTAGGTGTCTGAGACCAGATTTGAACTCGGGTCCTACTGAATTCAGGGCTGTTGCTCTATCCACTGCACACATCTAGCTGCCCTATGTTGTGTTTTTAAAAACATTACCCCAAGAAGGAGTAACGAGACTACTTAAAAGTTGTCCATGGTACAGAAAAAGTTAATATCCTTTGCTCTATATTCTTTCCTGTGATCAAAAAGCTATTGGGATCCTTCTCATGTTTCTCCTTGCTTTTTTGCAAATTTTCTAGTTCGTTCTTATATAATAATTCATTCATATCTCATAATAATCCTATTATTAGATATATTAATATATAGTCTGCCTTATTATATAGGAAGTAGTAGAAGTAACTAGGGATATTTGACCTGGAAAAAAAAAGTACAGAGAGGAAAAATAACAGACTTTACCTTCATTTTCTTTTTTCTCCTCCTTTGTACAAAGTAAAAACTTCATCTCATTCTCTTTTGCTCAAAATTTAAGATTCTTCATGCTCTTAAATAATTATTGGAATTATGTCTGACTGTTCCATTTTTCCCTTCCATCCTCTTTTTTTTTTCTTGTTCAATCTTTCTCCAACCCCCTGTTTCTCACTTCTATTATTCTTCAACCCATGGGAATAATGCTTCCTGAAGAGCTCCATTTGGAAGGAATTGCTGCACTTTCTGTACCAGAAACACAATGGCACAGATGGTGTTCTAGAAGGAGACAAGCCTCTTATTTGTTGTTTGGGTCCTAATGAAGAAAAATGTTGTCAAGTTTTCTAAAGGAGTTTGGTTTTCCTACTGGATTAGCACATAGAGTATTATTAACTAAGAGTTTTAATCACAGAAAAAATAAACATGAAATGAGATAGAGGAGTTTTTTTATTCAATTTAATTCAGCAAGCATTTATTAAGTGCCTACAATATAACAAGTCAAGTTCATTAGCATTTATTAAGCACCCACCATTTGCCAGACATGGTATTAGGTTCTAGAGAAAGAAAGAAATGCAGAAAATAGCACCTGCTCTCAAGGAGCTCACAGTGTAAGCTTTTGTCTAGATATTTATCTACATATGTGTAGATTAGAGGTAATCTCTTTGAGGGCAAGAACTGTTTTTTTCATTTTGCCTGTATTTGTATTCTCCATGTTTAGCATAGTGCCTTGCACATAGTAAGCACTTAATAAATGATTTTTTTACTGAGAGAAAAATTAAAGGATAGTCTCAGATAGTCTAAGATTATGGAGGATGGGAAAAGATTTCTTGCAGATAATAGAACTTTTGCTGAAATGAGAAGAAAGCCAGTGACACTGGGAGATGGATATGAGGGGAGAAGAACATCCCAGATGTGAGGGACAGCCAGTGAAAATTCATGGAGTCAGGAGATGAAAGTATCTAATGAGAACATCAAGGAGGCTAGTATCATTGGTTCACAAGAATATGTGGAGGATAATAGGATTTAAAGACACAATAAAGGAACCAGCCAGATAAGGAGAGACTTTAAAAGCCAAAAAAAGATTTTTATATTTCATAATAGAGGTAATGGAATTTCCTGGGGAAAAAAAGGAGAGAGTTGTAACATATGAATTGTGTTTTAGAAAGAAACTAAATGGGAGGCAATATGGACTATACCAGTATGGTAGCATCATTTTTGTTGTTGTTACTATTTGTCCTTCATTCTCTTTTTTTCCTAGTAAATTTATTTATTTTTAATACACATTGTTTTATGAATCATATTGGGAGAAAAAAAAACAGAGCAAAAGGGAAAAACCATAGAAGTGATTTTAAAAAAAAAACAGAAAAAAGAAGTGAACATAGCATGTGTTGATTTACTTTGAATCTCCTTTGTTCTTTTTTCTGAAGCAGTTGACATTTTCTGTCCAAAGTCTATGGGGATTGCTTTGGATCACTGAACTAGTGGGAAGAACCAAATCTTTAATCATTTCACTTGCTGTTACTGTGTACAATGTATTCCTGGTCCTACCTGTTTCACTCAGCATCAGTTTGTATAAATTTTTCCAGGCCTTTCTAAAATCAGCTTGTCCATCATTTTTTTATAGAAAAATAATATTCCATTATCTTCATATACCACAACTTGTTCAGCCATTCCCCAATTGATGGGCATCTACTCATTTTCCAATTCTTTGCTACCACAAAAATAGCTGCTGCAAACATTGTTGCACATGTGGGTCCCTTTCCCTCCTTTATGATTCCCTTGGCATACAGACCTAATAATGTCACTGCTGGATCAAAGGGTACGCACAGTTTTATGGCCCTTTGGGCATAGTCCCAAATTGCTCTTCAGAATGGTTGGATCCATTCACAGTTCCACCAACAATGTATCAGTGTCCCAGTTTTCCCATATCCCCTCCAACATTCATCATTATCTTTTCGTGTCATTTTAGCCAATCTGACAAGTGTAAGGCGGTATCTCAGAACTGTTTAATTTGCATTTCTCTAATTAGTAGCGATTTAGAGCATTTTTTCATATAACTACAAATGGCTTTAATTTCATCATCTGAAAATTGTCTACTTATATCTTTTGACCACTTATCAATTGGGGAATGACTAGTTTGTCCTTCATTCTCAAAAATGACCATGGTGGGGCAACTAAGTGGCACAGTGGATAGAGCACCAGCCCTGAAGTTAGAAGGACCTGGGTTCAAATCTGGTCTCAGACACTTAACATTCCCTAGCTGTGTGACCCTGGGCAAGCCACTTAACCCCAATTGCCTCAGCAAAAAAGAAAAAAAAATGACCATGGCATCAGAAATTAGTGCAAGGACATACAAATGAGCTAGATTTAAGTTAGGATGAGCTGCACCAAGTCACAGCCTCAGTTTCCCCTCCAAAGCCATATAGGTCCAGTGGCAAGATATAGATCAGGATGACTGGAGTTGACAATGGGAGATCTTGGCCTTTTTAAGCCAAGGACCTCAGCACTGTTAGAGGGGGAAATGTAGCAAAGATAGAATCAATAACATTACAGATTGGATATAGGAAGGTAGAGTGAGGAGCCAAGGATGATACCTAGTTTGTCACTCTGGGTGACTGGGAGGATAGTGATACCCTCAACAATAATTGGGAATTTAGGAAAGGAGTTTGTTAGAAAAAATAAGTTCTGTTTGGGGTAAATTGAGTTAAGATGTCTAACAGATGGATGGAGATTAGAGAATGGAGGTCAAGAGAGAGGGGAAGTCATTATTCTAGGCAACAGGAATAGAAAAATTAAGAATTAAGCAGCCCTGGACCTCATGAGGTTTGCATTCCCTGAAGGCGTAAAACATGAGTAAATATAAATTACATATAGGATATAAAATCAATTAAAAGGCAAAATCATTTCAGGGAAGAAAAGCACTGGCCATTATGTGATCAGAAAAATGCCTCTTAAAGGAGATGACACCTGAAGTAAGCTCCTCTTGAGGGAGGTGAAGAGGCAGAAGTAGGGAGGGGAAAAATTCCAGACATAAAAGTAGATCATGGCACCAGCCCTGAAGTCAGGAGGACCTGAGTTCAAAAATGGGCTCAGACACTTCCTAGCTGTGTGACCCTGGGCAAGTCACTTAACCCCAATTGCCTAAGCAAAAAAAAAAAAAAAGCAGATCATGCAAAGGCATGGAAATAGGAATTAGGGGGACAGCACATAACTTAATGTGGTCTTAGTGTATCTGAGACAGAACAATTTGAAATCAATGGGAAGAGTTTTCAATGCCAATTGAAGGCATTTTTATTTTATCCTAGGGGAACTTGGGAGCCACTGAAGCTTCTTGAGCAATGGAGTGACACAATCCTGTGCTTTTATTGATTATTAAAATTTCACCATATTTTCTTCTAGTTCCTGACTCCCCCAGCAATTTACCTTATTGATGCTTCTGCTATGGTTGAGTTGGAATTCACATCAACTTTGTAAATAGAGCAGTGGGCTTGGAATTAGGAAGACCTGAGTTCAAAGCTGACCTTGGAAATGTACTAGCTGGTTGACCCTGGGCAAACAATTTATGAGCCTCTGTTTGCCTCAGTGTCCTCAAAGTATAATGAGGATAATAACAGCGTCTACGTTGCATCTATGTTATAAGAATTGAATGATATAAAGTTCTTGGTACAGTGCTTGACACATAGAAGGCATTATATAAATGCATGTTCCCTTCCCTAAGGGAGCTTTGGCTGAGAAAAAATTATTTTGCCTTTTTGTGAGGCAGTGGTGGATAAGTTTCCTGTGAACATAACTCATGTCTTTCTTATCATGAACATTCTCCCCTATTAAATTATAGATGCAACATGTGGTTTCAGAAGGATAATAGTAGTCATAAAAGTTCTTTTTCCCATTGACTTGGCTGAGGCTCATCAGCAATATAGCAAGTGAGTCAACACTAGAAAATCTATCCTCCATTACTCTTTTCTTGTTTAAGTTTAAGCAATGTTCATGTCTTTGGGTAATTATTATCTGTTTGACCTCCCCATCCCTCCCCGGACATTAAGGTCCTCTTCTGTTCACAAATCACAGAAATTGAAAAACCAGTTAAGTCAACAAACATTTGCTAAGCAATGAAGATACATATGCAAGAAGAAAGAAAAATAGCTCCTGGCTCACTTTCCTCATCTGCAAAATCAAGAGGGTGTTTCAACTCAATATCTCCTAAGGTCCCCTCCAACTTAAATCTGTGAAACTTAGTGGTCATCCAACCATTCATCTAAAGACCTCCAGGTTGGAGACCTACTATGTACAGAAGCAACTTATTCTATTTTCCTAAGTAAGTGCTAACAACCCTTCCAGTGCTAACTCCCATGTTTCTGAGATTGTTATTCTAATCTATAGCTATATTTTTTAAATCTAGCAAATAGAGCTTTAGAACAAACAGACTGGCTCTAAACCAAATGTATAGAGTCACTCAAAAATGAATTCATAAATGAGAAAATACCCTTTCTCTCCCTTATTTGTAGAATTAGGGGTGGCCGTGAAAAATAATATATATTGTCTGGTTCATTTTGTAATAGATGATTGATTGATAGCTAGCTAGCTAGATGATTGATAGAAAGAAAGAAAAATAGAAAGAATAGATTGATAGAAGGAAAAGAAAAGAGAAAGAAAAAAATGGATGGATGGATGAATGGATGGATGGATTTCATTATCTACCTCTACATATATACATATGTGTGTATGTATGTATATATACACACATTTTTATATATAGTTTTCTTTTTCATTCTTATATAGTTTACTGCCCAAAGGAAAGAGAAGAAAGGTCTTCAGAAATAAAGGGAATGTAAAAAACAAAAAATAACTATAAAAATGTATACATATTTTTGAAAGTCTTCTTCAAGACCTTGCATTGACTCCAGTGTATACTCTTTTGAGGAAGAATAAGATCCCCTTATGGGAGATCTTCAGTCAAAAATCTGATAGCCAGTCATGATGTTTAATATAGAAGGATTTCGCCATCAAACGTCAACTGAAATATAAGAACTCAGAACACTTCATTAGCTCAGAGAGTCCACCATACTGTACAATCTTAGGCTCATTGGAGCATATTCTGCTTTATTTCATGGCAACCGGTCTCTTTATGGAGATGTTTGGTCCTTCCTCCAATGTGTTATCCATTCTCCTGCTTCCCTTTCTCCATTAATATTATTACAAAATTTCACTCGAGCCATTCCAAATATTCACTGTGCTCTCTGACAGTGGGGATGGATTATATTCTTTCTGAATCATAGTTACGTCTTCCAAGGCTAAGACATAACTAGCCTTTATTAGTGCTGAAAAAAGGCAAAGCAAGAATTGAAAAACAATTAAGTGGGAGACGGAAAAAAAACTGCCACCTGTTTTTTTTTTCCACCCTAACAAGCAGCTTTCTGCAGCAAATGAAAATTGAAAGCAGTGTGGATGGTTGCAGCATAAATGCCATGGGTGACATTAACAGAAAGTCACTTAGGATGCAAATGGAAATAAGATAGCACTCTGATTTGCAGTGGGCTTTCTCATGGGCTTTTAGGTAGAGTTAGAACCTTAGATGATGCTTTGGGGTGGGCTTCCTAATGTGGAAGGAGAGGCTATAAACCCCTTGGTATCTGAACAGCATGGGTACTTAAAACCAATGAAAAATCCACTTAGGAATCATCTCCTTCCAGCTGTTCTTCTTTCACAGCAAATGAAACTTACAGCTTAAAAAAAAATGTCATGGACTTGATTTTGACAACTACATTCTCCCTAAGGCCAGGTAGCTATTTCTTCCCAGGAATAGCTAGGAATAGCTCACACTTATATAGCACAGTAAGGTTTACAAAATGCTTTTGTTCTACATATCTCATTTCTTTCTCCCAACCACCCTATGAGACAGCTCCTCCTGTTGCTATCTTTTTATTAAAGAGGAAAGAATTTGGACCTCAGAGATAGTAGGTGTCTCTTAAGTGTCAGAACCCAGGTTTCTCCTGACTCTGTCAACTGCTCTTTGCACTGTCCATTAAGCCAGTATTTTCATAACTCAATATTCTAATTTCTTCTTTAATAACATAATTTGACTATATAATTTCTAAAGTCAATCTAACAAGTACTTAGGTCTGGATTCAGAGTCAAAAAAACCTGAATTTGGGCATCTAGGTGGTTCAGTGGAGAGAATGCTTGAAGGTCAGAAACATCCAAGTTCAAATATGACCTTAGACACTTACTAGCTGTGTGACACTGGGCAAGTCACTCAACCCCAATTGCCTTAATTGCCTCAAAAAACAAAACAAAGAAAAAGAAAACCTGGCTTCCAATTCTACCTCTAATCCCCAAGCCACTTAACTTTGACTCTTGAGCAAGAGCTTTGAACTAATTTACTAAGTCCCATATTCTTTGGCTAGCCAAACTGACTGTCTTGATATTCCTGACCAAAAAAGAAATTCATCTCCTATCTCCCTGCCTTTGAATAAGCAGTCTCCCATGCCTAGAATCATTCCCTCTTCACCATTCCCTCTTAGAATACCTATTCTTCTTTGAGCATAAATCCAAATGTCATTTTCTGGATGAGTTCTCTCCTAATCTCCATAGCTAGTAGTGACACCCCCAAATTACCTTGTATTTATTATGTATATATTTATTTTGAACATACTTATATCTCTACCTGTTGTTTTCTACTATGGAATATAAACTCTTTGAAAGTAACGACCTCATTTGTTTGGTCATCACATCCCCAGCACCTGGCACAGTGCCTGGTATATAGAACCTCCTGAATGTATTGACTAATAGACAGATGCTAGGCTATATTGGTGAAGGGAGTTCTTACATAGTTTTCCATACTGCAGAAATAATAGATCATTATTACTGATTAGATGAGATAATATCTGCAAAGCGCTTAGTGCAATGCCTGGCACATAGTAAGTATGATACAAACGCTCATTTCCTGCCCCTTCTCCTACTTTTCTGCCTATGGGACAGGTGTTATCTTAGTCACTGGAGTTACAGGATCTGTGTCCACAAAGAACTTATATACAGTATATAGCCAGTTCCCTGATAATTGCAAATATTGTCGAACCATTATTGAAATTCACACTATATATTTCCACTGGACTAGAACTAATTACCATATTTTACATAATTATAACTTCCAGTATTATAAATTTGAATACAGACAGCCATCTCTGGGAATTCATTATTCCCACTAATGGGAGTCCTAGCTGTATACTTTTAAAGCACATGCAAAGAAATACAAGAGAAAGCAGAGCACGCTTCAGAGCCTTGGAAATGTGAGCTCAGTGACACATATTGCCCCTAACACATATTGGCTCAGTGACCCCTGTCATATGATGTTACTTCTCAGTGCTTTAAAGTCCTAAGTTTCCAAGAAGGTGCCACTGGAAAAGTGAGTTTTACACACACACACACACACACAATATATATATACTAAACCAGTATAATCAGAGATCCAGTCCCTCTCCCCACTTCCCCCCAAAGTTTCTTTGTTTTTGCTAACCTTTGTAAATTCCCAAATGGTCCCCAGTGAATTCTTAGTACTGATGAATTGGCAATATAAATGTCCTTCTCTAAAAGCTGACCTGAAGTTTAAATAGAAGTTTTACAGTTTTTATGCAGCCGCCTAAGGCACCCACACCCTTATCTGGCTCTGACATTCATTTCTGAAGCAACTTTTTCTAGGGTGCAATCATTTACTTTTCCTGCCTGCTATCATCCGATTCTAAAATGACTCAAACCATGAATCACATTTTAATATTTGAAAACTCAACGAATTCTAATCAAGGCCATTTGAATCTCTGAAAATAGACACTTAGCTGCTCCTGAGTGGCTTTCTCCCAGAAACCAGTCTCCCTTTAGAATGAGTTCCATGCAGGCTGAAGAGCCGTCAATCCAGGAATTTTTAAGCTTGGACCTCGCCAGTTTTATGGACCATTGTAAAAGGAGCTGGCTCTTGTTTCAGATCCTTGTCACGCTTGGAATTAGAAACAGTGACTGGCTAACATCTGGGCCCTGCAAGAGAAGCCTGGACTGATTTTATTCTTTGCATATGCTGGGATAGGGATAAAGACTAGCTCTGTTGATTTAACCAGTGGAAATCAGTACCAGCTTTGTAACTTGTAATCTTTGAGAGTTGCCTATAGGTTAAGTGACTTTCCCAGTGTCACATAAGCAGTGTGTGTCAGAGGCAAGACTTAAAGCCATCAAACCTGGCAGATTTTGAGTCCAGCTCTCTACCCAGTGTAGAGGGATACTTACACTTCCACCTGGTCAGTACTAAGAATTCATTGGGGACCATTTGGGAATATACAAGGATTAGCAAAAAGAGAGAAACTTTGGGGGAAGTAAGGACACCAAAATTTCATGTTAGCTGTAATTTACATAGGGAAAGGGGCTGGAGCTTTAAATACATTGGTTTAGGGTGCACATGTATGTTTATGTGAGTATAAATCTCACTCTTCTAACGCAGGTTGGTATCTTCTGGGAAATTTGCTCACTCTCTATCAAGGTTTATCGAGATTGTATCCATTTAGGAGCAACCAGTATGTATTTTCATTAATTCAAATGACTTTGATTAGAATTCCTTGAGTTTTCAAGGATTAGCATGGACTTTAAGTCTATGATCCTACGATTTTTGATTAATTGATGAGATGTGAAGCTGCTGGAAAGGGCCCTAGAGATTATCTTGTCCAGAGGTTCTTGAAATTTTTTGTGTGTTTTGGCAATCTGGTAAAACATGTGGACTCCTTCTTGGAATAATATTTGTTGTCTTCATTTATAATTGAAGGAAATACTAAATACTATCAGGAAAAGCTGTCTTTCCCAAAGGTAGTATTTGAGTTGAGTCTTAAAGGAAACCAGAGAAGTTATTAGGAGGAATTGGAGAGAAATTTTAATAAAAATAAAGGTAGCATCCTTTCCTGCCCAAATGCAAGGATTCTCTGAAATCTATTCATGGACCTATGCTTCAGGTAAAGAATCCCTGACCTAGTCCAACCACATTTTATAGATAAGAATCCTGAGATCCCCAAGGCATCTCCAAGCAAAGAGTGGAGAACAATTTGTCTGCTACAGAGCAGCAGACCACCGTCAGGTGGATGTTGGACTAGGTGGCCAGAGAGGTTCCTCCCAACTTTGAAATTCTGTAATTTTATGATGAGACTTGCAACTAGTAAATTGCAGACTGGGATTTAAAGCCAGACCCTTTGATTTCAAACTCTGTTCCTTTTTCATTATATCACAGAATTCTGAGAAAGGTTGAAGAATAAACAACACAGGGCCAGATCATGTGGAAACAAGGAGAAGGAGGACTGGTTATGGGGATAAATGGTTTCTGTGCTTTCCTCTTGCTTTATGATTGGAAGTTTGAACTGTAGTAACCTCTGTAAAGATGGAACTCAAGTTATCAAGATCCTTCATTTGCATTAATCATCTTGACATGTCAGTTGAATGCCAACCACTGCTGGTGTCCAAGCCAAATTATATAATTAGACCAGTGTTGGATTTTAAAGACACAATCTCCCTCTGTTTGAACCTAAAGAAGTTGGGCAAAGAAAGTGCAGATTCTTTTCCTTTGAAACTTTTATCCCAAAGGATCGTGGTTCTCTTTACTCCCAAGCCATTCTCTTATTAACCACTGTGCCTCAGGACCCTGGACACCTCCCCCACTTCAGTTCTGGGACCTTAATCAAATCAGCTCTCTCATTGCTCCTGGACAAATAATGTGTTCATCTACTTCCTTGTCTCAATACTCAGTTAGCCTTCATTGCACCAAATCTAAATGTCCCTCTCTGGCTACCATCACTCCTCTGTGTATGTCATCTTCTATTAAAATATATGTTTCTTGTGTGCAAGAACTGTTTTCTCATGTATTTTGATTCCCCAGTTTAGCACGGTGTAGTCTTAATAAGTAAATACCAGTCACTCAATAAGTATTTATTGAGAGATTATCACGTATCAGGTGAACAACTGGGTGGTTTGGAGGATGGAGTGATGGGCTTGGAAGTCAGGAAAAGGTCTATGTTCAGACCTGTCCTCAGATGATTAATTAGCTGTATGGCTTTGAGCAAGTCACTTAATTCTGCCTCAGTTGCATCATCTATAAAATGAGCTACAGAAGGAAATGGAAAACCACTCCAGTAATTTTGTGTGGTAAACTCCAAATGGAGTCACAAAGAGTTGGAAATGAGTGAAAAACAACAAAATATGTCGGGTACTGTCCCAAGTGCTAAGGATACAAATAAAGGCAAAACCCTTGTCCCTGCACCTAATGAGCTGCAATGGGGTCATGCAAATTACTATCTACGTGTAAAACATTTGCATATGCTTGGAAGGTCATAAAGGGGAGGGAGAGAGAGAGAGAGAGAGAGAGAGAGAGAGAGAGAGAGAGAGAG
>JAJPUD010000169.1:421281-441074 GCA_023553655.1 Myrmecobius fasciatus | reverse complement strand
GAGAGAGCAGGAAAGGCTGTCTGTCTTTCCCAAAGGTAGTATTTCAGCTGAGCCTTAAAGGAAACCAGAGAAGTTATTAGGAGGAGTTGAAGAGAGAATATTTCAGGCAGAGTTGGGAGCTGGAATGCTCTATGTAAGGAGAAGCATTGTGACTGGATCATTAGGTTCTTTCATTTCCTCTAGAATACAAGAAAAGTGAATTGATCTTGCTGTCAGCTGATGAAGTATCCCCACTTGTTTTAGTTAAGCTTTTTTTTACAGCTATGCCCAAAGCCCAGAGAAGCATCATGGTTTAGTAGGAAGAATAATATATATGTGATCCAATGACTTGGCTTGTAATACTGACTCTGATACTTCCTGCTTGAGTATCCCTGGACAAAGCCATTTTAATCTGAACCGCAGTTTCTTTATAAAATGAAAAAACTGTACCAGTTGGCCTCCCAGGTCCCTTCCAGCATTAGATCCTAAGAGTTGACTAAAGAAAATTATAATCTAATATATAAACATAAATTAATATTTATTTTATTTATTATTAAATATTATTATTTATAAATAAATATAATAATAAAAAATATAAAATATAATCTAATACAAGATTTCTCATTGCTGTCCCTATTCCAAATCCAGGAAAATATTTTGGAACTAGCTGCATTGTGGTACAGAATAGATCTAAGAAGTGTACAGTCCTGATGATTGTAATTGAAATTCTATAAATTCACCCGGTGCATTTTTATACAAACCACTTTTGATTCAAAGAAAATATAACAACTAATACTAATAATAATACCAGCTAATATTTATACAGAATTTACTGTATTGCACTGTGTTAAGCCTTTCACTATTATTATCCTGTTTCCTCCTCACAACAATCCTGAGAGTAGATGCTATTATTATCCCTATTTTACACATGAAGAAACTGAGTTAACCAGGGTTATATATTTAGTGTCTGAGACCACATTTGAACTCAGGTCCTCCTGATTCCAGGGACCAGTGCTCGTCCACTGCCCCCTCTCCTGGCTGCCAAACAAAAAGTTCCTGTCATTAAGGAGCTTATGTTCTTCTGTGGACATCTATAATAAAAAGAAAATTGAGAGGAGTGGGGAAGGGAAAAGGAGATCACACATGATTTTTACCAAGAAGGTGCTACTTTGAGCAAAGACTTGAAGAAAAAGGATTCTGAGATGAAACGCATGAGGAGCATCCAGTTCAAGGAACAGATATATATATTCCAGATCTTCCCTAAAAAACTGGGAGCCCAGTGTGCCCAGGTGAGGGGGCCAGTGAGGGTGAGATGAGCAAACCTGCCCAACACTGCATTCTTACTTATTAGGACAATATCCAGGTGCAATCTCTTTAGCCACCATCCCAGAAGCCAACTTACCTGAACAAATTAAGTATTTATGTGAAAATTAATGTTTAGTATCCTGCCACTGAGTCTGGACCTTTTTTCCTCGTGTTTACATAAATTTAAATAGATAGAACTAGACAACACAAAGACCAGATCAATTCATGCAGATTCCATCAGCACCAAGGTCCCCATTAGCCATGAGTCAACCAACGATCATTTAAGGCAGTGTGCTAGGTGCTAGGAATACAAAGACAAAAATAATAAATACAGTGCTTGCTTTACAGAAGCTAATTCTCTTATAAATTGTACACATAAATAAGTACAAAATAGATGCAAAATAGAAATGAGGTAATTCCCTAGAGGAGGATAGGCAGGAATCAGGTGGAAATGGAAAAACTACAAAAACAGTAGCACTTCAACAGAACTTTGAAAGAACCTGGGCTTCTAAGAGGCAACGGGAAGGGCGTGCTTTCCAGGCATGAAGATCACAGCCTGTGCAAATGCTGAGGGGCAGGAAATGGAATATTACATGTGAGGAACAGCCCATTCAATAGGACTATAGAGAAAGCATGCTCCAGCTGAGTTTAGAAGAGTTCAGGAGGAATGGCACTGTGCCTGATTTACTTCATTTAGGGCCATGAAACAGATGTTTCCTTAATGGTGATTCTAAGAAGGCTCTTGGAAAAATCTCTTTGAGTCTCATCTGTAGATAAAGGAAGAACTTTTTTTGAGTCTTAGACCCGCTGGTTAAGCCTATGGACCCCTTATCAGAGAAATGTTTCTCATTTTTTGATTCCTAATTAAAAGAAATGCTAATTTTTAGTTAGGTGATAGTAAAAATAAAAATGCATTTTTTCACCGATAAAGTTCCTAAATCCCCTGAAATCTGCCCATCGACCTGTGTTAAGAATCCTTGGGCTAGATGATTTTTGAGTTCTTTTCCAAGTCTTATCTTTTTCTTAATAATTTAAGTGGATCTGAGAACTCTTGAATTTGGAAGTTTTCTTCAGAAATGCAGATTGTGATCCATTTCTGCCTACTTACTCTGATCAGCTCCTATCCATATCCTGCCATAAGTGCGCTACGAGGGTTATTCCCAGTGTGCTGGCAGCCTTCCTCCATCTCTCATGACACCCAGAGAATATTAGTAGAATACATAGGATATCCACTTCTCATCTCTCACTCTCACTATATAGCCTACTTACTCTTTATTCCTTGTACATTTTCTTTTTTTTAATAGCTATTTTTCCAATTACATTTAAAGACAATTTTTAACATTCATTTTCTAAAATTTTCTTCCAAATTTTCTGCCTCTGTCCTTCTCCTTCCTCCTCCCTAAAATGGTAAGCAGTTTGATGTAGGGATACATATGTGCAGTCATGAGCTTACATTTTCTTAATGATAGCTTTTGCTATCATTACCCATTGTCTATAGTCTGTTCATTTCTTCCATTTGCTTCTCATTGCCCTCTGGGAAATATTCCTTTTTAATTCTTGGGCAATTGTGTTCCACTAAGAGAAAAGAACTCTGGTAGGATGTTAGCACTGAGAAGTGTCTTTGTTCCTATGGAAAGTTGGAGGTTGTTAAAGAAACTTTTAGGTCTAATCCAGACTGCCAGCCTTGGCCTGTAGGGTCCTTTCCAATATGGTCTTATGACCTTATTCAATTCTGGACCCAACTCTTTTCCTCTGTAGTCTGTTCTGGGTAAATATCCTAACTTATCTACTCTATAGGCCTTTCATCATTGATTCTAAATTTGAAACACTAGCTCATCTCTTGACCTATTAAAGGAGTTTGCTCAAAGTAGAATATTAGAAAGGAGAGGGAGAATGGGAAGGAGAACGTTGGGTAATTAGAAAAGCGATGTACTGTGTTGTTCTGCATATAAAATGAGGTGGGCCATGTTAAGGAAGCCTTTCCTAGCTCCCTTTTCCTTTCCCTTCACTCTCCCCAGGATTTTTTCAGTTCAAATTCATTGATGAATTTCTGATTCTTCCTTTCCTCCCTTCTCATTCATTTTATTTCAATAAACACTTTTAAGCTGCTATGTGCTATAGTATTTTTTACCTTAGACACTGGATTGTACAATGACAAAAAGGACTGTCATTTTATGGGGGGGAGGGATAAGAGGTATCATAATACATACACATAACCACAAGCGTATTGTGTAGTATGTGTGTATTGTATATACAGACAGACAGGTAGATAGAAAGATACCAGGATACTTGTAGAAAATATGTACAAAATAGGTATTAGATAATTTCAAGATAATTTCTCAACTAAAAGAAATCAAAAACTACTTTTACGTCTATGAAACAGTCCTTGAGCTTTGACATCATTCTCAGGACCAGGAATTTCTAATAACTAGCAAGGAATTCCAATAATCAATTTAAAATATTCATCAATAAACATTTCAATATCATAATAATAATAGCTAGTATTTCTGTGGTGCTTTAAAGCTTGCAAAGCTCTTTATATATATCATTTTATTTGTTCTTCACAACAACCTAGGGAGGTAGGTGCTATTATTATCCCCATTCTACAAATGAGAAAACTTAAGACTGAGAAAGATTAAGTATCATGCAGCAATTCAGGAAATGAATTCATATCTGTCTGACTCTAAGAACAGTACTTCTTTCTTTCCATAAGAACACTTATCTGACTATTAAGTTTCTTCACAAATGTCTAAACGTACATCACTCTCCTCCCATTCCCTCATAGAGTACTCTCATAGAGAAACTCTTAAGTTTCTCAGGATTATTTTAAGAATATTTTGATTTTTGATATTTTGAGTTCATATTTACAAAGCATTTGTAGACCTTAAAGTGCTGCATGAATGCCAGCTGTTATTGTTATTACCCAGGAAGGGACTGGATAATTGGATCTTTTGGTCCAGCAACATTCTGCATCACTTTCCCCACTGTCCTACATTACTCACCAAGGGGAGGATGGGGAAAAACAACATGATCTGTATGTTTCACCAAACAAGGTGGAAGATTCTATACTTTTAAAATCTTGATAATGTTGACATAGTTCTTTTTTTTTTTTTAAATTCCCATCTTGGATGGTAACAATATTGTAAAGACAAATGAAAGAATTAGAAACTCTGATCGGTGGAATGACCAAGCATGATTCCAGAGAATTAATGATGGATAAGTGAAGGATTAGATACAAAATAAACACACACACATGTATGTGCGGATATATAAAATATGAAATGTGTAATAATTATGAATGTGTGTATAAATACTTTTTTTCTTCCTACTCCAACCTTCAATTTAGAATGAAAGAAAAACGAAGGCCTTGTTTCACACTTATATAATTAAACAAAATATATTTTATAATGTATATATGCACACACATCTCTGTGTGTATATATGTGTTTATGTATATTTATGGCTTGTGTATATTTATATTTTTTAATAGCCAGTGCAGAAATTTATTTTGCTTGACCATACAAGTATGCAACAGGTCCCTGGTTTTTCTTTCATTCTAAATTGAAGGATTAGAGTAGGACGGAAGGAAGGTAGTATGGTTCCAGTACACAGTAGTCATTATTATTATTATTATTGTTGTTAAGTGACTACTATGTGCTGGCACTGTACTAAGCACATAACAAATGTTTCATTTCATCTTCATATATCCTTTGAAGGTAGGTGCTGTAATTATCCTTATTTTACAGTTAAGTAAACTGAGACAGAGGTTAGATGAGTCATCCAGAATTATATAGCTATTAAGTGTTTGAAACCAGATTTTAACTCAGGTACCCTTGACTGCCAAACCTAGCACTCTGTCCACTTGTACCATCTAGTTTAGGGAGAGAAAGGCAGGTTTTTTTTTTAATTATTGGAAATATATACATATATTTACACAAGTTCATTATACAATACACATATAATATATATTGTATATATTATATATAAATATATACCTATACATTATACATATGTGTATATGTACACACATGCTATACATACCTATATGTATCCATATGCACATATGTTTGCACACATACATATATAAAAATACTATATAAAACATACATTTAAAAATATTTTCATGCTGGAAAGAAAATGAGCATAGTGTTGTAGAAGGTATATTTTTGATGATAAGAATTTTTTTTTCTGAGGCAATTGGGGTTAAGTGACTTGCCCAGGGTAACACAGCTAGGAAGTGTTAAGCATCTGAGACCAGATTTGAACTCAGGTCCTCCTGACTTCAGGGCTGGTGCTCTATCCACTGTACCACCTAGCTGCCCTTAAAAGATATATTTTTAAAAGAAATATTCTCATGCTGGAAAGTTAGGAAAATGAACATAGAATCATTGTATTATAGAAGGTTACATTTGGTGTTCTCAGGTGAGATCTCACTGTCATATTAAAGTGGGAGAGATGGAGGAGTGAATGAAGAGAAAGGGAAAATTGAAATAGAAAAACAAATAAGATAAAATTAATCTGGCTGGTGTGCTTTTGGCTTAGCACTGAACAGCTGAGAATTCAGGGTAATCCCAGGGTGCACTGAAATGATGGCTTCTAACTCATTCATAGGAATAGTAATAGGGAGAAAGCAAACTTAAAATATATGAAATAGAAATGGTTCACCTAGTGTTTTTCAAGAACCCAGCCAATCAGATTCCATTCAGGTCTTTATTGAATCCCCCTATCAAAGATAATCAGTGACAATGATTCAAATCTTATGTCTCCTGGGTAAAGACTAAAACTATCTCCATCCTGTGCACTGCCCTTTCCACTATTAGGACTTAGTATCATTGACTAGTTATTATCTCCCCCTCTGCCACGCTGACTAGAGAATACCTCTCTTTAAAACCACAAGATTATTTTTCAAAATAGTAGTGTTTATAGAAATAAAGGACTGAGGGTACACGTCATTTAATGTTTACCCCATTTAATGTCTTGGAGCATTTTTCTGTTTTGTCCACTTTAGTTAGCACCTCCCCAAATGGTCATACTTTTTCCCAATAGCCAATAACCCCAAGAAGGAAGTTCCTTCAGGTTATGCTATTTGTCACTGTGTGACTTCATCTCACTGGCCCCTTTCCTATAAGATGAAGGAGCTGTGCTAGCTGATTTCTGAGGACCCCGGCAGCTCTGAATTCTATGAACTCTAGGAAATGCTTCACAGCTGATTCATATAATTGGGAACTCCTTTTCAGATCAATCTCACTGTGACAAACATATATTTATGCCTTGGAGAAGTAAGTCAGTATAGTAGGGGGGTGACTTTGGGGATGTAAAATCTTATGAGCTTCCTATAATGGTACTATTATGTATTCCGTTGTGGCTCCTAAATCAGAAGGTTTGACTTTTTAGCCCTTCTATAATAAGTGAAGTAAATGTAGTGGATGAGGTAGAAGGAAGGAGTAGCTGGAAAGAGATTGTGATGTAAAAAAAATGTATTAAGATATTTGAGGGAAGGAAGGGCGGAAGAATGGACAAACAGACTTGGGAGTATCCCCCATCACACACAGATAATGCAAGTTTCATTAACCAAGAAATATGATTCAACAACAGGAATTAAGTCTGAGGGGACTGGCTACCAGAGAGTGGCCCTGGATTGTCTCTCAGACCAGACCTTGCTGGAAATTGAACTTTCTCTCGAAAAGAGATTCCTTGCCCCACATGAAAATATCTCAGGACAGAGTCACCCCCAACTACTTGGTCCTTTTAGAATTAAATCTAATTTTTTTATGTTTTCTAAGTCACTGAGGTTAGAGTCTCTATCAAAGATTTCTCAGTCTTTCTCTGTCTGTCTTAGGGCTAAAAGGTCTATGTGGCTTCCCAGGTAATTTCTAGTAGTTAATTGCCCAGGCATTCTTCTTACAGAAGATCATTTCCCAACAATTTCTCTTGGAAAATTTGGTTTTAAAGTTGACTACTGACTTCTAAATTCCAGAACTTTTAATTTCCTATGGAAAAGAATAGGAGGAAAGAAAGATTCTGCTTCAAAATAAGGCCAAAGGGA
Source organism: Myrmecobius fasciatus (assembly GCA_023553655.1). NCBI lineage: Eukaryota > Metazoa > Chordata > Mammalia > Dasyuromorphia > Myrmecobiidae > Myrmecobius > Myrmecobius fasciatus. Next base: position 433,744 of record JAJPUD010000169.1, on the reverse strand, counting down.
GAAGGTCATTATTCATCTCCTACCTGGCTACATTACTTGGTTTTTATTATATAAGGTACCAGTAAAACCTTTTTAAAATTTCTGATACCCTTAAGAAGGGAGAAAGGGAAAAAAGAAAGGAAGAAGGGAAGAAAGGAAAGAAGGAAGGAAAGGGAAGGGAAGGGAAGAGAGAAAAAGAAGGAGGGAAGGGAAGGGAGGGAAAGAAAAAAGGAAGGGAAGGGAAGAGTGGGAAAAAAGGAAGGAAGGGAAGGGAGGGATGAAAAGAAGGAAGGGAAGGGAAGAAGGAATAGAGGAAGGAAGAAGGAAGGAATGGAGAAAGGAAGGAAGGAAAAGAGGGAGGGAGGGAAGGAGGAAGGAAGGGAAAGAAGGAAGGAAAAGGGAAGAAAAGATAATGTATATAAAGCATATTACAAACTTTAAAGCACTGAATAAATATTAGTTATTATTATTCTACTCTCTATCATGAACTCTATTGGCATTTAAAGTGGCATTCTGAAACCCCAACTCTTATTCTTGGCTGGAATGAATTCCTTCCTCATTGGTCCCTCAGATATCTTGTTTTCCTTCAAGAGTAAGGTTAAGTGATTACTTATTCACGAAACCTTCCTTGATCACCTTCTCAATTTTCCTTCTAAAATCCTTAATTGTCCATATATGTATATACCACCCCTTGTCCCAGGACAGAGTAAGTTCCTTGAATACAATCTCATTTTATTTTTGTCTGCAATACTCTGTCCATGGGAGGCCCCTAGTAGATGTTTATCTGATTGAATTTGATAGTTTTAGTTTTGGCATTCTGGGTCAGTTGAGTGCACCCCAAACAAACTTCTCCTATTTTTTTGGTCTTGATCTCTTATCCAAGTGACTGAAGTGTGTGGCCAGAGGAACAGAACCTTATTGACACATCATGTTTGGGTTCAGCTCTGAGAATGGAGCTAGGAGGCAACATAGTACCATTGAAAGTAAACTGAATTTGAAATCCCAAAAACTGGGATCCAAGAAGGCTCTTCCACTTTCAACCTTTCTGATCTTGGGCCAATCACATCCCTTCTCTTTGCCTTTTTCCTATTTTCTTTCTTATGAGGGGAGCTGTCCTAGAAGACCTGGAAGATCTTTTCCAATTGCTGTGAATTTTTAAATTCATTAGAGAGAAGTATCATCAATATGACAACAGATGCATTGGAAGCACATCAGACTGTCCCAAATACAATCTTTTCATTTCTAATAGGACCATGAAGAGTGGTTGTAATCCAACCCAGAGACGCTATGAAAAAGTTTTTCTTGTTTGTTAATAATAAATTCCCCCATGCTGTATAGAACACCATGGCAAGTAAATTGTTTAAGGAGCTCTAAAGGGGATTACCAGTTTAGTGTAGACTCAGAGAGTATTCCAGTTGGGAAAGGCTACATTGGTGTTGTTCTCTGTAGGCGCCACTGTGACTCCCACATCTTATTAGTTATGTTGCCTTAGGGAGAGGGAGCAGTGTGAGCCAGTGCCAGAGAAAGGATGGAGTTCTCCTTTCAGCTCTGGTAACAAGGTTTCTAATGGAAACAGAAGTCAGCAGACATGGACAAGTCAGGGAGACTGGAAAACAAACATCATCCCTCCATTTTGCAATGTTGAAAAGAAGGATATGGGAGAGAAGAGAAGTATTGTGAAAAAGAAAAAGAATACCACATAAGATATATAGATGAGGAGTTCAGACCTTCAGTGACTGGGGGTGGAGAGGAAGAGGAGAGGAAAGTTTTAAACCAATTAGGTATCCACACTCCATCTCCTCATTTATAAAATGTCTTTGCCAAGAAACCCCCAAATCGAGTCTGATAAAAAGAATGAATAACCAACAAAAACCATGGATGGCAAGTCACTTAAACTCTAATTGCCTCTGGCAATTCTTCTAGGTCCATAAATTAGATAAATTCTCCATCTGTGTGAGTGAGGGTGTTTCTTCACACTGATAAAATAACAGTTCCCCCAAGAAAAAGAACTTCATTGGCCCTTAGTTTCCCTGAATCAGTATAACTGCTGACTCTCCTATGTTCAAGAGTCCATTTCTCATTGCAGCTTATGACCATTTCCTCTCTTCACAGAACAAAATAATGTATCTAGTTGTTCATATGACTCTTTGTCAAAGTTCCTGCTAACAATATTTACTGCTGATGATTTGTGCCAAAAACTGTACAAAGAAGGAAGGAAATGCAAAGACACTGCCCTCCAAGAGATTTATATTTGCATCTCTGTATCCTAGGACTTAACACTGTGCTGGACACAATAGACGCTTAACAAAGATTTCTTATTGGGTGATTAGTTTCTTCTTCTGGCCCCTCCCTCTTGGTTCTCTTTTTGTATTCATCCATCTGCTCTCTTGGATTTCTGCTTCTCTATTTAGGGCAGGGTAAGGAACCTAGATCACAGTCCAACATAAAAAGATTCTAAGATAATCAGATTTTATGAAGTGTGCAACAAATACTATGTTTATATATATGTGTGTATACATATATATACACACTATATTATATACTAGTATTTAATATAGTATATATACCAATACTAGTATACTATACTATACTAATATAGTATATGCATATGTGTATATATATATGCATATATATATATTAACAAATACTATACATCTTCATCTATGAATAGTAGGAAAAGCCCTGTATCAGGAGTCGAAGGAATTACTATTAGAATCTAGGCTCTGCCTCTTACTTAAGTCCTGTGTGTCATTTGTGTGACATTTATCACCTCTGTGACACTCTTTACCTGTAAACTAGGTGATCCCTCCTTCCCTTTCCAGCTTTCAATCTTTTGATCCTGCCTTATTGGCACTCAGTATATGTTAAAAACAAGCGTAGGTGTGATGGTAAATTTTTTAGAACTGGCTCTCTAGGAGAAGGTGGTTGGAGAGGGAAAGAAGTACATTTTTAGTTTATTCTACATTAAAAACATTTTCCCCATCATTTTCTAAAGTACAATACATCAGTATTGTATATTAAATCAAACAGTACAATAAATCAGACCCTAATTTATAGTATTTACTAGTTTCTGGGGTTTATCAGATGCTCATGCTGAAAATTTAATACTTGTTGAGTTCCTGCTAGCTCCAGCCCCCTAGAATAATTGTGTTTTATCTTTTCAGTCCTTCTTTTGACCTTCCTTATCCCCTTGTTTTCCTTTGATACAACGACTTCCTATTTACATCCTGAAAATGATATAAAGTAAAGACAATGTATACACGGTTACATTGATGGTATTTGACTCAGTAGGCAGAGAGGACCCCATTTAAGGATGTTAAAACAGGGGATTAACCCCAAGTCAAGTTTAGGAAGACTCATCTGCTGCTGTTGTACAAGTTAAATGGGGAAATACCAGAAGCAGGGAGATCATTTAGAAGGCAACTACAGTAGTCCAGCAACTAAGGGATAAAAGTTTGACCTAGAATGGTGCCGTAGAGATGAAGCTTCTATTCTACTTCTGTTCTACATCTCCAGCTGCTCCTTCCCTTCATCCTTCACCGGCTCCTCTTCCTACAAGACTGTCTTTCTCACTCTTCTCTGCTTGCTTCCTTGGCCATGTTATCCATTGATCACCTCTAATATCAATGACTTCCAGATCTTGAGCCTTCTCTCTTAAACTCTGAGTCATATTTCTAACTGCCTGCTAGACGTGGTTAGCACCTTGAACAGGCTCCACTCCTAAGTTATCAATGAATCAATTAATCAACATTTATTAAACTGGGTATTATATCATATGCCAGGAACTCTGCTAAATTCTGAGAATACAAAAAGAGACAAGGGGCAGTCCTGCCTTCAAAGAGTTTACAAAGTAGGAAACAACATAAAAATAACAATTAAAACAGGATAAATAGAAAATAATTACTAGAATTAAGAGGCAACAGAAATAAAAAGGTAATAAAAACAAGTTATCATTCTCTCCCTCCCTACATTACTGTGTATGTACTTATTTGATTATATACTATGTCCTCTTAATTAGAATGTAAGTTACTTGTGGGCAGGAACCATTCCCCTTCTCTTTTTTTTTCCTCTTTATATCCCCAGTTACTAGCTCAGTGCCTGGCTACATACTTAATAAATACTTAAGTTGGTGCTTGATAAATGTTACCTGAATTGGATTGAAGGGACTGTCCAAAACCAGAGATCATAATCCCACCCTCCTCCCAAAAAATAGTTCTTCTTCCAGACTTTACTAATTCTGTTAATAATTCCTTATTTTTCCAGCCATTCAGGCTTGAAATCTCAGAGCCTCCTTTGACCTCCCCTGTCCCTAACTTTTAACCACCAGTCAGTTAGCAAACCTATGGATTCTATTTTTGCAGCAGCTCTTTTATTTTCCTCTCCATTACCATGGCCATGACCCTCATTTAGGCCTCTGTTAAATCTTACTTGGGTTATCAGATTATTCATTCAGTCAATCAACCTGCCTCCAGACCCCATACTTTTCCACTCTTATTTTATATTCTTTAACCAAATAAATCACTCTCTTTCTTCAGTGCTACCGAGTAGATACCAATCTTCTTATTCTGGCATTCAAGCTCCTCTATAACCTGGTTCCACCCTACTCTATCTCATACTTTCCCTTTCCTATTCTCCAATCCCACCAGATTATTTCCTGGATGTTCTTTAGATAAATTCTGAGCATTCCTACTTCTATGTCATTGCTGCCATAGTTCTTCCCATCTGGAAACTACTCTTCTGCAGTCCTTCTGAAGTCCTGTGTCTCTTGTAAGGTCCAGCCTGGATGTCTCCTTCATGAAACCTTCTCTGATATCCAACCAAAAGCAGTCTCCCTTCTTTGATTCCTCATAACATCTTGATAGTACCACACATACGAATTGACCTTTTTCTATTATGTAAATTGAAGATATAGCAGAGACATCTGTCTTATTTGAAAGAAATAATAATAATTGATCTAGCACTTTATACAAATTATTTCACTTAATCCCCAAAATTGCCCAGGAAGGTATGTCGTCCCATTCTATAGATTGGGAAATGAGTTAAGGCTGTAAGAAATCAAAATGGCTTGCCCAAAATGAAAGAACTGGTAAGTCACAGAACATGGGCTTAATCTTCTGTGTATAAGTCCAGCTCTCTTTCTGCTACATCTAGAATAAAGAATAGAAAGGGGTTCTATATACTTGTCTTTGTACCTTTGTCCACTAACATTCTACCTGTTAATGGTGGGAAGCTGTCATGTTCCTGTCACGGTAGAGCAAAGGAAAAGACCCATCACTCTGTGCATTATGACACTAACTATCTGTCTAAAAGACACAATAGATACAGTAAGAAAATGGCAGGGTCATTGTAAAATAGGGGAAGTGGGAAGAGCTGAATGATGTCCGGTGCTAAAATTCTATGACTCTCTTTACAGACATCTTTTTCATAAATCCTGCGTAGACCCATGGCTGCTAGACCATCGAACCTGTCCCATGTGCAAGATGAACATCCTTAAGGCCCTAGGCATCCCGGTAAGCAATGTGCCCCATCTCCATCCCACCCCAAACCAATATCCACCCTTTTTTTCCTCTAACTGTTCATGAACACAAAGGAGAAAAGTAGCATAAATTGTTCCCTGAAAAACTTCTGCTTCTATTGTAATGGTCCCCAAGAGAGGGATGCCACGGGAGTGACACCATTTGTGTTAATTCCACATGAGCCTGTATGTCTGGAGGTATCTTTCCTCTCATTTTCTCCTCATTTCTCCTCCCTAGAGATTTTCCTACCCCCCTTTTCATTTTGGATCATCCTTCCTCATTGTCAAGATGCTCTTTATGCAATTAGCCTTCTCTTTTCCTTGTTAATGATGAGACAGACAGAAAGTGGGAAGAATTAAAAAATTCTGAACCTAAAGTTTGGAACACCTGGATTCAAATCTCACCTCTGAAGCTTACTTTCTGAGTCCTATTCTGGTTATGATTTGCAGGAGTGGTGAAGGTTCCAAAAAGTGAAAAAAAAAAGGCATGTGTTCAAGTTCACTGATAAAATACATCTGCTGTATTTCTATCACCTGCACAACACCAATGGGAAATGACTTAGACTGCTTTTTTTTAAATTTTACTTCATTCTCTGGGTCCAAACTGAATGCCAGCCTCTGAGTCACTTCAGAAGTCGGCGAGCAGTCTTCCTAACAACATGATGGCTCTGTGATGAGAGAGAAAGGCTCAGATTCTGTTTAGCTGTTAAATAAAGATCTGTGTGTGGATTCTTCTGTGTCCAGGATTTTGGAGGCAGGACCTGGTTTCCATTCCACCATCAGACTAAGCTTCCCTCAGTTCCAAATATCCATAAAAAGTTCAGCGTCTCCCCCACTGTGGAGACTCCAGCCAGCTGGCTTCAAGCTGAGAAAAAAAGACACTTCCAGGACCTTGTCATGTTTAGCCCACAAACAATGGTGGCTAGTGAACCACCAGCTGTTATATGTACGTTTTTCCTGAACATATGAGGGCAGGCACTGGGCCAAACTCCCAGATCCCCTGGTTGGGTGAGAAAGAGTAGAGTTAAACAAAAGATGCTGTTTGAAGAAAAGCCAGCCTGTAATAAGGACGGGAGCCCTAGATACCAATTTTCCTCCTTTCACCTCAGTCTTAACCTTCATCCCCTTCATTCCCAGTGATGACAGTGAAATAAAAAAAGATGAACCATCGCACGGTGTTAATGGAATAGGAACTCTGATGAGAATCATCCCTGAAAGGGAGAAATCATGCTAAGTCTGATTCTCTTCCAGCTTTCACATGGGTACAGCAGGAGAAGGGGCACCTTGAAGGGCAGTGATAGATTGTAATGACATGCATTTAGCCAGGCTTTTCTTCCCGTGTCCCAGCTGCCTTCATGCCAGCTGTGTGCTGATCTCGATGGTTTTTGCACACAACACAAATCAGCTTGTGTGAATACCCGGCTGGACAGGCAGTGGAGAAGCAGACCACTAAATCGTCCGTCTGTGGCTGTAAATATAGAGTCGGCATGAGGAAAATCCATTATGAGTAGAAAATATAGCTCAAAACCCAGGCTATATATGCCTTAGAAAAACACCCTTAGAACTCAGTGCATCAAGAATTTCCTTTGCTTACATTAAGGCTAGATCTAGTTTCTGTACAAAAAAAAAATATTTATGTGCATTTTCATGAGTTTGTGGAGGCAATTAGTGGATAGAGCATTGAGCTTGAAATCAAGAAAGCCTGAGTTCACATTCAGCCTCAGATATTTGTAGCTATATGATCCTGAGCCAAGTAATTTAGCCAATCTTTGCCTTAATCCAACGGAGAAGGAAATGGCAAACTACTGAAGTATCTTCACCAAAAAACAAAAACAAAAACAAAAAACATGGACAGTATGGTCCATGGGGTCACAAAGAGTTGGACACAATTGACTGACAATAGCAATGTTAGATATGGGAGAGGTAGTTATGTCATGGGAAGAGATTGGTCTTCCAATCAAGGAGATCTGGGTTCAATTCCTGCCTCCAATATAAACTGTTTTCATGACCCAAGTCTCAAAGACTCAAAGACAACAAAAAAACTCTTGTAAGATTGGGTCATGGGTGAGTTGTTGATCTGCTTCTGAGGATAGTATTTCCACATTAGTCATTCCCGCAGCATGAAATTACAAATTCAGAAGGCTCTAATATATGTGTTTGTGTTTATGTGGATAAAGAAATAGAAAAGATTGAAGGGAGCTGGGCTGGGAAGGTAAGGGAGGAAATAAGCATTAATTTAGCAACTACTATGGGCCAGACACTATACTTAACACTTTTTACAAGGAATTATAGATTTAGCGTCAGGAGAGCTTTTAGAACTCACTCCTTTCAGTTTATAGATGAGGAAACTGAGACACAGACAGGGTAAGTGACTTGCCCAGGACTACATTGTTAGTGAATATCAGAGGAGAGGTAATATCAGATTATCCTGATCTGGAGTCCCATGCTCTAACCATGATACCAAGCCGTTTCTCAAGAGAGGTGAGGAAGGTGGAGGAGCAAAAGGAATGATGGGGAATTGGACAGACAGAGAGACAGAGGAGAAATAGGAGGACAGAAAGAGAATGAGAAAGAAGAAAGAAAGAGAAGGAGGGAAGAGAAGAGAGAGAGGTAGACAGAGGAAAGATAGGGAGAGGAAGAAGAGAGAGACAGAATAAAGAGAAGAGGGGAAAAGAGAGACACAAAGAATGAAGAGGGAGAAAAGGAGGGAAGGTGAATCAGGCAGACAGATAGAGGAGAAATAGGAGACAGAAAAAGAAAGGGAATGACAAAGGAGGAAAGAAAGAGTAGGAGGGAAGGGGAAAGAGAGAGACAGACAAAGACAAAGGAAAGATAGAGAGGAGGAAGAGAGAGAGGGAGGGAGGGAGGGAAAATGGACAGACAAAGAGGATAAATAGGGAACAGTGAGAATGAAAGGGGGCAATAGAAGGATGGAGGGGATGAGAGAGAGAGAGAGAGAGAGAGAGAGAGAGAGAGAGAGAGAAAGCAGACAGAGATTTTTCGCTCCAAAATCTTTGCAATACTTCAAAACTAAATGAAGACATTTGTTTGATAGTGTAATAGCTTTCTTCAAGTATTTAGAGTCATTTCATGGAGAAGGGATTACAGTTGTTCTGCTTGGCTTGAGATCAGGACTAGGAGCATTAACTGAAAGGTACAAAGAGACAAATTTATACTTGATATCATGAAAAATTTGTTAATGACTAAAGTTGTTCAAAGGAAGAGTGGGTGGCCATGGAAAGTAGCGTGTTCCCTTTTGAACAATGGAGTTCACTCCTCAGGGACACTGTGGAGGGGATTCTTGTTCAGATGTGACTCAGACAACCTGGGTTCTTGAGTTCCCTTCCAAATCAAAGATCCTTTGGATGCAATCCATTGGAATGGTTTCTCTTGTCAGTAATCTATCTTTTCAAAGCTTCCTGCATCATATTTGTCCAGAAAGTAGGAAGAAGCTGCCTAATACACTTTCAGATACCATAGATATGAAAATTATTTTTGTTGTTACCATCATCATTCACAACAAAAAAGCTCTAGAACTCCCCCCTCAGAATATGACCAGAAACACCAAAATTACTAATTTTTAACTTCTTGGTCTAATTAAAAATTTTCTCTACCCATCCTGTAGGCTTCCAGAGGCCTCTCTGAAGTATATGTGAAAATAAGATGAGTTTATCTATTCATTATTTTAAAGTTTTATTTGAGATTATTTCTGAAACTTGCAAATGTGATGACTGAAGTAGTCGAGGCTCAGAGATCCCAGTCATGGTTCAGTATATTTGTCTTATTTGAACTAAATTATATTTAGAATTATATGGATAACGGCTGTGTCCTTATTGTAGAATAATAACACCAGAATTATTAAGTGATGTCACTCCCTTTTTCTAGCACAGTGGCTAACCAATAAACTCTATCGATATACATAAATGAAAAAAGAACAGCCTCAGAAAAGTGAAGTATCTCTGATTTCTCCTGCTTGCACCATGGGTAACTGCTATGCTTTCCCAAAACATCCATTTTAGAGGGTACTGAAAAATAATCCATGTTACTCCTAAATTTTCTCCAGTAGTTGGAAATGTAAGCTTAATATGCTCAAAACAGAATTTGCTACTTTTTCTGCCTCCTAAAAAATTCACTCTTTTTTCTCACTTCCCATCTTTGCAGGCAACCTTGGTAGGTGCACAATCATAGAACCAACTTAATTTTCCCTTCTTCACTATAGATGTCCAGTCAGTTGAAAAGTTTTATCAAATTTCACCTCCATGATGTCCATCAAATGAATCCCTTTCTACATTACTCATATAACCATTTCCATAAATCAAGCTCTTATCACCACTCTTCTGATAAATAGTCCTCTACTTCCTTCAAGTCTTTCCACTCATCAATTCATCCTCACATAGTTGCCCATAAACTTAAGGCATTCTTTTTGCCATATTACTCCTGGCCTGAAATATCTCCAGGAGTTCCCTTTTGCCTCTAGAATTAAAAAACAAATTTCTCTGAAATGCAAAACATTTAACAATTGAACTCCAGCCTATCTACTTTTTAGTAGGACAGCTGGGTGGCTCAGAAGATAGAGTGCTGGACCTTGAGTCAGAAAAACTCATCTTCCTAAGTTTAAATCTGGCCTCAGACTTACCAGTTGTATGACTCAAATCATTTAACCCCATTTGCCTTATCTGTAAAATGAGCTGGAAAAGGAAATGGCAAACTACTCTAGTATCTTTGAAAAAACAATAGCCCCGAATGTGGTCAGGAAGAATTGGGCACAACTGAAATTACTGAACAAAACAACAACTGCCTACCTTTCAAGGCTTTTTATAAATGTCTCCCTTCATCTACTCTGTATTCTAACTCTACTGACAAATTTTATGTTTCTTTCAGATGATATTCTACCTTCTGTCTTCATGCCTTTGAGTAGGCAGTCCCCCATGGCTGGCATATACTCACAACTCACCTTCACTCTGAGAATCTATAGTTTCGGGACAGCTAGGTGGTACAGTGGATAGAGCAATAGCTTTACAGGAAGGAAGGAAGGAACGAAGGAACGAAGAGGGGAAGGAGGGAGGGAGGAAATGGAGATTTTTTAAAAGATAATTTTCTTTTTCTGCCAATAAGATGAACCACACCTAAACTAGCTCAAGCAGATGAGTCTCTGCCAGAATCACAGAATCTTTAGAGTTCAAAGAATCCTCAGAGACCATTAATCTCACCTCCTCCTCTCTAGAAACCCCTTCTCACACAGACTCTATTCTGTTCTTCAATATTCACTCCCTTTCCGAGTAACTTCAAGGCTTCCTCTCAGGGAATTCTTCCTTGTGTCTGAACCAAAATTCTAACTCTTCCTGCTTACAGAAATTCTGCCTCTTTTATCTCTTAAATACCTTCCTTTGCTCCTCTTCAGGATGATGTATCCAAAGCTATGGAGTTCAGTGACTTTCCCTGTGAACTAGCAAACTGAAGGCAAGCTGATGCTCTCATGCTTTACAGCATTATTTGTGGTAGATTTTAGTCCAGTGAAACAGCTGTCATTTCTACCCAGAGTAGCCTAGTGAGGCTCCAATATGGAGCCTCCAATATGGCTACCACTACTATACTAACCCTCCAATCAGCATCAGAGAAATTCTCTTCACCATAAAAAAAAAACTAACATGAAAATATGAATCATAATTTTAAAACTGGAAGGGACTGGAAAATCACTTCATCAACCCTTTCATTTTATATATCTTATAGATCTAATACTGGAAGAGAATCAGAGGCTATATATGCCCACCCCCTTCTTTTAAAGATAACTGAGGCCCAGAGAAGGAGGAGATTTATTTGAAATCACGCAGTTTTGCACTACCCTAACCTATCAGATTGATTAATACAATAGAACAGAAAATGACAATTGTTAGAGGAGGTATGGGAAAATCAAAACACTGATTCAATCATTCTGTAGAACAATTTTAATTGTGCCCAAAAGGCTACAGAATGAAGCATATTGACAGAGCCATACCACTCCTAGGTCTATATCCCAAAGAGATCAAAAAACAAAAAGGAAAAGGACTTATATAGACAAAAATATTTACAGTAGTTCTTTTAGTGATGGCAAAGAATTAGAAACCGATTGTGGTATATGATTGTGATGGATGCTCTCAGGAAAACTTAGGAAGGCTTACATGAACAGATGCAAAGAGAAATGAGCAGAACCAGGAGAACATTGTACAAAGTAATAGCATTATTTTACAATTAGCAATTGTAAATGCCTTAGCTGTTCTCAGCAATTCACTGATCCAAAGTAATTCCAAAGGACTTAATGATGAAAAATGTTATCTATCCACAGAGAAATAACTGATGGAGACTGAATGCAAATTGAAGCAGTTTGTTTTTTTAATTTAATTTTTCTTGAGGGTTTTTTTTTTGGTCTGTGTTTCTTTTTATAATATGGAAAAATGTTTTTCATGACTGCCTATATAACCTACATCAAATTGCTTGCCTTCTCAATGAGGGAAAAGTAGAGGGAGGGAGAGAATTTAAAACACAGTTTTTTTAAAAAAGAATGTTAAATGTTTTTATATGTAATTTGAAAAAATAAAACATTAAAACAAGCCAAACCCTGACTACAAGTCCAATACCCATTTTGCTCTAATATGCTGCTTCTCCCTAACTCATTTTGAGATAGCATGCTAAACTGTATTATAAGTATTTTTTTATTATGTTGAGATAGTTTTACCTGAGGGGATAAATGCAGGAATTTCTCCAGAAAAGGAAAGCATCTGCTTTATGTGAACTTTTCTTCCAGATTTGTTTTTTCCTATAAATGTAGTGTACCCTGAACACTTGGTAGAACATTGCTATATATCCCATCTGTGCACAGCAACAACAGACTTCCACTTTAGAAAATTAAACTGAATCCTCATCAACAAGAAAAAAGACAAATGAACAAAAAAAAAAAAAGGAGGCAAAGATGGAGGTTGCTCCCCCCCCCCC
>JAJPUD010000169.1:395261-421181 GCA_023553655.1 Myrmecobius fasciatus | reverse complement strand
GGTCTTTTGTTTCTTCCTACTTAAAAGAAAAAAGTCCTCTGTTTTAATTTAATTATCAGAATCAGTATGTAATACCATTCTGGTTCTGCTGCTTTCGTTCTCAACCATCCCTCATTGTTCTTTCCAAATTTTCTTGCATATAGCAGATTTATTTATTTTTTTCACCTAATGTTCTATTACATTTAATAGATCACAATTTATTCAGCTATTCTTCAGTTCTTCAGCATAGAGACTGTTTCCATTTTTATTATAAATAGAGAAACTATGAATATTTTTGTGCAAATAGGCCCTATTTCCCTTTTTATGATGTGAGCATAGAATCTTAACAACAAAAATTCTGGGTCCAGAGATATGATCAGTTTTTCAGCTCTTTTCATATTGCAGATTACTTTTCAAATCTTTTTTATTAGTTTGTAGTCCCACCAATAATAAAGTGGCTTTTTCCTCAATGCTTTGTCACTGTTGGACAAAAACAATTTTTTGATATTTCATTAGGTTTGCATTTTAATGAATTTTAAATAAAGAAGTCATTTTGCCTTTAACTTTGATTTCTTTTCCTGAACACTGCCTAACATTGGCAGTCTTTAACCTCCTTACCCTTACATGACTCAGAGGTCAACCTGGAGAATGGCCATTTATCAATGGCAGCCAAATCTCCTCAATCCTCCATTTCCCCCCTTATTATTTTTCTCATTCTTCTTGCCACATATAAAGTAGTAAAATGGAAATGAAAAGCCTTAGTAATTTAAGGGAAAGGATGGCCTTTTTAAGTCAGTCATGAAGGGAGATGCCTTCCTTTTTTTTCTAACTTATTTTATTAAAGCTTTTTATTTTCAAAACACATACAAAGATAATTTTCAATATTCAGTCTTGCAAAACTTTGTGTTCCAAATTTTCCCCCTCTTTCCCCCATCCCCTCCCCTAGACAGCAAATAATGCAATATATATTAAACATGTGCATATTCTTCTATACATATTTCCACAATTATCATGTTGCACAAGAAAAATCAGATCAAAAAGGAAAAAAAATGAGAAAGAAAACAAAATGCAAGCAAACAACAATAAAAAAGGTGAAAATACCATGTTGTGATCCATACTCAGTCATCTCAGTCTCTCTCTGGGTGCAGATGGCTCTCTCCATCACAAGACCACTGGAATTGTCCTGAATCACCTCATTTTGAAAAGAGCCACATTTTTCAGAATTGATCATCATATAATCTTGTTGCTATGTACAATGTTCTCCTGGTTCTACTCATTTCACTTATCATCAGTTCATGTAAGGGGAGACTACTTCCTTGACAGCAACACCAAAACCAAACCCCATCTGCAGAATATCTGGGATTTCCTTCCCCTCCCCACCCCTGATAGTATTTTATTTTTCCAATTACATGTAAAGATAGGTTTTTTTTTTTCATTTCAACAGTATTTTATTTTTCCAATTATATCTAAAGATAATGTTCAACATTCTTTTTTGTAAGATTTTGAGTTCCAAATGTTTTCTCCTTCCCTTCCTTCCCTCCTCACTTCCCCAAGACAACAAGCAATCTGATATAAACAATCATTTAAAACATATTTTTATATTAGTCATGTTATAAAAGAAGAATCAGGGCTAAAGGGAAAAGCTATGAAAAAGAAAAACAAAAAAAAAAGTGAAAATAGTATGCTTTGATCTGTATTCAGTCTGCACAGTTCTTTCTCTGGATGTGGATATGTCTGAGATTTCCAATCTGGACATGAGTACACAAAGATATGTATGCCAGAAGGCATAATGAAGAAGTATATCAGATCAATCTCCCTCCCCACTGCAAGTAATAACAGAGTAAAAATAAGTAAATTTCCATTCTTCATGTTTAATATTCTTTAAGATGAGATTTGGAGGAGGAGATGGGAAAGGGAAGCAGATAGGGACATGCCTTCTGTACTCAAAGACTTAAATTGCTGTCACATAAAAGAACAATAACATTTTTGTCTTAATTCCATGTGGAAGAACTAAGACAGATGAGTGAAAGTAACAGGGTGGAAGATTTCACTTAATTTAAGGAAGAATTTTATAAAAATTAGAGCTGTCCATCAATGAAACAAGCTGCCTCAAAAAATAGTGAGCTACTCATCATTGGAGGTATTCAAGCAGAAACTAGAAAACCTTCTGTCAAAGTTGCTATAGAAATTCTTACACTGGATTGAAGATGGAATGAGATGACCTTCAAAAGTCTTTCCAATGCATAATATTCTGTGAATTATAATTTGGGTATTTCAGTGATGAATCATTGAGAAGTTTTGCTCTAGGTTCTTTTGGTATGGGAAACTTTTAAATCAGCAATTCTCAGGTGTGAGTCAAACATATTTCTGTCTTCCCCTTCCCCTTCATACTTCTTCTGCAGGATAAAAACAGTTCACAGGTCTTTGGGGGTAATGAGCCAATTGTCAAATGTTGCTTCGATTATGAACAAATATTTTAAAGAAAACACCATTCCTATAAATGAACCATGTGTTATGTGGCCATTGCCCGATTTGTCACACCCATAACATGACCCTCCACTTAGAGGGAGGATTTTGACAGAAGAGCTTTAAAGAAACTTTTCATGGTTGTTGTTTTTATTGTTGTTGTTTTTACTAAAATCATATAGGCATTATTTAGTAATTATATGGTGCTACAAAGAGAACCATGAAGATTTTTTTTTAATTTGAAGAAAACAAATCATATTAATAAATTCTTATTGTTGAGCATATTTGTACTCTAGGAATTCAGAACTGGTGTGTGTGTGGAGAAAGAGCAAGAGAGTCTTCAATATTAAAATGGATTCTTTCACCTTCCTATGTTAACATTAATTTTATAGCAGATAAACTTCAAAGTGTTTTTCTTTATTTTTTTTAACCAGCCCAATGCTGACTGCATAGATGACATCCCACCAGACTTTGAAGGTTCCATAGGAGGGCCACCAACCAATCAGATTACAGGTGCAAGTGATACAACCGTGAATGAAAGTTCTGTTACTTTGGATCCCGCTGTCCGAACTGTGGGAGAATTACAAGTAGTCCAAGATGCAGACGCCACTCCCCAGGAAGGGGAGGTTAACTTTACAGCCAACAGTAAGTCTCTACTTTGCCTGCAAAGCTCACATGCAGCATTCATAAAACCTTCTGAGTGTTCATTTCCCACTCTGCAGGTGTCACCTCTTGTATGGGGACCACTAAAGAATTATAGCATGAATAGGTAATAATAGAAATGTAAAAGCATATTTTCATTCTCAAGACAAAGCCTGAAAAGTTTCAATTTATACCATGGTCTTGAGTCACCAAGAAAACTCAAGTATTTGAAATATCGAGTTTCACAGGTAAAAGAGAAAAATATTCATGGATTATAGAGCTAGAAGGGACCACAGATACCATCTATTCCAACCACTGGTTTTATAGATAAGGAAACTGAGAGAAAACTTAAGAAATTTGCCCAAGAACACATAAATACTATGCTCTGTAATCTCCATCTAGATCCAGATCCTCTGTCTTAAAGCCAACATTCTTTCTCCTGTATCACGTCTCCCTTAGCCAAAGGGAAGAACTGGTCCTCATCAGATCTTAGATTAAGCTCACTGGAAAAGGTCAATTAGCTTTATGCCCAAGGCTCAGATGTGAGTAAGAATTTTAATATTGAAAACATGATTCAATATCCTTAAGATAATTATCCTCTTCAGCTTACACTTTAATTCAAAACTATATCATCACATGACAGGTAAAATATATAATATACTACTTGTATTATATGTATACAGTAAATACTCCTAATATTTTCATATGTATATTACATATGTACATGTATACATTGTTGCTGCTATTGTTTCCCTTGTTCTTGGAGAAGACCATGACATCAGGGAGGGGATGCCATGAAATGTAAGTGAGTTAGATTCAAGTGTGCAAACCTATTTCACTATCTCTTCAAAAGCCATCTGGCTCCAGTGGTAAGATATGGATCAGAGAGACTGGAGATGGCTCTGGATACAAAGGAAGACTGCCTTTTTAAAGTTTTTAACCTGTCTCAATTTAACTGAGGCAACAGCCATTCAGTGATTAAAGTGAGGTAAGAATTGAGACAAAAAAATCTCCTCTTTTTTATCTAGTCAAAAAAAGAAAATCCAATCTGGAAGACCCTCAGAGTTTCTAGGCAAAAGAGAAACAAGTGCTATTTACATTCACTCTGAGACAATCTGAACCCAAACAATGACCAACTGGGGCTTGGCTTGGGACCTGTTGTTGGACAATCAACGACAGCCAGAATGATTTGGGATTAAGGCTTGTTTGTCCTTCATTTTTGAAGAGGACTTTGACATCAGAGAGGTGATACTGTGACATGTAAGTGAGTTTATGTGTATATACACCCATATATAATACTTAGATTAGGTGTATATTCTTAAAACTAGAGATAACGTATATATGGAGATGTGTATATGTGCTTATACATGCATGAATATATGCATGTACATGTCAGTTCCAATTTGAACAAATAATAAGTCCCATGAAGCAGCCATATGTATTTGAATTCATATTGTTCAAAATTATAATTACATAAAATGTCATAATTAGTTTCAGCTCCGTGGAACTATGTAGTAGACATTCAAATGTTGTGTTGGATTTCATTGGAATTAGGACTTAGCTCTGTGTGTACAGATTTGTGTGTGTGTGTGTGTGTGTGTGTGTGTGTGTGTATGCTTTAAAAACTATATAAGGGCAATTTTATTTTATGTGTGCCATTTTTCCATAAATGGGGAAAAAATAGTTGGAATCAAGGCATAATGTGAATAAAGATAGAGCAGATTAAGGCCCTATCTACTAACAGCAAACATTTGGGGCAGTAATATATCTATATGTTAATATGGGTGTCTTTTTTTCCTACAGATTCTCTCTTTTGACTATTTCTGTCTAGTCTGTTCTGATTTAATGAAATATCAAAGAAACTTCTAAAGAGAATATTCTCAATTGATTGCATATGAATTGAAAGCTTGTAGAGGGCAGAAATCATACCTTAGATATTTACATTTTCTAAGCATGACTTCTTTTTCAACAACTTTTTCAACTTACCCAACTAGAGGTATATAAAATAGGCATACAAATCAAACATTTACTGATAAATCATAATTTTGCAATTACACATTCAGATGTGCTACACCATATGGGGTGACCTACATTTTAAGAAATTTTGCTTTAAAGTACCTCACATAGTGCAGCCATTTAATAAATGCTTGATTATGAATGAATATATCAACTTTATCGATATTATCAACCTTATTTTAACAACTGCTCTATTGCCCCATTTAAAAAACATGTAGTAAAATCAAATACCCTATCATGAAACATATGGCTATTGATTGCAATTTCTAGTGTAGACTATATCCCATTCTTCCTTGATGTGGTTATTCGACTTAATTCGCTATTGAACCAGGGAGAATAGTAGAGGGGAAAGTGTGTGTGTGTGTGTGTGTGTGTGTGTGTGTGTGTGTGTGTGTGAGAGAGAGAGAGAGAGAGAGAGAGAGAGAGGAAGGAGGGAGGAAGAGAGAAAAGAAAGAGAGGAGAGGGAGGAAGGGAGAGAAAGAAGCACAGAGATAATGCAGATGTTGTAGCCTGCTCAATTCACATTCAATTTAAGAGCTTTTCTTGGTCTCTAGAGGAACAGAATTTCTCTCCTTCCCCCCCCCCCCCCCAAGTTCGGGGTAGCACGCTCAGGGCTATAACTATGAGGCAAACAGGGTTTTGTCCCAGGATGCTGATATACAAGGGAATGTTTCCTCCCTGAAATGAATGCTATCACTTAATCTCAAAACAGTCACCATCACCTCTGGCTACTAATCCTAAAGTCTTATTACTCTGTCTCTGCTCTCCCCAACCCCCCCCCCCCCTTCTTTCCCAGCCCTCATGAGGCAGTGTTCAGATACCTCCTCCAGAGGATCTGCCTTCTGTATTACAGACTATGTCCCATCAACCTCATTTGCCTCAGAAACTGCTTCAGCTCCAGCCCCTAGCACTATTCCTAACCTCTTCCTTTCTTAGTCATCAGCGTGGCCATGTGGTATACACCATATTCATCTGAAAGTCAGCCTAACACTTAATGGTAGCATGCTTCTGAAACAGAATGCCTTTAGAGTATAACTAGAAAGGTCCTGCTTTAAACTGCTGTCTGTCAACTTCCCAAAAGAAACAGTAAACTTCTTGCAAGCTTGACATTTAGGTAAAAGGCTTTTTTCTTTTATATGTATCTTTTATGTTCCTGACATTACATTTTTTTATCCAAGCTGCTGCAGTTTTCCCAGATCACATAGTTCTGGCTCATTTGTCTGACAGTCCACAGGATTTTGATCTGTAGACCAAATCCTCCCAAAAAACCTACCCTGCCTTCTAACTCCTTGAGCCCTTAAGGCCTGAAGATAGCAATAATGATATATTTTCATGGAGTTGGAGGGTTTGCAGAGCAGTCATATTGTCAACAGGCATTAATTAAGTACCTGTTGGGTGCCAAGCACTATTCCTAATGCTAGAAATTTAAAGAAAATTAATAGATATTTTGCTATGATTAACATCAAAAGTATTTAATATATGACTATTGTCTTTTTCATATAGCAGTATATATTTCTTACGGATTCTCTACTTAGAACATTTGTTTTTGTCTGGTCTGCTCTACTTTATTGGGGTATCAAAAAAACTTTCAAACAGAATATTCCCAAGTGACTGTGTTCTCTTAGGTTCTGTCTATTCAATCAAGTCCCAAACCTTCCAATTGAACTAATACTTTGTCCATTCCTTCATTTTCCTATTTAACCAGCATGAGATCCCTTATCAGATATTTTGCTCAAATCTAGATAAACTTTTTAGGCAAGGATTAGACCTGTGATTTCAGTAATATAAAGAACTTGAGATGAAGTAAGTCCCTTTCCCAATGAGGCTAGAAATTTGTCTTCCTCTTATGTTCTGAAAGAGTTGTGTAAAATCTTGAAAAAAGCAAAGTGATCTGCCTATGTTCACACAGCTAATATTTTTCAATTCCCACATCTTGCTGACTGTGCTGAGACCACCATATAATGCTACCCTTATGGGAAGTTCTGTCTATAGAATTTCCCTTTTCTACTACTTTAATAACTCCATCAAGGAAAGAAGGAAAATTAATCTAGAATAGTTTGTTCTTACTAAGAAGCATGCTGCCTTTTTGTAATCCTATTATCTCTTTAATAATGCATTGTAAAAATTAAAGAAATTAAAGTCAGATGCATTGACCTATAATTTGCTGGTTTTGTCTCTTTTGAAAAATCAAACATTTGTCTTTCTTGAGACTTATGATGTCTTCCTTCTCTATGATCTGTAAGAGATCATTGAAAATGACTCAGTAAACACATCCCCCAGTGTTTTCAGAAATGAAGGATATGTTCATTTGAGTCAGGTGACTTGAGCTCATCAATTTCTCTGACTGCATCTTCATTTACCTTCTGTATGTGTTATTACTAAAAGGAGTTTGACCAGAAATCCCAATAGACTTTGTACAGAATATGTCATCTGCATCCAGAAAAAGAACTAAGGAGACTTAATGTAAATCAACACATGCTATATTCACTTCTTTTTTCCATTTTCTTTTAATCTCTCCCATGGCTTTTCTCTTTTGTTCTGATTTTTCTCTCCCAACATAATTCATAAAGCACTATATATTAAAAAACAATAAATTTTTTAAAAAATAAAATAAAAAAGAGTTTGACTAGACCATCCACACAGGAAATACCAAAGGATGAAGGATGTATATTGCCCAGCCCTCAATACACATTTGGCAGACACACTAGAATTTGTCTAACAGTATGTATATATGGGACAAGCAGATGCAGTGGACAGCAAGCTGGACCCAGAGTTGAAAAGGAAGAGGAGAGCAGACTGTACTTCTTTAAAGCTCTTTTATTGACCTAAAGCTTCCTATAAAAGGTCTATCTTTTCAATAATAACATTTTACCCATATGTGTTCTCCTAACTTCTCTTGCCAACTTGGACTTATTTTGACCTTTATTTTTTCTAATACCTTTCTTACCATATCAGCTACACTTTTCTCTTTACTTTCTGTTCCCTGCTCTTGGCTGCATCTTTTATACATGTCTTCTCCTCTTCCTCCTTGTTTTCCTCCTCCTCCTCCTCCTTTTCTTCCTCCTCCTTCTCTTCCTGCTTCTCCTTCTTCCTCTTCTTCTCCTAACTCTAAGACCATGGTTATTTCCATTCTGTCTCTGCAGAGTAGTGAGGACATCATTGTGGAGAATTTCTTTTCCTTTCCTCCATTTCACTGTTTCCTTAGGAAGAAAGTTGTTGATCCCTGGAGCCATGAATAAGTTTCTCAAGAGAGAGGTAAAAATTCTTAGGTGTTATCAAGATCTGTATGTGAAGCCTCTTTTCAAAGAACCCTGGGAATTGAATCAGCCCTCTTAAAAGTAAATTGGCTGCAGAACCAAATTTATCTCTCAATCTAGACTCATGGTCAGAAAATAACCATTGAAACTCAGCACAAGCTGAGCCTGAGAAGGGGTTCAGTTTGCACTCCGGCCATAACAACTATCAACAGCATCACAGAGTAGCCCTCTAAAGATATTTATCCCACACTTATTACAGAAAATGCTACAAAATCTTTAATTCAAAGACTTTTATTTCAGATCTAAATTTTTCAGCATTTCAATAGGTCCAGATTGGCAGTGGTTATGGGTTTGCAACATTGGCAGCTTTCTGACACAAAAACTATGGACCAGAGAGCAGGGCCACAAGGGGGTATAAATGAATCTGTACATGCACCGGAAGGACCATTTCTGCCAAAAATGCAACTGTTATCAGAGACCCAATAAAGAGCTTTGCATAGTTGTGCAACTAAATGGAATAGCCTTGGATGCAATACAGCTTTACCTGTGTTGGCCCTTAGCTCCTATCCATCTGGGAAAGTTATTGTGTTAGGTTTATTTCAACCAATAGAAAGTCAAAATCTGATCTGATAAGATAATCTAGCTTGCTGCCCCATTCCTTTCCCCAACTGCTATCAGAAATTGAGTGAAGGCTGTGCTGAGCTTATGGAGCTGGGACAAGAGTTGGATCTCTGAGAATTACACTGCTCTAATGTATGGGATCCCTTCCTTAATTGGGAATTTGTATCTCTCCTTCTAGATCAGTCATTAACATTAACACAAAGGAGATGTGTCATGGATTTCTGAGAGAGCAGGGATCAGTGGGAAGCTGGAAGGAACCAGGGGACAAACTTGAGCTTGTTATTGGTTATTGATATAGGCTGGTCTCAGGTTAGGTTACTTAAACTTCCCAGATAGGATATCATAGGGAGAAAGGCAGTAACATCTCCCAGAGACTGTTTTCTGTAACTTGGGAAAAATCCCAGAATTATTTAGCTTCTCATACTTATGGAACTAACTCATTATATCCCTGTTTCAGGACTGTTTACAACACTGTTTCAAAAAAAATAACGTTAATGGATTTAGCCTCTCTTACAGTTAGAAATGAAGTAACTCTTAAAGTTTGTTTTGTGCTAAAAACTCAATCATTCCATTCAAGTCTGTAGTCATAATTAGGGAGTACATTATAAGGAAGCCATTAACTCCTGTAGGCAAAGACTTCGATAGCCACTCGGCATGCTGTGGCTGTCCTTGAGCACTGGGGTAGGAGAAGTGGAAAATAATTCCAGGTTTTCACCCTGATTTTATTCTCTTTCTGAATCTGCAAACCAAAGCAACAGAGACAAAAACATCTGGTTACTTATGGCTTTTTTTTTTTGACTATGCATTTTCTTACATTTGCAAAATCAGCCATATTTGGCTTCTAGCTCCTACAAGAAAAATATCCAAGTGCCTCTGGAAATAGACACCTGTAGATGAAGCATTGTGATGTTTATTAAGAAGCGCCAGAATAAGTGATGCCTTTTACCTCTCCATGATTGCATTAAAAATCAAAATGGCAAAATTGCTCCACTTCTCTATGGAAAGTGCTCTGGCTGGGACCAGCAAAGGAGAATGAGCTCCCCTGGTGCCCATAAGATTGGCATTGCTGTTAGTTGCACGATTACTTTGATTTGCTGGCCTATTTCACCATGGAAAACAAAGAACCTCTCCAATCACTGAAAACAGCAAACCCTTCGGTAAGTGCTCTTTCAGGACACTAGAATGAACTATTTCTACTCCAAAATGGCAGAATCTGTATCTAGATGATGATCCGTGGAACTCTTGCTGCCTTGGGTACCCAGAACAACATCCTCTTCATTTTATTCAGCCAGATAGCTCTCTAAGCAACAGCAGCCCCAGCAGAACAGCTGTCCTGTTGAGCAAGGATTTCTGAGATAAGCACATGCTTTGATGATCATGCTACTGAAATGGCAACTGGCCAACTTCCAGCATGCACATGGCTTTTGATGATAATGTCCCTTGCTCTGTTATGAGCTGTTCGTTAATTTAAGAGCATTTCTTTAGGACCATGCTGCCTGTGTTCATCAGCCTTATACTTCTGGCACCATTCTTAGGGAATATTGATGATCTACATAAGTGGAAACAGCCCGTGAAGAAATTAATCAATCCAGACAACAGATTTATTGCTGTTTGGAGCACTTGTCTTATGTCTGACTCACACCAGAGCCCCCCAAAGTTTTCCTAAAGAGAAGCATCTCAGCTAGCTGGTTAAGTTGCAGCTTTATTTGGCTATAGACTTTGCTCTGAAGAGTGATGGTTGGGCATTCTGCCTAACGCCAAATGGACAAAACATATCTGCTAGCTGCTAATGACCAGCCGGGAATGAGCTCTGATGGTGAATATCATGAGATTTGCCTTTCTTTCCCTTTGCTAGCATTTTATACTCAGCACATACAATGCAGCATTGAAACAACATATCGTGGAGGGAAACAGCAGACTAGTCAGGCTTTTTCAATATTTAAACAGAACCAAAAACAAAGAAGGTAACGTTCTCACTGAGCTCCAAGGTGATTTTGACTCCAAAACAAATTGCTGTGGTGGGCCATAATGCAGAGTTCTGTGGAGCAGGAGGAAACAGATAAAAATACCTAATGGGTGAACCTACTATCCACTGCAAGAATTAAAGAGGTTTATTAACAGAGGGCTTCAGGAGCCAAAGTATTACAGAAATGAGATTTAGAATTCATTGCAGTGATAAATTTGAAAGCCACTAAATTCAGCTGAGGCTTAATTAGATAGAGTGTTTGATAGCAGAAAAAGCCCTGGCTTAAGTGTCTATAACCTTTTGGTCTAGCCCTAGCTCCACTAGTAAAACCTTAAGCAAAACACTGGATTTACCAGCTCTAAAATGAAGGGTTGGTCAAGATGATCTCTAAAGTCACCATTCTGCTTTAACATTAAATGCTCCTCTGCATCTGCATCTAGCTAGATTTTCCCAAAAAAAATTGGGGAGAGGAGATTTTTAAGCAGTCCAAATTAGCTGCTCTCTACTTTAATTTTTCACCCCATGGATGGCCTGATTTCTGCATAGAATTCTCCAGAGAGTGGAGTTCCTTTGGAATGAGTTCAATCCAATATAAACTGTGTGCTCAGAATGGAGCTGACCAGCATCCCCATGACCCTTAGGCTTGGGACACTGAGAAGTCTCTGATTTTTGTTCCTGTGTGGTGGGCTGGGATGGGAGAGGAGGGAAGCAGATCAGGGAAAGATGTTTAAATATCAGTTGTCCCCAGAAGCTTTCAATGTGCATTTTTAACAATTATTGCTAAATGGCTTTGCATCTTTTCAAGTTAAAGTTTTAGTTTTGAATTCATATCAATTTGCAGACATTTCTAGTGGACAAAGCATTATTTTAATACAGTGGAAATCTATGGTGGTACATGTATAGTTGTTTGGTTTTAACATCAGCCTTTTGGTCTGGTCCTGGCTCCACCACTAGTGAGCTGTGTGCCACTAGTAAAATCTTAAGCAAATCACTGGGCTTGCCAGCTCTAAAATGAGGGAGCCGGTCAAGATGATCTCTGACATCCCCATTCTGCCTTAGCATTATATGGTCTTCTGCATCTGCATCTAGCTAGATTTCCCTTCCCCCAAAATGGGGAGAAGTGATTTTTGTTAATTAAAGTTTTTGAATTTTTAAAAGATATACATGGATGATTTTTCAATATTAACCCTTGTAAAACCTTGTGTTCCAATCCCCCCTCTCCCTTTATCTCCTCTCTTAGATAGCAAGTAATCTAATATATGTTAAACATGATAGAAATATAGATTAAATCCAATATATGTATACATATTTATACAATTATCTTGCTGCACAAGAAAAATAAAATCAAAAAGGAAAAGGTGAGAAAGAAAATAAAATGCAAGCAAAGAACAACAAAAAGAATAAAAATGGTATGTTGTGATTCACCCTCAGTTCTTTCTCTGGGTGCAGATGACTCTTCATCACAAGATATTGGTACTGGTCTGAATCATCTCATTGTTGAAAAGAGTCATGTCCATCAGAATTGATCATCGTACAATCTTGATGTTTCCATGCACAATGATCTCCTGCTTCTTCTCATTTCACTCAGCATCAGTTTCTATAAGTCTCTCCAGGTCTTTCTGAAATCATCCTGCTGATCATTTCTTATAGAACAATAATATTCCATAACATTCATAAACCATAACTTATTCAGCCATTCTCCAATTGATGGGCATCCACTCAGTTTCCAGTTTCTTGGCACTACAAAAAGGGCTGCCACAAATATTTTTGCACATGTGGGTCTGGGGAGAGGTGATTTTTTAAGAGGACTTTAATTTCCATAAAGCTTTTTTCTTTCTCACATTTTTATAATCCTATAAAAATAGGATTATCATCCCCATTTTATAGGTTAAAAACAATAAAAGTTTAGATTATATTGTGCCTTCAGATTTGTAAAAACACTTTGCATATATGATCTCATTTGATTTTCACAACAGTCCTGAGACAACAAATCTAGTATTGTTTCCATTTCCCAGATGTAAAGAAATTGGGCCACCAAAAGGTTACATTACTTGCAAAGGTTCACACAGTTCATATATGCCCAGGGTGAAATTTTATCCTGAGCTTCTGACCCCTAAGTTGGCATTCTCTCCATGAAACTGCCAGTAATGGCAAAGGAAAAATACAAGTTTCCTACCTCCTGCCCAGTGCTTTTTCTCTGTCATAAAAAGTGGCCAGTGTCCCCATGAAAATCTTAAGTGACTGGGGGGATGGGAGAGTAATAGCCAAAGATTCATTTAAGGTCACTTTGGGAATTTTTTATTTCCCTAGGGATTTTATTTCTCATAAAAGTCTGCTCAGAAGTTTTCACTAAGATTCTGGTTTAACTGGTTATCAGGATGAACAATAAAAACTAAATTCTTCTCAGTAAACTATAAAGCAGAAGGTGTTTTACTCTCTTAATGTCTGCAAAGATCATTTCCCTTGGCAGTAAAAGTCAATCCTTTGTTAAAGGAGCAATACAAATCTGAATGTCATCTTAAGGCTTAGAGGCTTAGTTAACTTTATAAGCATTTCTCCAGATCCTTGCTCCACATCCCACATAACCTTCCCCCCAGAAAATCTTATCAGAATTCATACAGGGCTTTTCATCCCAAGATTTCAGCAGTTTTCATTTATATTATCTCACTACATCATATCTTTCTTTGCAAAGAAGGGGAAAATATTAATGCTGCTTTTTTCCACATATCAAGAAATCGAGGCACTGAATTGAAAGGCAGTATTGGACAGTGGACAAGCACTGGCTATGGAGGTAGGGTAACTAGGTGGTGCAATGGAGTGCTGGGCCTGGAGTCAGGAACACCTGAGTGCAAATCCAGCCTCTGACACTTCCAAGCTGTGTGATCCACTTAAATTACTTAATCCCACTTGCCTCAGTTTACCCATCTGTAAAATGAACTGGAGAAGGAAATGGCAAACCCCTCCAGTATCTCTGCCAAGAAAACCCAAGTGGGCATAATTGAAACAACTGAATAATAACAAGGTGGAGTCAAAGGACCTCAATTAGAACTGCAGCTCTTCTACTTACTGTGTGAGCTTGTGCAAGGCCCTTTCTCTTTTAGGGAGTTCAGCTTCATCCTTGAATAAATGAAGTTTGGATTATTTAAGCAATTCTCAAAATCGTTCTCAAAAAGGTCTGAGGGTCCTTGATATCCTTTCCAGGGTCCACCAGATTAAAGCTGTTTTTATCACAATACTAATATGTTTTATTTGAAGAATATTAAAATATTCTTCCTTTTGCGTGTGGCTAGATTTTTCTTCCTATACTTCAACCAGAATAACATATTGTAAAAGATTGAACACAGACAGGGGCAGCTAGGTGGTGTAGTGGATAGAGCACTAGCCCTGAAGTCAGGAGGACCTGAGTTCAAATCTGATCTCAGACACGTCCTAGCTGTGTGACCCTGGGCAAGTCACTTAACCCCAATTGCCTCAACAAAAAGTAAAAAAAAAAAAAAAAAGATTGAACACAGACAGATATGAGAATCCAGCTATGTTCTTTCAAGCCAGACATTAAAGCGATTTGCAAAAGAAATAGGTTTTAAAATGCCACTCTTCTCACCAATTTTTGTTTTGTTTTGGAAAAATGTTTTTCATAAAAATGTTACTGCTTTTGACATGCAATAGGTTTGCTATTGTTATTTTAAGTGAATTAATAAATATTTAAATTATCAATTTTAATTTCTACTTTGGGAAATATAAATAGGTATAATTCACATTAGTAAGAGCTCTTCTGGGAGACTTAATATGAGGCTATAAAATGGTCTTGAGGCTAAATAGTTTGAAGCCCTCTTGCCTGTGTCATGCATCTGTAAGGTTCCTTCTAACTTTACATTCATGGTTCTGTGAGCCTCTTAATTTGCCAGGTCACTCCACTAGATCACCCAGTGAAAACTATGCTCTTTCAAAAAGCAGAGTTTCTAAAATATACAGAGGTTCTCTTGGTCCTAAATACTAATACTTGAGAGGGGGAGAAATCAGAATTAATCATATTTTTGAGAGACAGAGACAGAGAGACACACACACCCAGAGACAGAGAGAGAGAGAGACAGAGAGACAGACAGACAGAGGCACACAGAGAAAGAGAGACAGAGAGACACATACAGAGAGACAGAGACATAGAGAGAGAAACAGAAACAGAGAGACAGAGAAAGAGATAGAGACACAGAGAGAGACAGGCAGAGAGAGAAACAGAGACAGAGACAGAGAGAAAGACAGAGAGACAGAGACAGACAGAAAGACAGACAAAC
Source organism: Myrmecobius fasciatus (assembly GCA_023553655.1). NCBI lineage: Eukaryota > Metazoa > Chordata > Mammalia > Dasyuromorphia > Myrmecobiidae > Myrmecobius > Myrmecobius fasciatus. The sequence goes on along the minus strand of JAJPUD010000169.1, from coordinate 405,945 downwards.
AGAGAAATAGAAAAAGAGAACCAGAGAGAGACATAGACAAACAGACAGAGAGACAGAGACAGAGACCTTTTGGAGTGGGAGGATGACAGAATAATTTAAAATTCAATAGGGGATAGCAGGACTGAGATCTCTAGTAAAGGTGTAATTACAAGTCAGTGGCAGTTAGTGGCGCCATAGTGCAAGGAGCTCTCAGCCACCTTTCTGGGTTCAAATCCAGCCTCAGATGAATACTAGCTGTATGACCCTGGGCGTCACTTAACCCTGTTTGCCTCACTTTTCTCATCTGTAAAATGAGTTGGAGAAGAAAATAGCAACTCACTTTAGTTTCTTTGCCAAAAAAAAAGAGGTCATAGAATCAGACATAACTGAAAATGACTAAACAAATTATATATATATATATATGTAGTTAATTAGGAAATCAAATAAATTAATAGTACCTATTAAATAAGATAATATCTGAAAATTTGTCTTCATTTTATTGACTGACTTTTCAAAGTCCAACAGCATTTTATAGCAAGCTGTACAATATTTTCTCTTTGTTACGCTACATCCATGTGGTCTTATTTCCTAAACTAACATAAGGCTTGTTAATGGCTCCATTTTTTGTTACTGTGAGAATGGTAAAAGCAGTAATTATGTCCTTATTCCTAATAACTATAAATATTATATCCATATTTCTCTATTTCCTCAACTGTAAAATGGGCATGATAATAGCAGGTAACTCAGAGAGTTGTTAATAAGGAACAAATGAAATAACATTTGTAAAAAAAAAAATAGTAGTTGCTTAATAAATGCTTCCCCCTTTCCTTTTAAGGAATACAGAGCATATTTCTCACAACCCCAATGAAGTAGATGGCATAATATTATTATCCCCATTTTATGCATGAGAAAACTGAACCTTAGAAAGATAAAATGAAGTATCCAGGACCATACATCTAATAAGTATTAGGAAAAGACTTTGAACTTAAAATCTCTCTTGATTTTAGGTATAGCCTACTTTGTGTATTTCAGAAGATTACAAGACTTGATTGACCCCAGTTCCACAAAACTGATGTCAATTCTAACCCTGAATCTCCTAGACTTTAGCCTCTTAAACTATGGATCACAACCCCTTGTGGAATCTCTTAACTGAATGTGGTCACAAAATTGTAATTTATTATCAGTAAATGTTTGATTTGTACACCTGTTTAATATCTATATACCCAGAGTCCCATAAAAACTTTTCAGATGAAAAGGGGATTAGTGGGGAAAGTTTAAGAAGCCCTGGCCTAACATTGGCTAACCTAAATTTTCAAAAATGTTGAGTGCACAAATAAATGAATGTATGGATGGAAGAATGCATGAATAAGTGAGCAAGCAGAGAAAGGAAGGAAGGAAGGAAGGAAGGAAGGAAGGAAGGAAGGAAGGAAGGAAGGAAGGAAGGAAGGAAGGAAGGAAGGGAGACTGACAGTAATACAGAGAGACAGAGACAGAGACAAAGACAGAAACAGAGACAGAGGAGACAGAGACAGAGACAGACACCTTTATTTTGTCTATTATAAATGCCCAAATTAATTATAAAGGACATGTGAAAAAAATGCTATCTGCATCCAAAGAAAAACCTGATAAATAGAAGTATGTGTAGAATGATTTTACATATATGTATACATATATCTATATATAACTACATATATATATACACACACATACACTTATTTATGAGTAATGGTAAGCCATCTCTAGGATGGATGAGGAGAGGAGGGAAGAAAAAAAAGGGAAAAAAATATATGACAATTTTGTAGTATATTTGAAAGGAGTAGTAAATTGTGCATACTAGATTTGCAGTTTCATGTACAATCATCTTTGTTACGGTACTGTTTTGGAAATGCTTCTTTTCCCCCATTAATTAAAGAAAAAATTACCATACCATGTTCTTTCTACCTGTAGTCTACTGATGAAAAAAAAAAAACTACACATACAAAAAAATCCATATCCAAGAGCTATGACACTTACTCAGTCCTGATTTACCAAAATGACCCAAGCTTTGGGAGCCTAAGCTGAGGGTGATATCGTGGTTACCTTGTAAGACTGAAGAATACAGACACAAATCTGATGTCATGGAATCCTATTTCACCAAAAGGGGAAGACTAATCCCTTTGAAAATGTATTGTGAATTTTGTATCATTGTCAAAGATATTGTGCTGCTTAGCAGAGGATGAGGAATGAGAACCACTGGCTGGAAATTAAGTGATGTTGTTAGCAGCGTTGGGACAGTAATATGGAAAAAAGACCCAAACACTGCAATAGTTTCCTGATAATAGCTAGTAGTTTAAATAGTGCTTTAAGTTTTGCAAAATGCTTTGTAGACATTGCTTTATTTTTACTCTCATAAGAACACTTTTTTGTCTAATATGTTGTAGAAGGGCATTTTGTGGTTGTGTGTATGTGTGTCTATGTCTATAGGTCAGAGTAGATGGCATCTGAGGTCCTTTCCAAGTCTGAAATTCTGTGATTCTAGTTTCACTTTATTTTTTTTTCATGGATTTTTTTCCTTATAATCTATTTCTTTTTTCACAAGATGACTAATATGGAAATCTGATTTCTATGGTCCCACATATATAACATATCAAAATCCTTACTGTTTTAGGGAAGAAAGAAGGGAGAAAAAAATTGGAACTCAAAAAATTATTTTAAATGAACATTAAGAATTGTCTGTTCATATAACTGGAAAAATTAAAACAATAAACTTGTTAGCTACTATCTGATGCAAGGAAAAACAGTTAGGAAATTTATAAAATAAATTTCCATTTTCATTTCAATTTCCATCTTTTTTAGTTCCATTTTTCATTCCATTTTTCAGTTCTATTTACATCTTTTTTAGACAATGTCACTGATTTTGGATGGATGTGGGTGGGTGGGGGTGTTTAAGTAAAGCCTTCTGCCTTCATTAGAAATGTCAACTTAGGAAAGCTTAGACTGAGTTTGCTCTCCTGTTAGAAAATGAGAGGTAAGAAAATCAGACGTGAGGGAGATGCTGAAGATTTTCAGTTTATTAAAAGTAATCCTTATAATCAAAACTGAACAGCTATTTAAATAAATCTCATTTTGCTTTAGAAATCAAAATTTAAATGTAAACACAATTAAAGGATATTAAAATTGGCCTCTTTCTCAAATGTCTCAGAGTATTTTCTCTTACAGATAATTGTTTCTGTACTACATATTTCTCATTAGAATGTAAGGTCCCTGGGGATAGGATCTGTGCCTTATACATCCTTGTGTGTCAGTGACTCATATGGAGCATAGATAATTTTTAATAAATATTTGTTCAAACAGTTAGATTCTGGTCCAATGGAAAGAAGGCAAGATTTGGAGTCAGAACCCAAGTTCAAATCATGGCTGTCATTTACTACCAGTGTGACTTTAACAAATCACTTGAGGGCATTGCCTTAGATAGTCTTTTCCAGTTCTCTATGATCCCGTGAATCCTTCCATGCTGAGAACATCAAGCTAGAAGGAGCTCTTTAGTTCTATCAAATATAACCTACTCATTATTCAGTCAAGTTAGCTTTAGATCATCAAAGATAAACCAAGAAGCATTTTCCTGGCAGGAAACATTCATTAGGCAATTCAGATCAGGGCTGATTCTTCTTGTCTCCCCTTTTAAGAGAAGGAGGATTTTGGTGCTCATCTAACTGGTCAGTGAGGAACAACTAACTCCCAGACCATATATGGAACAAACTGCTCTGGAATATTCAGGATTTGGTTTTATTCAGGTGGCAGCTTATTGTGTTAGTCAAATTAATAGTTCTTTAGAAAACTCCCTTGGGTCCTAGAATGGGAAAGGGAGATATAGATCACCTTATAAATGTGGTGGGATATAGCGGAAAGAGAATGGGATTTGGAGTCAAGAAAATCTTCCTCTATACCTTTCTGGATTGGGACAAGTTATAATTGGCCAGGCCTCAGTACAGCGAGAATGAAGAAGGACCTCAAGTATACAATTTGGGAGGAGCAATAGAAGGAACTAAGAGACGTTTAGTTCATAGTACAGAAGACTCAGGAGGGACATAAGAGATAGCCTTTGGCAAGTGTTTGAAAGGTTGCCATTTGAAAGAGGGCTTGGGTTTGTTCCAGTAAAGAGTAGAAGTTTGAAAAGAACAATTTTTGACTTGATGCCAGTAAAAATAAAAAACACCCTCCTCTCCTCCAAAAATTAATATAAATAGATAGATAGATAAATGAGTGCACAAATAAGTGAGTGTATGGATGGAAGAATGAATGAATGAATAAGTGAGCAAGCAGAGAAAGGAAGGAAGGAAGGAAGAAAGAAAGAAAGAAAGAAAGAAAGAAAGAAAGAAAGAAAGAAAGAAAGAAAGAAAGAAAGAAAGAAGAAAAGAAAGAAGGAAGGAAGGAATGGAGAGAGACAGACAGTGACACACAGAGAGAAAGACACAGAGACAGAGAGAGTGAGGGGAGGAAGAGGAAGGGGAGAGGGAGAAAGAGAGAAAGAGGGAGGGAGGGGGAGAGAAATGAATCATTTAGAATATTTCAAAAGTCTTAGTACTGTTTTAAGTTTAGCTAAAGCTAACACTTGGGATTGTGTGTGTGTGTGTGTGTGTGTGTGTGTGTGTGTGTAAATGCTCTACCTGTTATTATTATTATTATTATCAAAGTTCAGAAGTTGCTGTGACTAAAACCTTCACCGAGCTGAAGCCCATCTGCTGATGAGCCTCTGTCCTCCTAAAACAGCAATGAGTCTGTTCCCCACAATGTCTACCCCTCTCTCAGCCTGTGGTCATTTACAGACACCCACCTGATTCTCCTACTCCAGAGTGAGGTTTTGCCTTTCACTCCCTAATAGGGGAAAGTCTCCTCCAGGTAAAAATAAAAAAAAATGATGAGATCACAGAGCCAAGTCAGCCTTGGAGCCTGGGATTCTGGAAGCTTAATTTGAAACTACAGTCTCAGTCCTCAAACATGAGCCTCAGTGTCAGAGGAAAATTGAGGGTTTTCCCATTCTGGGGCTTCATATTTTAGGATCAAGTTACTCGCAATGTAAGGACAGGATTGCAAGCCTGACATTCACCCCTGGGAGCAGAAAATGCTACAGTTTGGCAAAAAAACAGTATTTTCCTCTATTATTTTTATATGGCAGGACTTACCAGACATACAAAACCAGACATTTTGATTCTCCTTTCTCACTGCTGAGGGACTATAATGATGTCAGCAACAAGAAGAAGAGTAATAATAAGAACTGACAATTATATAGTCCTTTAGGGTTTACAGAGCATTGTTACCTAGATCACCTGAACATCCCTATGGGATAGACACTGCAGACAGGTATTATTATTGCCATTTTACACATAAGGAAACTGAGGATCATAAAGGTGAAGTAATTTGCCCATCATCATATAGCAAATAAATGTCATAAAGGCCAGATTCGTTGTAGATTTAGAAGTGGAAGGGCTTTTCAAGGTCATCAAGTTCTAATTTCATAAATAGGGAAACAGGTCTGAAATGGATTTCCTAATGTAAATATATGAGGTATAAGAGAGACAGACAGACAGACACAGAGAGGGAGAGAGACAGAGAGACAGGCAGAGAGACAAAGACAGAGAGAGAGGCAGAAAAACAGAGACAGACAGATAGAGTCAGAGAGAGAAAGAGAGACAGAGACAGAGAGAGGCAGAGAATGAGAGGGATTCTACCCCAGGTCCTCAAATTCAAATCCAACATTCATTCCATTGAGCTCCACTTTGTACCTTCCTGATCCCTGTGGATTCCCGGTCACTCTCTGTTCCCTCTAAGGGGAATTGGAAGCAAAGACATTATAGGATAACTTGTGGAGGGGAGGGGAAGATCAGCCAGCACACAACTGTGATGTGATTGGTATAGGAAAATCCCAGTGTGGAAATTCCCTTCACCAATGCAAATTGACAGCCAGTGTGCAATATGTTTTCTTGGTGAGTTTCCTAGAGCTTTGAGATGTTGAGAGATCTACCCATATTCTCACAGCCAGTGTCTGTCAGAAGCTGGCCTTTGATTTCAGGTTTTTAATCCCTCTCATCATCAAGGAAATCAGTTATTTTAATGGTGTGTGTGTATATGCACATATGCACAAATGATGTGGTTTAGGAGGCATTTTTGGCACCAAATGAGGGGATGGCATAGGGACCAAAAGTTGGGGGTCATGAGAAGAATTCACGCTGGCCATTCTCTTTGGAAAAAATTAAAAGTAACAGACAAAATGAAGCAATACAATAGACACTGAGAATGGTAAATATGAAATAGAGTTGGGAGAGCATATAGTTAGCAAGGAAAAGGGTTTTAATAATTCGTGGTGGAAAAGACAAGTTTCCTATTGGAACCCATGAATAAAAAGGGGAAAGGGAGCACCCCATGAGTTTGGAGTGTGCCCTTAGCTGGCTAGCTAAATCCATGGAGGAATTTAGCACCCTAAAAGAGTTAATTAGCTGCAAGGAGAAAGCCTTGATGGGGGATCAGAGCAGAGACACTATGAAACATGATAGGGGGACCAGAGGAGAGACGCCATGGGACATGGTGAGGGGGACAAGAGGAAAGGCACCAAGAGGCAGAGTGCTGTGGGGGGCTCTAACCCCAAGAGGGATTCTGCAAAGATGGCTGAGCCATGATTTACAGGGGATTTATAGGGGAAATTGAACCTCAAGTGTGTGACATAACTCGGATTTCTGATGACCTTCCACAGAGGATGGGACTGTGAGACTAAACTGATTCCTATCAGTGCTCCTCCCTGCCTGCCCCAGGGAGCAATTCCATCAGTGCTTTTCCCTTTCTGTCTGTTGCACCCAGGTACTGAGGACTTTATCACCTATTAATGAAAAGTAAGGTTTCTATAGCACTTGAAGGTTTACAATATATTTTCCTTAAGATGATCCCTCTGGGCAAGCAGAGAAAGTTAACAAAACTATTATCATCCTCATTTTATACACAAGTTGGAAAGAAACAATTTTTATATTGTGCTAGCATTTTGCATAAATATATGTGAGGTAGATACTATTATCTATCTTGTTATACCCATTTTTACAGATGAGCAAACTAAGGTTAAGGCAGAAGTTAAATGTTTAACATGTATTGGATTATTTGACATCTAGGGGAGGGAGTGGGGGAAAGGGAGGGAAATTTGCTACTCAAGGTTTTGCAAGGGTCAATGGTGAAAAATTATCCATGCATATGTTTTTTTCCATGCATATGTTTTGAAAATAAAAAGCTTTAATTAAAAAAGAGAGAGGTTAAGGGACTTGCTAGGGTCACACAGCTAGTGTCTGAGACCAGGTGTTCCTGACTTCAGATCCCATGCTATATTCATTGTACCATAACTGCCTCCTAGAGACAAAGGTGAAATGATTTATCTAAAAATACCAAGCAGAAATGTTAGGATGAGAATCTAGGTTTACAAATCACAGGCAGGTGTTCTTTCTACTTAAAAAAAATATATTTTTTTTTCTGCCATGGCTAGGATTTCTCTGTGACTGTGAGAGCGTTTCCCCCCTACAAAGTCCTTTGATTCACAACTGAGCCAACTCTGAGCCAACGCCACCAACGGCAGCCAAGACTTCCAGGTCTCATGTGTTGAGTATGGAGTATTTCCTCAGCAAAGGGACAATTAGTGTCCAAAAAGAGCTCAGGTGCCACCTGCTTCCTCCCCCAGACTGCGGGACTGCTCACAATGGCTGTGCAATCAGTGCATTCACACCGGCCCACTGCCACTCAGTGCCCACTGGGCACTAAGAAGAAAGCTGGAGTGATTTTTTCACCATTCTTATCAGAGAATCAGTTCACACAAATGGAAGTGTTATTATTTGGGCTTTGGATGGCTGTGCCAGGGAGGAAATAAGATGATGGAGATCACAATCTGCTCTGCAGGTTCATTTTAAGGGTCAAATAAAATTATGGGGCATAAAGCAATTTTTAAATCTTTAAAGTGCCCCCTAAATGTTAGTTCTGTCGTGCATTCAGTCATTTTTCAGTCCAACTCTCCATGACCCCATTTGGGGATTTTTTTTGAGAAAGATACCAAAGGGATTTTCCATTTCCTTCTACATCCAGCTCATTTTACAGAGGAGGAAACTGAGGCAAACAGGGGTAAGTGATTTGCCCAAAATCATACAGCTAGTAAGCATCTGAGGCCAGATTTTAATTCAGATGCTCTCCTGCTATGATACCTAACTGCCCTAAATGTTAGCTGTTATTGTTATGAGTAACAGAGACAGGACTTGAACCCAGATCTTGGGCTTCCAGACTACTATTCATTTCACTACAGCAAAGAATCAAAGGGAAAATGCTGATTCCCCCTTTTTTTTTTTAAATTGGTGGGAGGTAGAAAAGGAGAAAGGGCGAAGCTCAGAAATGATTTCATTAGGACCTCCCAGGGTTGCCGTGAGAATCAAATGATATTTTTTAGAAAGTGTTTTGCAAATTTTAGAGCACTATGTGAATTTTAGTTAGTAGTAATGATCATAGCAGTTCAGCATTTTATAGAAAAAGAAACGGAAGTAATGAGCCTTGGGAAAGTCACATAAAGAATAAGTAATCAAGGCAAGATTCCAAATACTCTCTCTTGATACAGTGACCCTGGGAAATAGTATAGGTAGTATAAGTATTATGACTCCCATTTTACAGATGAAAAAACTGAGGTGCAAAGAAATTTAATAATTTGCCTTAAACTAGGCTCGTAAATAGTCTAGACAAACCTCAAGTCCAGGTGTTATGACCCTAAATCTTTTGACATTATGTCTAATACTGTATATATTATACTATAGATGTGTATATATACATATATGTATACTATAGAGGTGTATATATACATATTTATATATACTATAGATGTGTGTATATACAAATATGTATACATATATATGTATGTGTATACACCTATAATATAATATGTAAATATATATACATACACTATGCATATACCATATATATTGTATATATATACTGTTTCTATATACTATATATAGTAAATATATACACACAAATATATATATATATATATATATATATATATACATGTTCAACCAGATTCTGTAAATTGTCTGACCCATTGTTTATACCTAATGAAGAAGTTATTTATTAAATATTCCTAATGTTTTAACTACCTAAACAGTAAATAGGCTATTTTTGTTTGTTTTAGGATGAGCATGGGTGTATATCATTTGATTTCTCTGAGAATCTTGCCCCCCCTTTACAAAATGCAAAATCATATAGCCCAGCTTGTCCCTAAACAGCAATCTTACTTGCATCATAAATGGCCAGTAGACCTCAAGTGATTGGGACGCATTTGTCTCCCGAAGTAGCCTCATTATCCCTCCAGAATTCTTCCTTAAATCTTCCAAAATCTGTTCTGCTCCCCTTCCTGCCCTTCCTTGCTCATAGTTCCTCCTTCTAGGATCAAAGAGAACCAATGTCATTCTTTTCCTATATGACAGCCCTTTTTCTTGGGACAAAGCACAGAAGCAAGCAGCTGTTCTATGTTGAACTGATGTAAGTAAGAAATCTAAAAGCTAAGATAGACCCCTATTTGATGAATAGAAAAAGCACTAACCATTAGATTATCCCAAAATGTGGTTGTCCAAAAGGAGCTAACTTTTACCTTGAATGGAGAATTCAGGCCCACTTGGAAAAATAGGGACAAAACTCATTATAATTAGACAAGTAATGGTCCACCCCTAATCAGAAGCATTTTTTTTCCAAGGTCTGTGTACTAAGGGCCACCAACTTTGCATTGATCATCTGTAAAATTAAGCAGCCTTGTAGATGATCACTTCAGCCCTAAATTCTGTGATCCTATGGTCTTCTCCATATACACACTCAAATTGATTCTATTTCTAAGACTTTTTCATTAAAAAAAAGTTTACGCTTAATATAAACATTGTTTTAGGCTGTTTTTGAAATCACTTTAAAAAAATAAATATATTGTAGGTGTTTTGTTTTTTTTTTATACTGTTGGGGTTCTTAATAATGACCTCTGCCCCTACTACTATTATCCTCCCTTATAACAAAGAAATTTAATTAAGCAAAACAAACCTGAAAGTGTATGTCTTACTCCACATCCATGTTCTACCACCTCTCTACCACATGCTTAATTACCCACCTGTGCTGTCTAGTCCACTAGTCATTGCATTCATTGCTCAAATCTCTTTAGTCTTTCTATTTTGTTTGTATATTGGTATCTTTAACCTATATACTTTGGAATTGGAGATGCATGTTATAGCTTACAGAATATATTACAACTTCTATTGCAATATATTATATTGCATATATAATATGTTATATAAATATATATAATATAATAATATTTTAGAACTTAGAGATTATCAAGCATTTTGAAAACATGAACAACTTTATCAAAAACAAATCAAGAAGGCACTGCTGTGAAAATTACATCCCAAGTCAGGCAAGCATGGAATATGGTGATGAAATGTAATATTTATTAAAGCTATTATGTAGAACTATAATGAGTAATTTTGACACCCGAAGCATGTAGCAGAAAAATGTGGCTACCTGGGGTAATCAGTAAAGCAGACTCAGTTGAGGTAGGCTGAGTGGGGGAAAAAGAGACCTTGGACATCAGGATCCAAAATCCCAGGAGTGGGTGGGGGAAAAGGGGTTTAGAATACCAGCTATTGAGGAATAATCTCCAGGCTTCTTCCAGCTATTTCTG
>JAJPUD010000169.1:387761-392761 GCA_023553655.1 Myrmecobius fasciatus | reverse complement strand
CATACCAAATTCTATGCTGGAGGGGAGTGAATGCAATAAAAATCATATTTATTATGATTTAATATGATTTATTAATAAGAGCATGAGAAAGAGCTCCTTTCTACTTGACCAGAAAGCAGTTTAAGTTGAATTTTCTGATATCCCCTTCATCATTTCTTATAGCACACTAGTATTCCATCACAATTATATGCCACAACTTTTTCAGCCATTCCCCAATTGACTGGCATCTCTTCTATTTCCAGTTCTTTGCTACCACAAAAAAAGTTGCTATATACATTTTTTGTATGTATGCAAACTTCCTTTTCCTTTGATCTCTTTTAGATACAGACTAGTAAGGATATTGCTGGATCAGAGGAGGCACACTTTTATAACCTTTGGGCACAGTTCCAAATAGAACATTTGGTTTCTCAACTCCCTAATATGCTTATTATCTGAACCTGAATATGAAGCTGGAAGGGACCTTGCAGATGGTCTAGTCCACTGTCTCTAATTTATAGGGGAGGAAACTAAAATTTAGTAGTATGAGGTCCATTTCCCAAAGGCACACAAGTAGAGGCAGTGTTCAGATCACAAAACAGTGGCTCTGATCACTACTTAGTGTTTATGTGTGTATATATGTGTATGTGTATATATATATATATATACATATATATATATATGCATGCATACATACATACATACATACATACATACATACACTATAAGTTCTAAGAAGGCAGGCACTGTTGGTCCTACTCTGTAGCATTGCCACCTAGCCCATAATAGGCACTTAATAAGTATTTTTTTTAATATCAATACCAATGCATTTGATGCCCTTGGAGTCTATTGAGGTATGGAGGACTGCTCTGCACTAAACAGCTTCAGACTGCTGAGTTCTTGAATCTGCTTTTTAATATTTGTCTGCCCCTTTTTTCCTCACTGCCATTAATATGCAAGGCTCTAGAAGCTCTCTGCTCCCCCCCCCCCCACATACATACATCTCCTTCTAATTTGCTGCTTTTCAAGCCTGCCATAAACTTAGCAATCAGATAAGCAAGATTGGTGAAATTATATGTAAATTTTAAAATGTTAAGGAAGCCCTTAAGGGCTTTTTTATAAGCAAAATATTCAAATTTGTGTTTATATATTTTATAACATATATATATATATATAATTAGTCAGAGGCATTTGAGTTTGGGGGGAGTTTATTTTTTAATTGGTTGATTGGGTTTGGTTTGGTTTTGATTTTTTATGTCTGAGTTCCTACCTATCTTTCAATTAGATAAAGTATGACATAGACTGGTATAAAGTGTGTAAGGAGAGGGGCATGACAATAGAGTCAATAGACAAATAACAATTCCTGTTATTTTTAAAGAGGCATGTATAACTATTTAAATAAGAAAACAAAGCAGCTTGTAATTAAGTATGAAAATGAGAACCAGACCTTGACTGTGATAGTCAAGGAAGGGGGCTGCAAGGATTTAAGGCTTAAGCCATGCTTTCAATGACGGGTAGGTTTTTGATGTATGGAGGTAGGATGGAAGTGGGAAAACAATCCCAAATGATACCTTAGAGGTTGCACTTTTATTTAAAAAATGTTTTTTTTAAATCCCTTCAGGATTCTAACCCACATGAGACTATGCTAGATAGCCTGCTTTCTAGTAACATTCCCTAGAAGATGAAGGTTCCCAAGAAATTGCCCCCAGTGTGTTCGACTCTTTAAAAATGGAGCAAAGTTGTATTTTATTTTCTTTCTTTTTTTTTCCTTTTTAATCTGATTTTTCTTGTGCAGCATGATAATTGTAGAAATATGTATAGAAGAATTGCACATGTCTAACATATTGGATTATTTGCCATCTTAGGGGAGGAGATGGGGGGAGGAAGTGAGAAAAAAAATGGAACACAAAGTTTCTCAAGGGTGTATGTTGAAAATTATCTATGCATATGTTTTGAAAATAAAAAGACTTAATGAAAAAGGAGAGAAAGGAAAAAATGCAGCAAAGGTAGCAGTTCTTTTCATGGTGGCAAAGAATTGGAAACTGAGGAGATATCTATCAGTTGGGGAATGGCATATGAATGTAATGGAATAGTATTGTGCTATAAGAAATGATGAGCAGGTGGATTTCATAAAAACCTGGAAAGACTTACATGAACTGATGCAAAGTGAAATGAGCAGAACCAGGAAAACATTGTACACTGAAATAACAAGATCAATGATGATAGACTTAACTCTTCTCAGCAATACAATGATTTAAGACAATTCCAAAAGACTTGTGATAGAAAATGCCATGCACATGCCGAGAAAAATCTATGAAATCTGAATGCCAGTTGAAACATGCTATTTGCATGTTTTAAATTTGTTTTTTGTTTTTTTCTTTCTCGTGATTTTTCTCTTTTGGTCTGACTCTTCTTTCACAATATGACTACTATGGAAATATATTCAAATGATTGTACATTTACAAAAAAAAAAAAAAAAAAAAAGTAGTGAAGAGAGAATTAACCATGAATGCAGCAAGGGTTCTTTCATGGACCGCTTTGACATTGTGCTGAAGCCCCTTCTCATAATAATATTTTCAAATGCATAAAATAAAATACATGGAATTACAAAGGAAACCAATTATATTGGAATACAGTTATTAACATATATGTGTATATATTTATATACATATATATTTTTTTAAAAAACAAGTTCATGGACTCAGGGTTAACAAATACTGCTCTACAATATGACTACAAAAACTTCTTGAAAAAAATTCACATCCTTTGCTTCTATAGTACCTTCGTCTTTGAATATATCCTTTTTCCTTCCCTACCCAAGGAGGTAGCCCCTATAATAAAAAATTAAAAAGAAAGAATATGTAGCACCTCAGCAAAACTAACACAGCAACCAAATCTAACAGAGAATACAACCTTCACTACCCATATTCTATCACCTTCAATATCCTCTTATTGGTGACATAGATTTCTAGAATTTAGCCTGCAAAGGTATATTGTTAGATATTTAACAACCAGCTTTCTGCAAGATGCACTTAAGTTGGGGCAGGTAGATGGCACAGTGGATAGAGCACCAGTTCTGAAGTCAGGAGGACCTGAGTTTGAATGTGATCTCAAACACATAATACTTTCTAGCTGTGTGACCCTCGTCAAGTCACTTAACCCCAATTGCCTCACCAAAAAAAAAAAAAAAAAAAAAGGCTTAAATTTAATCTGCATTGTTAACATTGTATCTACTTTTTAGTAAGTCTAAACAAACAACAAAACAATAAATCAGCCCTGACATGTAGCATTTTCTGGCTTCTGAAGTATGAATCCTCACACTAAAAATTTAACAATCAGCTCTCATGAGTCCTACAATAAGACTGCTATATAACATAGCCCCTTCATTTGCTTTAAAAAGAAAGTGAGATTCAGAAAGAGGACAACCTATGTCCACCATCACACAGATAATTAAACAATTTCAGAGAGGCATATTTTGGCTTGATACAAGAAGAAACTTCCTAAAAATTAGAATTGTCCCACTATCTCAGAGAGTCATGGGGCCCTAGATTTAAAAGCTCTAATAAGTAGAAGTTTAATCCAATGGCTTATTTTATAGGCAAGAAAATTGAGGCTCAGAGAGAAAAGCAAGAAAGAAAGGATATGGGAAGCAATCTATTTTCCATCAAATAACAGAAGCAGAAATATTATATGATAAATAAAGGAATAATTATGTAATTATGTTTTATATATATTATATAGCATTATATGTAAATAGCATGTTCTATATTAATTAATTAGAATAAAATTTAAAATTCCTTTTAAGATACAAATTGGACTATGTAGCTACTAAAGCTTCTTCCAATTCTAAGTTTCTGTGAAGTGATAATAAGCTTCTAATAATTTTAATTATTATTCTATTCTATTCTTCTATATAATTTTAGTAAGCAATGAGCCCAGATTCAAATCCTTATCTTGAGAATACAGAACCATGAGGGAACTAAGTAGCATATAGATCAACAGCCTTGGAGTCAGGAGTACCTGAGTTCAAATTCAGTGCCTCAGATACTAGTTGTGTGATCCTGAGCCAAAAAAAAAATTATTTAGCACAAATAATAATAATAGATATCCATAATGCTCTTTCCACTGTATCACATTGTCCTTGTCAGGTCCAAAATATTAGATGAGGCACGACTCAATGTTAAGCCTCTAAACAGATCATTAGGAAGATCCCTATTGAGGGAATATTATCCCTCTAACTCATCATCACCCAAATAAAAAGATACCATCAGAACATTTACCATTAGAATTTTGACCTCAGCCTTACCTCTGCTCTCTTTCCCAGAATCTTCCCTATTTCCTCTCTAAATCAAAGTCCCAGAGACGCCAAGGCCAGGCAGCTTAGATCGGAAAATGAAGCTGAACCTACTGAACCTGAGTTAGTTTTTTTATTGCCTGGTGACATAAGAACCATGACTTAATTTGGCCAGTTTGGTGGAAGGTCAGTATAGCCCAAGAAGAGCCGTTCTTTCAGGAGCCAGGGCCATTTAAGAGGCCATTTCCACACATCCCAACATGTGACACACAGATGCAGGCCAAGGGAAATAAAGAAAGAGGGGGAGGGGAGAAAATGCTTTCTGTTAGGATAAGCAGTTCTGGGCCCTGTCCCAATGGTGGAAAAAATAACTTAGCTTCTCTCCAACAGAGACACATAAACTGTTTGAAGCAAGAGCATGTAACAGAGAGGGATATGTAACTTTGCTGAATCTCCTATTACCTTTTAAACCATGAAACCTCATCATTGTTATATGCATCCAGAGCCATCTCCAGTTGTTCTGATCTATCTATCTCTGGCCACTGGACCCAGATGTCTCTGGAGGGGAAAATGAGGCAGGTAACCTTGCATAGCTCTCCCTCACTTAAATCCAATTCACCTGCAGTCATAGCATCACCTCCTAATATCATGGTCCTCTTCAAGAAGGAAGGAAGGAAGGTAGAAAGGAAGGAAGGAAGGAAGGAAGGAAGGAAGGAAGGAAGGAAGGAAG
>JAJPUD010000169.1:347681-384813 GCA_023553655.1 Myrmecobius fasciatus | reverse complement strand
TGTGTGTGTGTGTGTGTGTGTGTGTGTGTGTGTGTGTGTGTGTGTGTTTTAATGAAATTAAAACCAAATTCGGGTATTCTACCTTCTTCACTCACTGGTTGTCATGTAGCACTATAGCACATCTTAATGGAGTTGACACTTTCACAAACAGTGAGGATAACAGTGTTACACAAGGTAAATCAGATACTGACACATTGTTCTGTATGTGAGAACAGCCAAGACAGCTACCTCTGCTTCCCTTGGCCCCTTGTATCTTACTGTAGAAAGTCTTTGCATCCAGAGAAAGTAGCCAGAGAACTTTAACAGGAAATAATCAGGGTTTTGTTTTGCTTTGTTTTATTTTGTTTATCATGGACTTAGAGGTGAAAGGGACTGAGCAGATGAGGCAGGATATTACAGTGTGAAGAAGACTTGGCTTGAAACTAGAGGACCTGGATGACTCTGTGCAGATCTTTGACCTTTTTTCAGCATCAATATGTTCAGTAATTTTCAGTCGTGTCCTATTCTTAGTGACCCCATTTAAACACTTTCCTTTTATTGTTCTTTCCATTTACAATGTTGTAATCATTACACATAATTAATTCCTGCTTCTGTTTATTTCAGTTTTCAATAGTTCATATATAACTCAGCAGGAGGTTGGCACCAGGCTGAAGTGAGGTGGCTATGGGGTGGAGTTGTTGAGATAAAAGAAAGAAATTTGAGTGGGATTGGCGAGTTATTAGGAAGTGATAATTAGCTATAAAATTTTAACCCAGATGCCTCTGGTTGGAGTGTGAACACCCACAAACAGTTCAAAGAAACAAAGCTGACAGATCTCCACCATTATGGAATGGAGAGGAAATTGTTCAGTGGCTAGCACTGAGTTAATGTTGCCATACCAGTCTGTGTTCCAAATGGAAGTTGATCTCTCTGGAGAAAAAGGTAATTACCTGAAAGAAAGCCTGTACACTTTACCTATTTTTTGGCCAAGACCTTTTGACAGTTCATTGTTCTTCTCAGGATAATGTGTTGCCTACATTTGTCATTGAAGGAAATGCTAAATATCAGTTACTGGTTAGAGAAAACAGAGATGTAATTTTTCCAACCAAGTTCACAAGTCTTTTAAAATCTACCCACAGTCCTCTTTAGAACTGAATTCTTCCCTACATATTCCAGGTTGTAAAACAGAATAAAATGTTCCTAAAGGAAGGGGAGAAAGTTCTTTGGGGGAAAAAAACCTGGTTCTGAGATGGATGAAGGAGACTTGGCTCTTGACAAGATGATATAATTTGGAACAGTGTAACACACAAGAAAAGGAAGGAAAATGACAGTTGTACAATTAGAACTTCAAAATGAATTTAAGGATCTTCTTAAAGAGAAAAGAACTAGATGCTCTGAGGAGGATGGAGCTGCTTGTCTCCCCAATGTATGACACTGTAAGATCATAGAAGGCTTCTGATAACAGAAGGGTCAGGGGGGAAAAAAAAGGAGCTGTAATATTGGGTGACTCAAATATATGTGTGTGTGTGTGAATATACATACATATATATATTATGTATATAAAATTTTCTTTTGACTGAGGCAGTTGGGGTTAAGTGACTTGACCAGGATCACATAGCTAGGAAGTATTAAATGTCTGAGGCCACATTTGAACTCAGATCTTCCTGACTTGAGGGCTGATGCTCTATCCACTGTGCCATCCAGCTGGCCCAGATGACTCAAATATTTAAAAAATAGGGTTTCCATGTGAAATAGTTATGCTTCTATCTGTACTGCAGCTGCTTCCAGTTTCCTGGAAACAGGATGTAATTTTTGGTATGATCAGTGTGAACACAATGGTGGAAATGCTTCAAACCAGCTCTGATGACATCAATGTTCTTTCACCTCATCAAGGAATCTTGAGGTCCCTCCTGTGTATGATGGGAATAAGAAAGACACTCTTCCATAATCTTTGGAGAACAAATTAATTAGACTCCAATTACACTTGTGCTCAACAAGGACATCCAATTCAAGAGAAAATGCAGTGTAGTACAAATTGTCAGGGATTGGTTAAGAAACTGTATCCAGTCAGTCAGCAAACATTATATAGGTGCCAGGATCTGTGCTAAAAGGGCTACAAAGACAAAAGGGAAAGAGTCTTTTTCCTCAAGGAGCTTATATCCTAATAGGATTTCTCCCTAATAGGGGAGCCAGCGTGTAGATAGGTCAAAACATTTGTTGTTCTTGTTCAGTCATGTCTAACTCTTCATGACTCCATTTGGGGTTTTCTTGGCAAAGATACGGGAGTGACTTGCCATGTCCTTCTCCAGCTCATTTAATAAATGAGGAAACTAACCCAAACAGAGTGAAGTGACACAGCTAGTAAGTGTCTGAGACCAGATTTAAACCAGGAATTTGAGTCTTTCCTGATTCCAAGCCCAGTACTCTATCCACTGCACCACTTAGCTTCCCTAGACCCAAACACAAGTAGGTCCAAAGTATATATAAAACAGCTACATGGAAACCTTCAAAGGAAAGCCCTTGGGAAATCTTTGTGCATAAAGACATACTTGAGCTAAATTTTATTTTATATTTTAATAAAACTTTTTATTTTTAAAACATATGCATGAATAATTTTTCAAAATTGCAAAACCTTGTGTCCCAATTTCCCTACCCCTCCCCTCATCCTCTCCCCTAGATGGCAAGTAATCCAATATATGTTAAACATGGTAAAAATATATGTTAAATCCAATACATGCATACATACTTATACAGTTACCTAGCTACACAAGAAAAATCAGATGAAACAGGAAAAAAAATGAGAAAGAAATAAAGAAAATAAAATGCGAGCAAACAACAACAAAAAGTGAAAATTCTATGTTGTGATCCACCCTCAGTCCTCTCTCTGGGTGTAGATGTTCTTCATCACAAGATCATTGGAACTGGCCTGAATCATCTCACTGTTGAAAAGAGTGGGGCAGCTTTGTGGCACAGTGGATAGAGCACCAGCCCTGAAGTCAGGAGGACCTGAGTTCAATCTGGTCTCAGACACTTAACACTGCCTAGCTGTGTAACCCAGGGCAAGTCATTTAACTTCAATTGCCTCAGCAGCAAAAAAAAAAAAAAAAAAGCTATGTTCATCAGAATTAATCATCATATAATCTTGCTCTACATTGCATATACAATGATCTCCTGGTTTTGCTCACTTCACTTTCACTTCAGTTCATGTAAGTCTCTCCAGGCCTTTCTGAGATCATCCTGCTGATCATTTCTTATAGAACTATATTATATACCATATACCATATACCATATACCATATACCATAACTTATTCAGCCATTCTCTAACCGATGGGCATCCACTCAGTTTCTAGCCACTATAAAAAGAGCTCCCACAAACATTCTTGCACATGTGGTTCCCTTTCCTTCCTTTATGATCTCTTTGGGATATAAGCCCAGTAGAGACACTGATAGATCAAAGGGTATGCACATTTTGATAGCCCTTTGGGCATAATTCCAAATTTTGAGCTAACTTTTTAAAGAAAATCAGATTCAAGAGGCAGAAATGTAGAGGAGAAGCATTCTGGGAAGGGGAATAGCCAGAAAAAAAATGGCAGGGAAATGGGAGATGGTGCATCGTGAATAAGGAACAGCTAGTAGGTCATTATGACCACACCACACAGAGTAGGTAGAAGGATGGACAGATAGTTTGAGATGAGGTTATTAAAAAGCTTTAAATGCCAAACAAAGGAGTTTATATATGATCCCAGAGGTACTAGGTAGCCATGGGAGTCTGTTGAGTCAGAGAGTAACATGATAAGATCTATGCTTTAGGAAAATCATTTTGGCAGCTGAGTGGAGGTTGGTTGTGCTAGGAGACGCTTGAAGCAGAGAGACCAACCAGGAGACTACTGCAATAGCTCAGGCCTGAGATAATACAGATTTGAACCAAAGTGATAGCCTTGGGTAGAGAGAGAAAGGCAAGTATGAGAACAAAAAGAGCAAGATTTGGCAACCAATTCCCATTCCCCTACTTAAACTACATTACTTCTTCAAACCTCCTTTTCCTCAGCTGTAATTTGACTTGGTATCTATCACACAGTCATTATAAAGCTCAAATGAGATGATTTAAATAATATAACTTGTTGTTGTGAAGCACTAAGTATTAGATTATTATTATTCATAATTATTTCTCAGTACATAAACACAGAATTTGTATTGAATTACACTTCTTGGCACATAGTAAGCACTTAATAAATGTTTGTCGACTTGACTTCTCATGCATCTGTTCTCTATCACTAAGCAACTCCAGACTTCTTAGTTACAGCTAAGGGAAAAACAATATCTCTTTGTGAAAATAGTTATGGCAAGTAGGTAAAAAGTTTAGTTTAGTGCAGTGCTTTAAAAAAAAATCAGAATCATTTATTACCTGAAGGAGGCAACAAGCTACAGTGGGCTTCTTGTAGACAAAAAACAAGATTTTCCTGACTGGATTTTGCTACCTGTGTAATCCTGTATAAACTACCTGTGAGTTTGACAGGCCATGGAGCATCTCCGCCTCAGTTTTCACATATGTGGAAAAGAGATGATAATTTTTGCACTGTCATTGAAGAGGATTCTTCTAAAGAGAGTAGTTTGACATGGGCAATATATTGATTTCTTTTGCATGAGTACACTTATTTCTTAAGCTAGCAGTCACGGGGAAATGGGAATGAGGGAGAGGAAGAATAAAGAAGAGTAGGAGGAAGAGCAGGACAAGAAGAAAAACAAGGAATACAATATTTTTAAAAGCTAAAAAAACCATTTTATAAATCTTATAAAAAGTATCTATATAAAAAGTATTATATGAATGTGTTTAATAATAATAATAAAGATAGGTAGCATTGAGATAGCACCTACTAAGTCCCTTGGGAATTTATTATATTCATAAGAATGGCTAGGTCATCCAGGTTGATTACCTTATAACACTACTGTTACTGTCAACTGTGTTCTTCTGGTTCTGTTAACTTTACATTGTTTCAGTTCATGTAAGTTTTCCCAAGTTTTTCTGAACACATCCTGCTTATAATAGCATAATAGTATTCTATCACAATTGTATATTAACAACTTGTTCAACAATATCCCCTCAATTTCCATTTTTTTGCCACCACAAAAAGAGTTGCTATAGATGTTTTTGTACTTATAGGTCCTTTTCCTTTAAAAAAATTTTTTTTTAGATATAAACCTATTAGTGATATTGCTGGGTCAAAATATATGCAGGGTTTTTTTGTTGTCTTTCTCAGTTTTTTTTTTTTTTCCTTCTTGATCCAATTTTTCTTATGCCGCAAGATACTGTATAAGTATGTATACATATATTAGATTTAACATATATTTTAACATATTTAACATGTATTGGACTAGGGAAGGAGGTGAAAATTTGGAACAGAAGATTTAGCAAGGGACAATATTGAAAAATTATCCATGCATATGTTTTGTGGGAAAAAAAAGCTTTAATAAAAATATATATGCAGTTTTATAGCTCTTTGGGCATATAAATTTAGATTTTCAGTACCACTTAAGTTGCCTATCAGAGTCATATATTGTTACTATTTATATTATCCATCTATATTTGTGATTTATTGGCATAAAGAACTTCCAGGTGAGGAAATTTCCTTTTTTAAAGGAGGTTAGCACCTTCTTCTCAACTTATCATCTTCAACAGTATACCAAGGGTTAACTGAGTAGTTAAGCAATTTGAATGTCCTAATGTCAAGGCATTTCATTTAAGATCATTATGTATATCAAGAACTCAACTGATAAATCTGTGTCCTGAACCTTATATGACAAGTCTTGCAATATCTCAGTTACTTAATTAGTTTGTATAATTTGCATAAGTGTGAGCAAAAAAATTAGATGTAGAGAGAGAAGTACTTTGAATGCTTTCTTTTTCTCTTGTAAAATCATCATCAATCTTGATGGATATAATTGAGGCAGAACTTTTTCCAGCTGGCATTTAAAATTTATTCTTTTAAATTTGTAAAATGCTTCATATATTTCATTGTATATTCAGAATAACCCTGTAAGGTATATATTATTATTGCCATCAGCATTGCAGATGAAGAACCTGAGATAGAGAATAATTAAGTGACTTTCTTATGTTCACATGGTATGTGTCTTGAGTCAGAATTCAAATCAAAGTCTTGAGACTTCACCCCCATTAGTAATTCAGCAGAACTGACTCCTATTGCTTAAGATGAAATGCCATGCAGCCTGTCGTTTTTCTTTTTTAATGTACTGTCTTGTTGACCAGTTTTCCCCAGTACTTTAGAGCATCCTGAACTGCCTATACTATTTTTTCAGCTTGACTATTTATTTACTGTTGATGGGGTACAATACTGACAGGTTGGATAAGTTTCTCTCCACAAATTTCTTAAATTTGTCTGAGATAAATAAATACAGGCTCCCTGTCAGGAACAATAGCATACAACAATCCATAAATAGCAAATAATTGACACCAAACTCTGAAGTCATTACAGAGCTAGTACTCTGAACTATTTTGAGAAGGATTCTAGCCCAATCCAAAAGTCTTTCCCTTTGAAATGTTATTGCAGAATCAACATGGATTTTTAACCACAGCTTCTTTGTCACTTCCCCCAGAAAAAGATATGCCCTTTATCACCCTTTACCATCTTTTCACTATCAGAACCACTCCCAGGTCATTTTTCTCACAACCCTTGGTTTCACATGAGCATTTCCTAGAAGTATAGAATGCTCTTAATGGATAGAATCTTACTAACCATATTTTCTTGGCCCTATAATCATGATAACAACAAAAAAAGGTACTACATTTAGAATTCAAGAAATTAGAGTCTCCATAATATGTAGCAGAACAGTAGGATCCAAGAATTCCAATTTAAAGGTACTTAATTCAAAAAGAATGGCCCTCAATAAATGATGATCATTTGGGTTCAGTGGCATTATAAGGGATCATCTACTTATGGGTTACATGTGAGGAAGTCACTTAACCTTGTGATACTATAGAGCAATAAAACTGGAGTCAGAGTCTGTAATTTATATCCCAGCTGACCAGATGTTTGATTTTGGTCAACTTTGATTTGACATGACTTCTCTCAATCTCAGTTTACTCATTGGAAAAAGAGAATAACAATACTTGCACTACCATTCTTCCAGGGATCTTCTTTTGTGAGGAAAACCTTTTGTAAATCTTACAGCATTATACAAATGAGCTTTATTATTATAATTATTATTTCTCAGTGTACTTGTAGTCTTTTCAAGACCTCAACTCCTCAAAAGATCATAGATTTAGAGTTGAAAGGTCCTCAGTTTACAAATGGAGAAATTGAGGCTAGAGAGGTAATGTGATTTTCCTGAATTCCCAATCTCTCATTTTCAATCAAGGACTTTTACTACTATACCACAATTGATCATCATTAGGTCTTGTTATTTATATAATTGGTACTGGAGGTCCAAAGGGTATGGGTCCCTGATCTAAGAAAATCTCATGGATTAGATGTTCAACATTTTCAGGGTTTGTTTGGTGCCCTTTCTTCCTGATGCAAACATTTCATCTCTGCCTTCTAGATGAATTGTTGCAATGACCAGCCTCTAAAGGGAATGCTCTTGATTTCTATTTGTGAGCTCCTAGTGCCTCAGAGAATGTCTTGGGAAATCTGTTGAAAAGTTCTGTGATTCAGATGTTTTATTAGTATGGATGCCTTCATAAGATCTGAGATGCTGGGCTTGGAGGAACGTTAAATGTCATCTAATCCTATCTCACCAAGAATAATTTAAGGTCCATAGAGGTGACCTGACCTCTTTATCTAGAGACACATTGGTATCAAGAAACAGAATCAGGATTCAAACCAAGGATTTCTCATTCCACATCTGATAACCTCAATGTACCATTATTTGTTCATCCACTTTCTAATTAATAGGTTTCCAGTTCTTTTCCACCACAAAAATACTGCTATAAAAGTTTGTTTTTTTCCTATGGGGCATAACTTGTTCAGTCATTACCCTATTGGTGGACATCCCCTCAATTTTTATTTCTTTACCACCACAAAAAAAAGACATTATAAATATTTTTGCATTATGAGTCATTTTCCTTTTTTTCAGGAAAAAAGGAGCTCTATGGGTAGGGTATAGTGCCTTCTCCTTGGAGGACAGTTCTAATAGCAATATTATTGAGTCAAAAGAGTATGCACAGTTTTATGATTCTTTGAGCATAGTTCCAAATTTTTTTCCATAATGATGAGATCAATTCACAGCTCCACCAACAATGCATTGTTATTCCTATTAATCCATATAGCCTCCATCATTTAACGTTTTCCTTTTCTGTCATCTTAGTTAATCTGATGCGTTTGACAAAGGTATACTTTCAATGGTCCCACCATTTTTCTTCAAACATCTTATTCTTGGGTGAAACAAGTGTGAGGAAGAATCTTATTTTGACAAATATTCTGTTGGGGAACATCTGTTTGATTTTTTATTAAGAAAAAAGAAATATCTCTCAGCTTATGAATTCCAGGAAGATATATGGCTCAAGCTTATCAGTATGCCTAAAGCAACCATTTTCAGTCTACAGTCTGCACTCGTTTCAGTTTAGGGATCATATTCTGTGCCTATTAGAGTCACTAAAAGTATATTTGCTCTGCCTGCTGTTACACAGATTTTTCCCTAAAGGATTCCATTCTTTTCACTGGAAAAAAAAGAAAAAAGTACTGTTAGGCCCCTTTAAATATATATATATATACATACATACATACATACATACATACATACATACACACAACAAATATACAAGTCTTCAACAAGAGAGCCCTTTATTGGTACAATCCTGCTTCAAGCTTACCCCAGACTCAAACCACCATATCATGCAACTCTGAAGGACCAGGAACTCTAAGGGTGGGATATAGTGCCTTATAGCATATATTCCGGTAAATATAAAACTCTTCTTGTTGGTTACTCAAAAATATTACTTTTTATATAAGGTATCCAGGGCCACTGATGACAAGATAGCAACAAAAATTCAGTAACCCAGACTTACATTGAAACTGTGGGCCATTTAGATTACTTTTCAGATATTCCTATTTCTTAACTAGTAGAATTTCCACTGGAAATGTCCTTCTACAATTATTTCTTTATTTACTTTGTATTTACATACAATTTCCTCTCAGTAGAATATAAATTCCTTGAAAGCAGAGGTGGTTTTTTTTTCTTTTTGTTTTTTGATCCCTGTATCTCCAGCACCTAGGACAGTGCCTGACAAAAAATAAGTGCTTAAGAAGTGTTTATTGATTTGAAATGAGTTGAACTGAATGAGCAGAGGTTAGATGGTTAGAAGGCTAAAGGCAATGACTTCTTCAAGACCCATAGTGAAAAAAGAGACCTACCATTTTCAGTGGTCACTGTGAGCTGTTGTACAGTGAACTATAATTAAACCATATCTTTTTCCATGTTCCCTAGATCCACGTGAAAGTTGTAAAAGAACCCCATGATTAGTGTTTGAGTAGCTGCCAGTTTCATTGTGCAATGAAGGAAAATGCCAGCTCTTAATGAGCTGAATTGGCTCATTTGACCATTACTAAAAAATGAGGAAGTGGAGATAAATCCCCTCCAGTATGTTTCACCACTATGGCCTTCATTGTTTTCTTTCTAGGAATAAGAATTTATAATTCTAATAATAGAATTTGTAGCTATTACAAAATTGATCATTTGTATTCCTTTTTATAAAACAGAAAATAAAATAATATGGAATTCTAAAAAAGATAGAATTTAGAATTCTAATAAGATTGTTTCAGTTGTGCTTCTAGCTATAAAGGAGTGGAATGAGTCATTGATAAAAACAGTAACAACAACAACAAGCAACAACAACAACATGGGTATGAGGTGGGCAAAGGCTTATGTCTGAAAGGGAACCATTTGGAAATTGTTAAGCTAATCCATTCATTTATCCATTCAACAAGTTGATGTCTTGATCATAGTTAACTTACTTGTATATGTACTCTATATGTACTATATCCTTTCAGTAAAACATGTCTTTGAGGCAATGACTGTTTCATTTCCCTTTTTGTGTCCTTAGAGTTCTGTACAGTGCCTTACACATAGTACTTAATAAATACTTGTCACATTATATTTTTGAGTTAAATCAGTAGGGACTGTTAGTATAATTATTGCCATGTGAGATCCAGGAAACTGTTTAACATTAAAAAGAGGTCCTCATATTTGAAATAGTTGGAAGCAATAGCTTTAAAACTCTCATCTTTGAGAGCTGTATGACAGAAATTCAGGAGAATGGTGAAAACCTATGATCTCATCAATGTAGAGAATCCCAATGTGAAAATGCCCTCTACTACTAGAGACCAAACAACTCATTTGCCATACTTGGGAAAGGATGCTGAATTTAGTCACAGGATCCTGAACTCAAATCCCAATGAATTACTCTTCTATATTACCTGAGCCAAGTTAGCTTCTCTTGGTCCCTATTTTATC
The DNA here is from genome assembly GCA_023553655.1 of Myrmecobius fasciatus. NCBI lineage: Eukaryota > Metazoa > Chordata > Mammalia > Dasyuromorphia > Myrmecobiidae > Myrmecobius > Myrmecobius fasciatus. Next base: position 374,366 of record JAJPUD010000169.1, on the reverse strand, counting down.
TTCTATAAAATGAGGCACAGGTATAGATTAGATAATTTCAAAAGATCCTTTGCATCTCAAATCTGTGACAATGAGGGAAAAAATCCTCAGTGACAGTCTTAAGAGGTGAAGTGTTCTGATTCCCAAGCTAGGAGCTAGTAGTAAAAGACTAAAGCTATTCATTACCTGAATCCTTCAAGAAGTGACACTTTTTTTGTGCTTAAATCATCCAATGTTGTTGGTGGAACCCTGACTTTGAAAAAGAATATAGGAGCTTCCTGCTTCTGCCCAACATACAGAATGCTAAATTAACTCTGAAAATAAGTTAGGCATTGATTATGCAATTTGCAAAAGGAATCTTCACTTTACAAAGAATATATTATAAAATTCTTTGAAATTTCAAACTCCTGGATTGCTTTTAAAGTGAATTAATTTATCCACTGTCTTAGTAACATCCCGTTTTTTAGGAAGACTGCTTTTCTCTAAAGTATGGTATATGCATATCTCAATAGATACAGAATAAGCTGTTCAAGGATATAAATTTCTTGATATTGGGGGATATTCTTGTCTTCATATTCCCTTTCCCATTCCCATTCCTAGCCAGGAAGGAAGGAAGGAAGGAAAGAAAGGAGGAAGGGGAGGGAGGGGAGGGAGGGAAGGAAGGAGGAAGGGAGAGAAGGAAGAAGGGAGGGAGTAAAAGGCAGCATTTATTAAATGTTTATATAACTAGTACTTTGCTAACCATTAGGAATACAAAAACAAAAACAAAGACAAACCTTTTCCTAGGGGAGTGTATGGGGAGATAAAACTCTTAAAATATGTAAGTTTCCAAGGTCAGTGAATCTATCCCCTCTCCCACCCCAATCCTTTGTAGTGAATAAGATTCTACCTTGCATTATAGAATAAAGCCTTCCTCTCTTCCTTCCATGTCTACATAAGCAGACCTAGCACCAATAACTGCTTTAAAGGCTGTCTTATCAAATGGAGCTGGAGGTGGGCTTGCACTCAAGTTCTCAAAAGTCTATGCACACACAAGACTACCATGAATCTTCTAATTAAATATCCACAGCCTGTCGGTGAACAGTCAAAGGCAATTTACTCTCCCTATAATATACAAAAACCTTCTTCAATATAAAAAACAATTGCATCTGATTTGCATTCCTACTTCTCTTTTCAATTTCTAATTCTAGCCCAATCTAACAGAATTATCAGGAAATTTCACCAGTGCAGAATGAGGCAAGAGGGGGGGGACACACTATAATTGGGGGCTGCATTTCACTTTCTAAATCACAGTTCATTTTAACTGCATGATTGCTTGAGAAAGAGCAGAATGTTAACTCATTAAAGTTAAAAAATATATACTCAGATGACTTAAAAATAATCCTTTTTGGTGGTTGTTTCATACCTTCACTCTTAAATGTTAGTCCAGGGATCCCAGGAAAGGAAGATTTGAACGGTTAGGTTAGCTCAGGGATGGAGCCCAGCTCAGGATAGCGGTTTCCTCAGCCAACAGCAGACCATTGTCTTCTGGGGGAAATCTCAGCTGGGTCTGCTCTCTTTCTAACTGCACTGTCACTCTCTTTGTCCATCTGGGATGCCAATTACCACAAGATCTAATCAATTAAGGAATATAGAAAGCCCAGAATGATGAAGTCTCTAGAGAACATAGAACTGGACTGCCTTCTAGACCCTCAGGACCACAAACTTGGAGACACCATCAAGGACTTCTTCTGTGAGCATTATACCTCCAATTTAGGCCAGTTAAGGGAGAAGCAGATTAGTTGAATGGGTAGTCACTGGCCAGGAAATCCATTCATGCCATCTGCTGGTTGTATGGTGCTTGTAGGAAAGTCACAGCTTTGTAGTGCCTTATTCTCTTCACTGTAAAATGTGTAGAGTAGTAGGATGGTGCTGAAGAGTAAAATTAATGCATAAATTCAAAATAGAAAGTTAGAAGCAGGACAAAGGTAACTGGGAATGAATGGGTGGAAAAAGCCCTAAAGTAGTGTCAGAAAGCTGGGGTTTAAGACTGTCACTTATGAGTGTGATCCTGGGTGAGTGATTTAACTCACTGTCATTGTCTCAACTATAAAATGAGGGGAGCTCAATTAAGGTCCTTTTAGAATTATAAATTTGTGATCTTGTGATGTTTTGAAGTCCTTTCCAGCCCTAGATTTACATTTTATGTAGAAGCTATTAAGCATTCTGCAGCAGCAATTAGATAGTGCCATAGTGCACAGAGTGCTGGGTCTGGAATCAGGAAGATTCATCTCCCAGAGTTCAAATCTGGCCTCAGACACTTACTAACTCCTGGACAAGTCACTTAATCTTGTTTACTTCAGTTTCCTCATCTGTAAAATGGACTGCAGAAAGAAATAGTAAACCACTTTGGTATCTCTGCCAAGAAAAGCCCAAATGGGACCATGGGGAGTTCAATATGACTGAAATAATTATTAACAAAAGTCTCCAGCAAAACGGGAATAACAGTTTGTTTTCAATCCAATAAATGTTTATTAATGCCTGCTATATACAAAGTACTATGGATAAAGAAAAACGAAATAAGGCATGGACACATTCAAGGAACTTATAATGGAGGTGAGGTTAAGATTTGTACTTAAATAAATTAGAAGGGAAAAAAAAAGATATAACATAATAGTACAAAGCAGAGATAAAAAGTTAACTGAAAAATTTAAGAGGTCACTTTGACCTCTGAGAAATCAAGGAGTTGGCACTTGAGTTAGACTTGGAAGAAAGAATCATGAGATATTGAAAAAGTGAAAAGATGATGGAGCCATCTAGTTCAGTGCCTTCTCTTTATATAGGAGATTGAGCCCCAGACAGCTTTAAATAGGTAATAAGGAGGGAAGGAAAGGGAATAAGCATGTATATAACACCTACTGTGTACCAGATAATGTGCTAATATTATAATCTCATAATAGGTGCTATGTAAATATAACTCATTTCTTTATTTTCTGCTTCTAGATGAACAAGAGCCAGCCATCAGCAGTGATTCAGATATCTCACTGATCATGGCAATGGAAGTTGGACTCTCTGATGTAGAGCTTTCTACTGACCAAGACTGTGAAGAGGTGAAATCCTGAAATGTTGAGCAAAGACAAAGGGGATGGTCAGGCTCCAGGGGGAAGGGGAGGGGCGAGCTTCTGGTCTCACTACACTCATCCACCTCCAGACCACCACCACAGCTTCAGTGTGCTCCATTCCGGGAGGGTCCACGAAAAGCAATACGTAGAGTTTCATCAACTTGGACAGTTTCAGCATCTCTCCATCAGTCCATAAGTTGGCAGCTTGGAAGTCGAAAGCGGATTTATTTTCCACCACCCCACGTGCCCAAGGACATGGGCTTCAGCGGCTCAGAAAGCAGTGACTGAACGGACAGTTTCGAGAGTGTTTCTTACTTTCATTTCACCTTCTTATTTCTACCCTCCCTCCATCTCTGACGACTTTTATTTGGGGGTGGTTGGTAGTGTTGGCATTTTATTCAGTGTTGTTTTTAAGGGTATTTGTAATTTGCTTGATTTTTGGCTCCCTTCAGCTTATTCCTCCCACATTCTTGTCAGGAAGCAACCAGTGCTTGCTCTGATCCATTTGTAATCCATCTCTCAGATTTCTGACCTAGACATTTCATCATGAAGTATGCATGGGTCTGAGAAGAACTGGTGCCCCATCCCTTCATAACCAGCTTTCATTAAGATTTTCAATTCTCCCAAGTGAGTCCTGAAAATCACATCTGCCAGAGGACCCCTTCCCTCCCCAATTCTTGACTCCAATACCTAAATAGAAAGCTGAACCTACACTGTCCTGGCTTCCACTTGCCAAGTGCCATTAAAGGCACATACATGTCTCATAAAATGGAAAGGAATAAGCTCGAAACATCTCCAGTTGTATTACTAGCATTCCATGATTTTGAAGGGCTGGTAACTAGGGACTCATGAGAAGTTGTACAGCTAGGGCCTGGGCTCTCTTTTACCTTCCAGCCAAAATCCTTGTGCATTGATTGGTTCCCATGAGAAAATGGATCCATAATGGGTCATGGGTGAGCTGGACTTGGTAGATTGTGAAAACTGACTAGGGAAAAGCTATGGCAGAGTTGGCTATTTCAGATCCTTAAGCATAGAAAAGACAAATAGCAGAAGCAGCAGCAATAACAGCCACCATATTCCCCTTAATCCCTAAACTTGGTGTTTACACCTGACCCTGGTCCATATGGAAGGATTTAGGTAACTCCTTAATGAATGGTTTGCCCCAATTCCCTTAGCCCAACTGTTTGCCAGGTGAAGTGTAATCCTTCTACATCATTTTATTCCCAGAAGAATAATGTGAGACTTGACTAAATCAAGTTTCTCCTAGCTGTGAGAGGTTGAGCAAAGGGAAATGAAGAGTCACTGAGTAAATGTGAAAGCCCACCAGGGTTTTAAAACTGGGTTTTTTACTTTTTATTTTTCTCCCCTTACCTTTCACAGAGATGTGCTATTTTTATAGCAGGCAATCACATATTACATTTGAACTGTCCAAGTGCAGAGACTTTTAACTTGACTTGGTCAATATCTCTTGCTATAATGACATAATGATAATAATGACATAATGATTACTGAAGCCCCTGTTGTCCATGGTTGAAAACTGGGTGTAAATCTCCCTTTATGTTCCTCTGTGTTCTGAGGAAGACCCTTTTACCCCACTTCAAAAACCCACTCAACAAACAGGTGTGGGTTTTGCTGTCAGACTATGCTGCTTGCCAAAATATGGAAATTCTGGGAGACCACTGGCCATTGTTATCTGTTATTTAAAAGGTCCTCTCTGGGCAGGTTTGCAGATTGCCCCCCCCCCAAAAAAAAAGGGTTGGGGGTTAAGGAAGTGTTTTCTGCTTATAGGAACTTTTCACCCATTTGGGACTCAAATTAGAGATGAGATGAGATCTTTGAATATGGTCTGGCCCTTCTTTACAGAGAGATCCTTGTCCACAGCTCTGACCAGTGATGTGGAACTGAAGTTGGAATCGGGGGAGTTATCCTGGCTTGGGGAGGAGAATGGAAGGAGCCTTTCTCTCCATGACCTCAGCCTGTTTCAGGTCTGGGAGCTAATCTGTCCTCGACAAGAACCTAAATCTGGACAACACGAGGATTCATTGTTCTGTACTATTTCTAAATGACTTTTAAAGGACTAAGTAATGCAAGATCCTTGACTGAAAGCTATTATAGACAAACATTGATTATCCAGCTGTAAGTTATCCATAGAAAACTCAATCTCAGATGAGTTTTCTCTTTTCTACTCAACATACGCCTGGACCACCTCTCCCCCCATCAATCACTTGGGCCCAGAAGATGCAAACTGATTTGGTTATTATTAAACTGAGGCAAACATGATTGAGACAAATCTGTGATTTAAAAAACCATAATACATTCCAAAGCCAGATTTTTTAAATGACTTTTGAATTACGTTATGCTTCTGAATTATCAGCATCATTATTTCCCTATAGTAATAAAGATAAGCAAGAGTGATAGATATATATGAAATAATAATCATAATTATTACCTAAGCTGACCTTACAAGATTTCCTTTATATGAGTCTGTTTCCTCATCTGTAAAATGGGGTGGTTCAACTAGATGATCTTTAAAGTTTCTTCTCTAAAGCTATGGTCCTCTGATTCTACCTTTATGGTCTTGGGCAAGTCAGTCATGGGGCCTTCACTTCCTTCTCTGGGAAATGGGTGACTTGGACTTGGTGATCGATTTCCGGTGTGATTTCCAGTGAAATCCTATGATTTGGGGTACAAAGACAGAAACCCACAAAACAATGGGTAGCCTCCTGCAGTTTCTGTTGCTGTCATAGAGGTCTATGCTTCATAAAACACTACATTTACAGTCAATACCCATTTATTAAGCACCAGTTATTCCAAATGAAGGATTGTGTTGAGGTAAATTCAAAAGTAATTCAGACATGACCTCAACACATCGTATCAATAAAGGCCTCTGATTTTTGTAGAAGTTATATATTTACCTGAGCTGCAACTAGAAATTTTCATCTGGGACAAAAATAACTGAGCCTGAAGAGGGGAAAGTGCAGAAGAAAGCTTAGATATTTGTGCCCATTTACTGTATTCTCATTTGGGCTCTGCTCATTATTAGAGATCAATTTGAGGATTAGTCACTGAAGTGACTCAAGTGGATAATGAGAGACAAGTCTGAGATAGAGCAAAGGAGACAGCTTGCTAGTCATTTCCACCCTCCTTTCTATGGGTGTAAATGCCACCTAAATAGACATGTATCCAAAGATAACTTTTTTCCTTTTTTTAAAATTAATACAGGGTAAAAGAGCCCTTTGGGAAATTTTTGTGAGGGGGGGAAGGAGTCCCAAATGGCTAAACTATGCCATGGATATCAATTATTTCTTGTGCTTTCTTTACCAATTATTATTTTTGAGAGAGACCATACAATCTACTTTGGTTTGGTGATGAAATAAAATTTAGTGTTTCGTGGAATCAGGAGTTCATGGGGATTCTAGATCTCTACTTGTTCCTCCCCAACCTAGCTTAGCCATCAGATCTTCTTCCCCAAATACAATAATCATAATAATTACCTAAGCTGACTAAACAAGACTTCTTTTATATAAACCTCAGTTTCCTCATCTGTAAAATGAGATGGTTGAAATAGATGCTCTTCCCCCCCGCCCCCAGGCAATTGGGGTTAAGTGACTTGCCCAGGGTCACACAGCTAGGGAATGTTAAGTGTCTGAGACCAAATTTGAACTCAGGTCTTCCTGACTTCAGGGCTGGTGCTCTATCCACTATGCCACCTAGCTGCCCCTAGATGATCTTTAAAGTTTCTTCTCTAAAGCTATGGTCCTCTGATTCTACCTTTGTGGTCTTGGGCAAGTCAATCATGGAGCATGCACTTCCTCCTCTGGGAAATGGGTGACTTGAACTAGGTGATCCATCTCCTATGTGATTTCCAATTAAATCCTATGATTTGGGGTATAAATTCAATTCTACAGATAATTCTTAAACTCATGGATTTCAGTTTCAAGAGGAGAAGGATGCTAAAGATTATCATTAAGTATAGAAAATCTCCATCAGTACAGGGCTTTTGTACACCTGAGGAAAACAACGGTCTTGCAGGTCTGTGATCTACCCAGCTATAACCCAATGGATCAAAAAAGCTGCTCCTTCATCAAACCTAAATTTTCCTCCTTGAAGCTTTCCTGTATTTTTAGGCAATTAGGTTTGTGACTTCATTTGCTAGTAACTGCCTGAGACTGGATTTGAACTCCAGACTTCCTAACTCCAGTGCTAGTGCTCTAGCCACTCTAGTACTTGACTACCCCCCTGTTCTTCTAAGAACTAGCCTCTGGAGTCAAGCAGAATAAGCCTCATTCCTTTTCCACAGGATAATCCATCAGATACTTGAAGGCAACTATCTTGTCTTCTTTAAGTCTTCTTTTCTCCCAGCTAAACTTCCCTATTTTTGTACCAGTCTTCATATGGCATGGAATTGATGTTCATCTCCATTCTCATTCCCTTCTATTGGACATTCTCTAATTTGTCAAATTCTATCCTAAAATGTGGCTTTTCCTTTTGGGAATAATCTGGAGGCTCCTTTTATTCCATGCACATTCTTCTTAGACGTGACCTAAAGCTTGATTCTCAATACAAGTTAAACTCCTATGTAGGTAAGAGTTTTGAGGAAGATGAGTGAGGAAGACATTCATGTCCATGTTTGTAAGCCTACCAAGTGATGCTGCATTAGCATTTGTGAATAAAAGAGGCTAGAATTTGATGGGATTCATGATTTTGGATCAAATAGCCATTTCAGATATGGCTCTCAAAAATCATTCTCAAACAGGACACAGGAAATCATGGACTCCTGAGACATCTTCCCATAGCATCCTTTTTCTCCCCTCTTGGAACTTGGGAATCATAGAAGGCTAGAGCTGGAAGCTTAACAATAAGTCATCTAGTCCAGCCACTTCAACCTCACTTCTCATTTTCTCAGCCTGTTTCCTCTTTTTCTATTTTCTTTTCCTTCCTTTCCTTGCTTCCTTTCTCTTCCAGACCTCTTCCATAAGTTAACCAGTGAAACTCTCAAACACTACTCAAGACTAATGAAGTCTATGGATCCTAAGCTGTCATATTTTGGTTTTGGTTTTGGTGTTCTCCACATAGAACAGTATCTAGATTTGAGCTTCTAATAAGAAATGTTATTTGTTATGAATATTGTTATATATAAAATATAGCAAATGGGAAGTATAGTTTTACAAGATAGTGAGTTCCCCATTTCTGTAGGTACTCAAATTGTCAAAGGTGTCATTGAAGACATCCATACTTTGAAAAAGGAGTAGAATTCAGTCATACAATTCAGAATTACAAGAGAGTTTGAGGTCATTTAATAGACCCGAGTTCCCTTCCAACTCTGAGATTCTGTGATTTTACTCCAATTTTCTTATTTTCACTATTTCTTCATTTCACCAGTCTTGTCCCAAACCACTAGTAGCCCTTGTTCCTCTCAAGTTTTCTTGTCACTAACTGATCCCTTGATATTTCATCCAGACTGAAATCTGATTCACTATCTCCAAACTGTCACCACTAGTTCAACTCCTCCCCTAACCTTTCCCCTCAACAATTTCCCAAAGAACTCTAGGGATAGAATGATCTATTCCCACCATTCACTCATAGGATCATTCAAGCATAAATAAAGAACTAGTAGGGACCTCAGAGGCCATCTCGCCCAAATTACAATTTAATTTACAAGTAAGGAAACTCATGCCCTGCTCAGTGAAATGATTTGCACAAAGTTGAATGGGTTATAAATGTCAGACACAATATCTGAGCCCAGTTTGTTCCTTTGAGTCCCAAACTAGCATTTTCATCAAGCCATCTTTCACCTTAGTTCTTGTCATTATTTCACTACAAATAGATTGTGGGGTGATTAGAGATGCTTCAAAAATGTGACTGACTTCAAATGGAGAAAGAGGAAAATAGAAATGGCAATCTCCACTTGGTCAAGCTGGTGACATCCAGGGAATAATGTAGCCACTTGGTAAATGTTGGTTAACCAACACTAATGAGTGCCTTGAATAATAGTAGTTAAAGTAAATAAAGAGTGGCAAAATTAAAAAAAAAAAAAGTCCTTTGCTCATACAATGAGCGGAGAGGCAAGTTTGGAGGATCTTGAAATGAGAAGAAAATAAACAAGAAGACCTGATAGAATGCCACAGGCTCTTCCCCTAACTTCCTGGACAGGTTGCTTCCCCTCTCATTGCCTCAGTTCCCTCATCTATTTAAAAAAAAAAAAAAAAGTAGTGTTGGACTAGTTGTTCAACTAGTTAGAATTTTAGAAAATTAGACTAGTTGTCTACATTTCCCTTCAGCTCTAAATCCCTGGAAGCTGCTATGATCACTGACTGGATGTAAAGACTAGGATTTCAGTTCTCCATTGAATGGACTTCTTTTTGAGGGACATGATAGCAGTCCATGACAGTGGCGAGCAGAGAAAAGAGAAGAGATTGATTCTCAGTAAACAATGATTAAATTCTCATCATTACTCAGTTCTCTCTCTGCCTTCCTTCCTCTCCACTAACAACCCCAAGGCTCTCTGTGTTAAAAGCAGGCCTTATTTTAAAAGCCCACGGATCAATAATCAGCCTCTTCCACTTCGATCCCTTTAATGGAACTGAATTGTAATCCCCGGAATGGGTGGTAAGGTTCCAGATCCTGTTGGGGGCCATTAATAACCAGACTTCAGTTACCACCCAAGAAAAGCTCTCCAGTTGTAATACTTATTCTGCAAGGAAAAAAAAAACCAAGGTCAAACCCATCTCTTTGTCTTGCCTTCCAAACTGAACCTGGTTCTTGTGCTCCATAATCAAGAGATTCTTTCAGGAAGACCTGTTTTCAAAGCTCTTGAATCTATCAGCACTAAGACTATACCTAAGGAACAACCAACTGTTCAATTCCTATTTATCAACAACGATAAGACAAGTGCTTTTCTTAGGAGACTAAAGTATGGCCTCACCACTATGATGGGGGGAAAGAAGATATAGAAAATCCCTCTCATCCTATGCCAGGGTAAGGCTCTTTGATCTCCGAATCCTAGAGATTCCTGTGATATTGCCATTTTTCTTGAAATGATGGACCATAGGAAAAGGGAATGGAAGGAAGAAAGGGATCACACACTTACTCTACAGACCAAAGACAGAGAATCATTGAGGTGGATGACCTATTTCTTACATTGATAAAGCTGTGTTTCCTTCGAATATTTCCACAAACAAAACCCAAGGTAAAGACAGAAAAGGAGGATGGGTCATGAAAGGAATGCTGGATGACCTGGATTCAAATTCTGATTTAAGTGACCATGTGACTTTAAGTAAGTCATCTCATAGCCTCAGTTTCTTCACTTTTCTTTCTTAAAATGAAGGAATTAGAGTATATGATCCCAGAAGTCCCTTTTGAGACTAATATTTCTGGGGTTGTGAATCCCAGTGTTATATCTGGGTCTGCTCTCAAATATTGATTTATTACCAAATTCCAAAGTCTAAAACAAGTAGTGGCCTTAGATCCCCCCATTTCTCTCACTGAGAGCTTAGCCTTCATTCCTCAGAAATTTCACCCCAATCCATTGCTTTCTTTAAAACTTAATTGTTCTCATATCCTTCTGTCTAGAACTGAGAATGAAATAGAGAGTATGTTGATTTGCAAATTGCCAAAGAATGTCCATTTATGTCCAGTGTCTCCAGATCTCTAGAAGAAGACACTAGAGTGTTCCAGGTACAAATAGATATTTGTACAGTTGAAGAATGAATAATAATCTGAAACTTGTTGCTGTACCCCATGGCACTGATGCACTCGAGTATTCTTGGGAGGGGGCAGGGCGCCCTCTGCTGGATCATCTCTTCTCTTGCAGAGTCTTGACATGACTTTTCATGTCCATTTACTTCCTTTTTATTTAAAATTACAACTGCTTTTTCAGCAACACCAATATAGCTCTTTTAAAAAATAAAAATTAAAAAAAAAAGAGATCACATATGAAGAATACTGGAAAGTTGGATGGGAAACCCAAGTGGATGGGCAATCTCATTATCAGCAGCAACTTTTCTTCTGTAAAATAGAGAAGCTCATTACTCTGTTTTCCAAGAAGGTTTGGCCAGCTGGAATGATTGCCTAGAGATCTAAAATCAGGGACTAATGTCTTTGTCCTTATTACCCTGATGATTTGGCCATGTGAAATTCACAAGGAAGATCAATAAATATGCTTCTTTCTGATGAATGTAAAGGGTGTGGACGATCCAAGTATATTTGTATCTGTACATAGCCCCATATTTATTTCTCACTTCCACCTTAGTCATCTGGAAAAGGTTGTACCATTTTATAATTAGAAAAAATGTAGGGGGGGGAGGGAAGGGAGGGACTGTTATTTTTATAGTGGGATGTTCCTTGTATTTAGCAAACTTTACATGATTTTGTACTTGTGAAAAGATACATTCCATCCATTTCCAATGGGGAAAAATAGATTTTTTTTTTTCTTTAAGGTGGATTTTAAGATTAAAAAGGATGTGGGCTCCATTTAACATAAGTTGAACTGAGAGTGGATCATTCTGGCTTGTGGAGTCAACCTCCTAAGCAGTATCTAATGATATCAGGCTTATTAGACTGCAAAACATTACCAGCAAAGGCCAGCATACAAAATGTGAAAACATACATACACATAATTATTTTAGCTCCTTTTACACTTTCTCACTTGAGCATAAGCTAATCAGCTGCCCTATTGGATCTAGTTCCAAGAGATCACTTTTTTGTAATATTTTTGAAGCACTGATTGGACCGGGCATGAAGGACAATTTTTAGGACTTTCTTGATGGAAATCCAGTGTGTTTTCTCCTTTCCTGAATATGCCCTGAATGTTTCCTAGCCAAATGGATCGCAGTCCAGATGTGCTTTCTACAAGAGGAATTTCCGTCCAGTTCTTCATGAGACTTCCATGAACATCTGGATCGATTCCTCATTCAGAGCATCACTATGACCTGCTGATGAGACCCAGACCTGGCAGTCTCAGCACCAAACCCCAGTGGCATTTGCATCACTTGTTAGGGTTTTCCCTTGGTCTTTTTGCTGGCCACAGTTTGGTAGCGGAGGTGCATGGAATGGGCCATTTTTTTCCCACCATTCTTTTCTGTACAGAACTGCAGATGTATTTTGGTGGATAGTTCAGGTCCAGGCATGAGTTTATTTCATTCTATATGTATCTTTCCCCTGCCTTCTTCCTCCATCCCTCCCAATGCACTTTAAATCTCTGTTGAAAAATAGAGGAATCAGAAAACTCTCAGAAAGGGATTCCTTTGCCTGATTAGGAAGAAGCCCAGACATAGACTCGGCTTTATTGGACACTGTCATGTGCTTAAAAGAGCACAGAGAGTACGTCTTACTTTGGGGGTAGTAGAAAAATATGGAGGATGATTGGAAACCTTCAGTAGTATGACATGGCTATTTTTGTTATCTAGAAGATTCTAATGTAAATAAATGCAACTGTGTTATTATGTACCAGTAAAAATCTTGAAGCTATAAAAGCTAAACCAAGGATTGTGAATTCTGAGACATTTTATTGCAAGGTCAGGGGTGGGTATGGGGAGGGGGTGGGGATTTTTGTTTTGTTTTTTGGGTTTTTTTTTTTAATAAAAGTGGAATCAGACTACTGCCCTTGCTACTCAACGTGTATTTACTGTGGCATCCCTCCCTGTAATCCATAAAGCAGAAGTGTCCAACTCAAACAGAATCAGGAGCCACTAGGTCATACATAAGGACCCCTGCATGCTATATATTGACTTAAAAAACCACATATTTATATGATTATGTTTTATTATATGTTTATTCATTCTGTTTAAAAAATTTCCAATTACATTTTAATCTAGTTGGGGCTACACAGGGGGAATGTTGTGAGTGATCTGGGCCCTAATGTTTGACACCTCTGTAATAGAGGCATGATTTACCCACCCAGAGAATTCCAGTTCACAACATTTAAGTGACCTAGAGTTGTGGAAAGAATGCTGGACTTGGGAGCCAGGCTCTGGGTTCAAATCCTGACTCCACTAAATACTATGTGACCATATGGATGTTATTTAACTTCTCTCAGCCTCCCTTTCCTCATCTGTAAAGTGGGAATTATAATACATATGGCACTTTCCTCCCAAGGATATGATGTACCTTTGTGCAAAAATCAGTGTGCTTTATTTTATTTATTACGGAAGAGGAGAAGGGAATAAGCATTTATACAGCACCTAATATGTGACCTTTTAACAAATGTCTCATTTTGATTATGTCCCCATTTTTTCAGTCTAGAAAATTGAGGTAATTAAGTGATTTGATCCAGAATTACACAGCTAATAAGTCTCTGACTCCAAATTTGAACCTGGGTCTTCCTGACTCTAAGCCCAGCACTCTGTTCACTGAACCACCTTGCTGTTGTTGTTAATGAGTAGTCACTGGTCTAAAGAATAGCCTTGAAATTAAGAAGATGTAACCTGTAACTGCCCTAAAAAACTTTCTAAGACTGTAGATTACAGATGAGCTTGCAGATATCCATTGGTAGAGAGAATTTCCACACAGGGATTCCCCTACACTGACAAAATCACAAGTCCCATTCAAAAATAGATGTTTAACAATTCTTATTCTCATCATTATTGCATGACAAGTGTGTCAGAAGGTTATTGAATGAAGTATTTTTTTTAATTCTGAGGCACAAGGACTTTGTGTGATCTTAGCGTAAAATACCTTCAGGCCAATGAAAAATTGGGTTTCCTAGCATTAAAAATATATGTATGTATTAAAAGTCATATTAAGAAGTCTCAATTATGTAAATTCCCATAGTTCCTGCTATGTTGCTCCCAGGGCAGCAGCCTGTCTATCTTTGCTACCCTTAATCATGTCTAAAATCCCAGGTCCAATTCAGTAAAGACATGAGTCTGTGCTCTTTGGCATTATACTGCCATGAGCAAAGAATGCCAACACTGCATGAACCAGTGAGTTCCTTCTATTTATTTAACTGTCCATATCCCCTGATATCTAAATACATTCACGTGATTGACAACTGTCTCTGAAGAGGAAGAGGATCCAAAGGTCATGATGGACCCAAAGTAGATCCTTTCTTTCCTTCCCACTGTCCTTCTTTCTTTGCCTCCTTTACTTGCTGAACAGCCTCAGGAAGAGAGGAGGCTGATATTGTGCCTTTACTCAGCTATACAACAAGATGTGGTCCACAAGGAATCTATAGAATATAGTCTTCTTGAGGGAGAGGACTTTTTATTCTCGTCTTTGTAGCCCCTTGAGAGAAATAAGGGAGATTGGAAGAAGAGTAGTTTTAGGAGGAAAAATTAGTTTAGATTGTGACATGCTGAGTTTGAGATATCTCCAGGGTATCCAGTACCAAAAGTTCTATAGGAAGTAGGTGATGTGGGACTGGATCTCAAGAGAGGGAGTAGGGCTGAATATCTAGCAGTCATCTACATAGAGATAATTGAGTCCATGGGAACTAATGACATCACCTTGAGCAGAAGTTCTTGACCTAGGATTTATGAACTTAAAAAAAATTGATATGCTGTTTCAGTGGTTTCCTTTGTAATCAAATGTACTTTATGTAATTAAAAACTGTTCTAAGAAGGGATCCACTGGTTTCAGCAGACTGCCTTAGGGATCAATGACACAAAGAAATGTAAAGAGCCCCTAATCTAGAAAGAGAGTATAGAATAGAAGGTAACGTCCAAGAAAGAGATTTGCAGGACACTAACAGTGTCTAACAGTGACAGCAAACAATAGACATCAATATTGGCCAACAGAGGCTAAAAGTTGTGAGGCAAAGGGATCGATAGGGATGGTGATCAGTTAAAAAGGCAGAAAAATGGATCACACAGGTAGGAGGAGAGCCAGAAAAAGCAGTATTAAATGATTCTTGAACCATACTGCCTGGGCAGGTTCTAGCAGATGTCACAGCTTCAACAAAGAAATATTCTGGAAAACAAAGGATTTTGTTTGAGACTACGTGCCATGACCCGAAGAGTCACAAACCTTCCTTTGAGTTTATACTGAATGGGAAAAAAATATTTGATTATCCAGTTATGCCAGTAGAGGTTAGTAGCAGAGAAGAGAATTAATCCCACATTTCCTCTAATCATTCGGTGATCAGGCTTAGAAATTTGCTTGTATGCCATGTCCATCACCTGCATCTCACACAGGAGCACTGCATATTAAAACATCATCAAAGCACTAAGGAGATTTGGGAGTAATGTGAAAGGACAAGCACAATGGTAAAAGGCTTTACATCCATGCTGGATGGGGAATGAGACTGGCCTTGCCAAGTGAAGGAATCAGCATTGTTTAGCCTGGAAAAGAGAAAATTCAAGAAGAATTTCAAATCTATCTTCAAGGATTTGAAGGACTAACAGATTAGACACAAAGAACTAATCTGGTTCTGCTTGACCCCAAAAGGCAGACCAGTATAAGAAAAACATTTCCTGACAATTAGAGCTATCCAAAAGTGAATTGGATGTTTTAAGAGACCTATATATTATAATAGGGATTCTTTTTCAGGTATGTTTTGGACTAGATGGCCACCAACACCCCTTCTGAGTCTGAAATTCTGTGATTTTGTGATCCTGAATAAAAGCCTGCTTGATCCCAAAGGGTATAAATCTGAAGATTATGGAAACTATTAAGGCAACGAGAGATAAAATAGTTTAATTAAAATAAGGAAAAATAAAGGAGTGAGAGGGACTGAGAAAGCTTGTATTTCTAAAAAAAAACAAGGAGAGGTCCAGATATAATCCCCCCAAATCAGATGGACTATATGGGAGAGCTCCCAATCTTATGAATTTGATCTAGGTAGTTGCCTCACTGAGGTAGGCCAGAGCAGTACTTTTTATATGAAACTGATTTCTTTAGGAACTAGCTCCATAATTGGAGTTTTACAAATGAGATGCACTCAAGAGTTCCAGATCACTGCTCAACTGGTCTATTAGTTCTTGTTCTTAGGCTATTTCAATTGTGTCTGACTCTTTGTGGTCCCATTTGGGGTTTTCTTGGCACAGATACTGGAATGGTTTGCCATTTCCTTTTCCAGCTCATTTACAGATGACGAAACTGAGGCAAACAGGGTTAAATTACTTGCCTGTGGTCACCTAGCTAGAGAGTGTCTGAGGCCAGATTTGAACTCAGAAAAGTAAGTTTTCTTGTCCCCAGGTCCAGCATTGTGGATATGCTGCACCATCTAACTTCTCATTGAAAGCCTTAGTTGACACAAAATAAGTCATTAAGTGCTTATAGATTGAAAAAACTAACTCTTCCACAAATTCCTGCAGTCAGTAGCTGATGGCAATCAATGATATATGTAAATATCTCAAGGAATATGTAACAGGTAGATCCTTTTTTTAAAATTAAAGTTTTTTTTATTTACAAAACATATGCATCAGTAATTTTTCAACATTGACCCTTACAAAACTTTCTGTTCCAAATTATCCCCTCCTTCTTCCCATCCCCTCCTCTAGATGGCAGGCAGTCCAATACATCTTAAATATGTTAAAATATATGATAAATCCAATATATGTATACATATTTATACAGTTATCTTGCTGCATAAGAAAAATTGGATCTAGAAAGAAAAAAAAAACTGAGAAGAAAAACAAAATGCAAGAAAACATCAATAGAAAGAGTGAAAATGCTATGTTGTGGTGCACACTCAGTTCCCACAGTCCTCTCCTTGGGTGTATATGGCTCTCTTTATCACTGAACAATTGGAACTGGTTTGAATCCTCTCATTGTTGAAGAGAGCCATGTCCATCAGAATTGATCATTGTATAGTCTTGCTGTTGCCTTGTACAATGATCTCCTGCTTCTGCTCATTTCACTCAGCATCAGTTCATACAAGTCTCTCCAGTCCTCTCTAAATTCATCCTGCTGATCATTTCTTACAGAACAATAATATTCCCTAACATTCATATACCATAACTTATTCAGCTATTCCCCAGCTGATGGGCATCTACTAAGTTTCCAGTTTCTTGCCACTAAAAAGAGGGCTGTCACAAACATTTTTGCACATGTGGGACCCTTTCCCTTCTTTAAAATCTCTTTGGGATATAAGCCCAGTAGAAACATTTCTGGGTCAAAGGGTATACACAGTTTGATCACTTTTTGAGCATAGTTCCAAATTACGCTCCAGAATGGTTGGATCCATTCATAATTCCACCAACAATGTATAAGTGTCCCAGTTTTTCCATATCCCCTCCAACATTCATCATTATCTTTTCTTGTCATCTTAGCCAATCTGAGAGGTGTATAGTGGTATCTCAGCAGGTAGATCCTTTGTGAAGGATGGAAGAAGAACATGAACAAAAATTACTCAAAGTGCTGTATTCAAAGAAAACCCTTTCTTTTTTTAATTAAAGCTTTTTATTTACAATACATATGCATGGGTAATTTTTCAACATTGACCCTTGCAAAACTTTCTGTTCCAAATTTTTGCCTCCTTCCCCCCACCCCTCCCCTAGATGGCAGGTAGCCCATACATGTTAAATATGTTAAAATATATGATAAATTCAATATATGTATACATATTTATATAGTTATCTTGCTGCACAAGAAAAATCAGATCTAGAAAGAAAAAATAACATGAGAAGGAAAACAAAATGCAAGAAAACATCAACAGAAAGCATGAAGATACTATGTTGTGGTCCATACTCAGATCCCACAGGCCTCTCCCTGGGTGTATATGGCTTTCTTTATCACTGAACAATTGAAACTGGTTTGAATCATCTCATTGTTGAAGAGAGCCATGTCCGTCAGAATTGATCATTGTATAATCTTGTTGTTGCCATGTATATTGATTTCCTGGTTCTGCTCATTTCACTCAACATCAGTTCATGCAAGTCCCTCCAGGCCTCTCTGAAATCATCCTGCTGATCATTTCTTATAAAACAATAATATTCCATAGCATTCATATACCATAATTTATTCAGCCATTCTCCAATTGGTGGGCATCCACTCAGTTTCCAGTTAAAGAAAGCCCTTTCTAAGCATAAAATGGCATTACACATGCTAGCTCCTCCTCTTATAACTTTGGTATTTTGATGTTTCAAGGGATCTGTGATCTCACTGCTGCGGGAACTGCCACCAAGGATATGGATCACAATCCATCCTGAGCTGCCATTGTTCTTGATCTCAAATAAACCATCCACCTGGGTCTGGGTCTTCCTCTAGACCCCCTGGCTTTGCATGGACAGTAGTGGAGGATAGAAGTTGGCCAAAAATTATGCACGTTCTTTCTGCTATATGATCAACCCATCTTTCCTTGTCACATACCGCCTTCTTTTATGCCATGTCTCTGGTGCAATTCTTCATCTGTGATATATCTTAGCCTCCTTATACCTGTCATGTGTCCTTCCATTTCCATCAGAGTGACCATAAACTTGAATCTGGAGAGTCTGGTATTTCATAACTTACCACCATACAACATTGGAAGAATTTTGTTATTATAAGAGATAGTCCTTTGTCTCAGAGAGGACTTGAGGATCATTAAAAAACACTGCCCAATTTCCCAAAGTCAATGCTGGGATTCAGAAAGACTAAGCTGCTGATGCCTTGCACTTCCTCTCCTATAGAAGAGGTTGAACAAAATGACCCTGAGGCTCCTTCCATCTTCAAATCTTTAAATCTATGAAACATTGGCTAGTGTCTGTTGAGGTTAGAGCCTCAAACACTTACTGTGTGACTCAAGAAGATCCTTAACTTAAAATTGAGAATTTCAATTTCTTCCTTTCTTTTTCTTTTCTTTTCTTTTTTTCTGCTGAGACAATTGAGGTTAAGTGACTTGCCTAGAGCCATACAGCTAGGAAGCATTAAGTATCTGAGGCTAGAGATTCAATTTCTTTATCTATGAAATGGGATACAATAATAGTACCCATCTTACAGTGTTGTGAAGCCCAAATAAGATTATATATCCAAAGCACTTTGTAAAACTGGAAGCACTACATAAATGGTTATTATTATTTATATAAAGTTTTAAGGATTACAAAGCGATCTACATACATTATCTTTTTTTGAGCCTCACCACAACCCATGAGATAGGTATTACTATTATATCCATTTTACAGATGAGGAAACAGGGCGTAAGCAGCTTGGAAGTACTGATACAGCTAATAATTGTTTAAGGCAGAATTCAACTTAGATTTTACTGATTCCATTTCCAATATGATACCCACTGTACCAACTAGATATTTCTAAAAACCAGTTCTGTTGCTGTTATTGTATCTGTTGTATCTGTTGTATCTGTTGCTTGTTTGGTTGGTTGGTAGTGGTAGTGATAGTGGTTGGTTATTGTCTGGTGGTGGTAGTGATGTTTGGTTAGTAGTGATGGTGGTGATGGTGGTGGTTAGTTGGTTAGTGGTGGTGGTGGATCCAAGGGATGAAGGTCACACCCCAAATCCTATTGAAACTCTTTCCTAAGAAAGCTTTCTCCCATTCCCCCCTCAAAACTCTTTTTTTTCAATTCCAAAGTCTGCTTATCATTAGAACTCTTAACTGATAAACCTTCTTTCTCCATCGCCCTCTTTCTTTCTGTCTTCTCATTCCTATCTTTCTTCTTCCCCATCGTTTTAATAAACAGTCTTAGGAGAAACTAAAGCCAAACCTCTCAGGCAGGCAGCTCTTTTTTGGTTGCTAAGAGATCTGTACACACAACACAGCTGTCTGTCATTGATATAGATCTTTGGGGAGCCAAAGTTCTCAAATATCTGAGGAGAAGAAATATAATTCAGAGCCACTGGGAATGCCATCAATATCTATAAATAAATATGAGAGCAGAACTGTTAATTACAGGATGCAAGTACATACTTTAGTTAAACCCAGAGCTTCGATTACATCACCATGGGCTCCATCCAGTGTTCCTTACCCAGGCAAAATTTCCATGCGGCTTCCTTTGGGGAGAAGTTTGTCAGAGGAGGAAAAGAAAGCCCATATGTGAAGACCTGCAGGTCATTGATTTTCCTTTTCCAATATGGGAGACATGAAGTGTATCATAGTTTTTCAATTGTCCACTCCTGGCTGTGTGAACCTAAATAGGTCACCTAATCTTTCTGTACCTCAGTTTACTCTTCTGTGAAGTAAGGAGGTTGGATTCTTGAGGTCTCTTTCAGGTCTAAATTTATAATTCATTGCTGTGGCTTCTTCTATGATAAGGACCATAAATGTCACATCAGAGGCATAAAGGAAGACACAAAGGCTGATTACCCAACAGAAGTTTGAGAAAGCCATTGATGCCATGTGGAACTAATGGGAAGATTCCACCAAAGTCTAGTCAACACTCAGTAGAAAACCTGAATACCAAATGGCCTTGTTAAAGACCAAAAAAATAAAAATAAAAATAAAAAACATCCCACCATGGAATGTAATCTAGAAACAAAAGCACATAACAAATTCTAGATGTCCTCCATCAACAATCAAAATCAAAAGTCAAAAATTTAAGGCAACAGAAGGAGACAAAGCAACACATGCAACAAAATCAATTCAACAACAATAAAAAACTTCCTATAGAATCAGGATTCTTAATCATTTTTGTGTCCTAGACCCCTTTGGTAATCTGGTAAAGCCCACGAGACTCACTTCTCAGAATAATTTTTAATGCACAAAATATAGAGGACTTCAAAGTTATACAATAAAGTTATACAAAAAATTCGAAACATTAAGAATTCTTTATACAAAAAAGCAAAGAAATGAGAGCAGGAGAGCTTCCAAAGAAGGATGAAGAAATTTTATATATTTATTTCATATTATATATGTGTATTACATATTACCTTATTTTGTGTATATATATATATTATAAAAAAAGGCAACAAAGTAAAAATCTACTTTGAATCTAATATCCATTATTGCTTTAGTAATTATGTAACAAGCTACATGAAAGCACCTTGACCCCAATTCTAAAATAACTGAGTAGGCAACCAGGTTCACAAAAGATTGGACAAGTTCATGGCTATAAAAATAGAAGATCAGTTTTCTCTCTGCACTATTCTCCAAATTTTCATCTCCCTCAGACCCCTAGCTCATTTTTTTCAAGACTTGAATCTTATCTATGCTCTGCCACTTTAATAAAAGCCATCTGCAAACTCTCGCTCAAATTGAGTCAATTCTGTATTATCAAGGGACAGATTTTGCCTTGTCTTTGAACCTTAGTGGGGGAAAGGGAAAGAGAGGGGAAAAATTAAATCATATTTCCTTATATTTGGCTACTTTGCTGTGGTCAGATTGATATTTTTGCAGTAGTAAACTAGGTCATCATTTGTCTCAATTCTTTTTTTATTAATACTTTTTATTTGCAAAACATATGTATGGGTAATTCCTAAACATTAACCCTTACAAAGCTTTCTGTTACAAATTTTTCCCCCCTACTCCCCACCCCTCCCCTAGATGGCAGGATATCCACTACATGTTAATTATGTTAGAATACTTAAGAAATCGAATATATGTATACTTATTTCCACACATCATTTTTGTGCAGGAGAAATCGTATCTACAAGAAAGAATAATCTGATAAAGGAAATACAATGCAAGCAAACCTCAATAGAGAACATGAAAATGTTATGTTGTGGTTCACATTTCACAGCCCTCTCTCTGGGTGTATATGGCTCTCTTCACTGAACAATTGGAACTGGTTTGAAGCTTTTCCTTGTTGAAGAGAGTCATGTCCATCAGAACTGATCATCATGTAGTATTGTTGTTGCCGTGAATAATGATCTCCTGGTTCTGCTCACTTCACTCAGCATCAGTTCATGCAAGTCTCTCCAGGCCTCTCTGAAATCGTCCTGTTGGTTGTTTCTTACAGAGCAATAATATTCCATAATATTCATATACCATAATTTGTTCAGCCATTCTCCAATTAATGGGCATCCATTCAGTTTCCAGTTTCTAGCCACTACAAAAAGGGCTGCCACAAACATTCTTGCACAAGTGGGGCCCTTTCCTTCTTTTATGATTTCTTTGGGAAATAGGTCCAATAGAAATACTGCTGGGTCAAAGGGTATGCACAGTTTGATAACTTTTTGAGCATAGCTCCAAATTGCTCTCCAGAATGGTTGGATCCGTTCACAATTCCACCAACAATGCATCAGTGTTCCAGTCTTCCCACATCCTCTCCAACACCTGTAGTTATCCTTTCCTGTCATTTTAGCCAATCTGATTTGTCTCAATTCTTGCCTATCCATTAGTCATTGAAAGAGCATTACCTCAGATAACCTGAGACCTGGGAAAAATCTTAGTTTATCAAAGGCCATCTATTTTGGCATGTCTTACCACTGGATTTTGATGAAGAGAGAGTAAGGCTGAAGACTTTGGACAGCTTTATCTCACTTAAATCTGATTTCTGAGCAAATAAAAACATCATCTGTGGTGTCATTGATCCTCTCCTAGAACAAAGAACAAGCAACAACCTTAACAGCAGTTGTAGTAAAAAGGTTTGGAGTTGAAGATAGCTATTGGTTAAAATGAAGTTTGCATTTAACTTGAGAGGAGGATATCATTTCCCCCTCATACTAAGACAGCACAAGTTGAGGTTACCAACTAAAAGGCCCCCAAGTTATCAGTATGTTTATAGAGAAATGCTAGATTTGCTTGAGGAGCTAAAATTGCTGAGTCTGGAGAAGAGAATGCTAAAATTTGGGCAAGTCAGCTGCCATCCCATCCAACCAGTACTGAGCTAGTAGATGGCATACACAAGTATTTGAAGGCTTTTTATGCAAAGATTCTATCATTGGTTAGACCTACAGAGGGCAAAAACATGGGAGAAAGCATGCACGCTAAAGCAAAAAAATTGGATACGAGAAAAATTGAAAAAATTCATGGGAATAGACTACTGACAAAGAGCAATAGAGTTTCTGTCATTGGAGAACTTGAGTAAAAGAACAGACAAAAACTTGACCTGAGGGAATTAATTAACCTCCCAACTCAAGTCAGGAAACTTGCCCAAATGAGGGAACTAATTTCTTTAAAACTAGAAGCTACCTCAGTCATTGAAGTGAGAAATCAATTCATCCAGTCCCCCATTTTCGAGATGTGGAAACTAAGGTAATATTACTATAGGTGATATAACAATAGCTAACATTTAGATAGTGATTACTATGTGCCACAAACTAAGTGCTCTACAAATGTTATCTCACTTGATCCTCACAACAAGGATAGATGCTATTATTATCCCCATTTAACAACTGAGGAAACTGAGATAAACAGAGGTGAAGGGATTTATTCAGGGTCACATTGTCAATGTCTGAAGCTGGAGTTGAATTCAGGCCATCCTGATTTCAGCCCAGATGCCCACTATGTCACCTACCTGATATGAGTTGTCCAAAGTTATACATAATTAACAAGGCTATGAGTCAAACCCAGATTTTCAAGTTCCAAAGCCATTGCACCAAGGATTTTTCTCTTTCTTATACCCCATCATTGGTTAATTTGCACTAATAGCCAATTGTCATGACCTTCTAAAAATAAATCAGTCCTTGGGAAGTGGATTAAAGGGCAGTAAAATAGTGTGGGATGATATATCTAAGTTGTTATAAAGGTAATGGGGAGATTCTTAGGCAGAGTTAGGACAGTTACTCAGGGATTGGATGAGGCACACTGGTCAAAGGCCAAGTTTTTTTGAATTTTGGTTTTCTTTTCAAGTAGTTGACATGTTTCCCCAGTAGGGGGCTCTTTTGCCCATCAAATAAAAAATAAAAATTAAAAAAAAAAAACTTTCTAGAACTCAGTTCCCTAGAAGCCAATGGCTTGAAAACTTTACCAGTTTTTAGTTTAGCTTTGGGGAAAAAGTTAAGAGTCTAGAAAGTCAGTTCCATGGAGCCATGAAGCCCACCTGTTTCCAGGATCATAACCTTGATCTGGGAAGGCCCTCAAACATTCTTATTTTAACAGATAAGGACATTAAACCCCAAAAAAAGTCCCAGAGGCAGACAGAGGCTGAGTCATGATTTGGGTTTAAGAAGACTTTCCATTCCTTCATGGCTCCAGTAACACATGGATCCATTAAGGTAACACATTGGCAAAACGTAAAGTGTTTTATAAATAGAAACTTACCATTATTATTATTCCAAAATTTGTGACAACAAAGCCTTATAGGAAAAATATTGTCACTGAAGAAGATGTTATTATTTCAGCATAATACAATTTCATAAAGGCTATCCAGTCCTCTCTAAAGTCCTTGCTATGTAAAAATATTTGGAGAAAAAATGGGAGTGTACATCTAGAAAAAAAAAGATAATAGACTTAAACTGCACTTTAAAAAAATTCAGATTGTGGGGTGTTTTTTTTTTCAGACATCTAATGTTGGTATTTGTTTTTCTTGATTATGAATATTTGTAATGGATTTTGTTTTTCTTACTTTCTCAAAATTGGAGGCAGGGTGGATAGAATTCAGACTCGAAAATAAAATAGAAAGTGAGAAAGTGAGGCAGGTTACCTTGCATAGCCCTCCATCACTTAAATCTAACTCACTTGCATGTCATGGCATTTCTTCCCTATGGGAGGGTCACCTTGGAGAAAGAAGGACCAACAACAATAACATGCCCAATGAAATCATAGGCCCAGTCCCTATCCTGAGATCCCAGGGATGTTTAGCCTAGAAAAGTTAAGACTGGAAAAAGAAATTAATGATGGCCATATTTAAGTAGTTGAAGGCTTATCATAAGGAAAAAGAGAATTGTTCTGCTTGAGCCCATTAGGCCAAAATACAAACAATGAGTAGAAGTTGTAAAGAGGCTAATTTAAGCTTAATTTTTTTTTAAGTTATGATATATGAATGTTATGGAATCTTATTGTTCTATAAGAAACGACCAGCAGGATGATTTCAGAGAGGCCTGGAGAGACTGACGTGAACTGATGCTGAGTGAAACGAGCAAAACTAGGAGAACATTGTACATAGCAATAGCAGGATTATACAATGATCAATTCTGATGGATGTGGCTCTCTTCAACAATGAGACGATTCCGGTCAGTTCCAATGATTTTATGATGATGAGAGCCATCTGCACCCAGAGAGAGGATTATGGGAACTGAGGGTGGATCATAACATGGCATTTTTACTCTTCTTGTGATTTGCTTGAATTTTATTTTTCTCATTTTTTCTTTTTAATAATTGTACAAATATGTATGCCTATGTTGTATTTACATATATTTTTACCATGTTTAAATATATATATATATATATATATATGTATATATATTATTTTAAAATAAGCAAAAATCTTAACAATTTGTTATTGTTCAGTTTTTTTTCAACTCTCCATGACCCCATTTGGAATTTTCTTGATATTGGAGATTTTCCCATTTCCTTTTCCAGCTCATTTTACAATTGAGGAAACTGAAGTAAGCAGTGTTAAGTGACTTGCTCAGGGTCAGACAGTGTCTGAAGCTAGATTTGAACTCAGGAAGATGAATTTTCCTGACCCAAGGGCTGACATTGTATCTACTATGCTAGCTGTCCTGCCAATCAGAGCTGCCCAAAAGTATAATGAGCCACTTTGGATTTTCCCTTCCCTAGAGGTCTTTGGACAAAGAGTGCCTAAATACCTGTTGGAAGATGATGCAGAAAGAATTCCTTTTCAGGGACAGGCTGCATCAGCTGGACTCTGAAGTCCCTTCTAAACCAGAGATTGTATAATTCCACTTTTTGCCTCTTCCCATTCACTTTTGAGCCCACATCATTACTTACTACTCACAAATGTCATAAACAATATGCTCTATATCATTGTTCTATAAATTAATAATTATTAACAATAACATCATAGATACTTACTTATATAGCATTTTACAATTTACAATTCCTTCTCCTTTTCCCAAACTCTCTTTTTTGAACCCTATAGCTGGGTTGAGGGAATAAGAGAATGAGGTAGGACCAGAAAAATCTCACCCAGGCATTCTCCCCAGCTCACTCACATCTTCCCAGAAATGGGATTTCCCTAAGTGAAAAGTTGCTCAAAGTCCACCTAGGTGTAGATACATTTCTCCACATCTGTTCTCTTACTCCAAAAAATGGATCTCATGAGCCAAACTAGCTGGCAGTGAACCACTAAACCTGGTATAGTATTTTGCCAATTACCATATGTTCATTCGCAAAGCATGCTCAGCCCCTGAAGTTAGTTGAAGTCATTAATCAATCACCACGAGTTTGATTTCTACCATATGAATCACATATGGTGATCTTCTGGGCTGTTTCAGAGTAGAAAGACATCAAAATATAGTGAAGAGAATGGCATAGTGGATAGAAGGCTGTCTTTGGAGAAAGGTTCACTTCTGATACATACAGGAGAGTGATCCTGGGCCAGTCCCTTATTTTCTCAAACATTCCAGGTGATTCTCAAAGAGTATGATTATAGGAGCATAGATTTACAGAGGAAGGTGATCTTAGAAGTCCTCTATTCCAAGCCATTCATTTTACAGAGAAGAAAAACTGAAACCTATACAAGTTAATTAGATTGTTCTATGTTCCACAGTCAGTAAATGTCTGAGGCAAGAATTGAGCCAAGAACTTCCAAACTGTAAGTCTAGTATTCTAGCTACTTTGCCATAATGTCAAAATGCAAGGGGTTTCCTCATTGGGAGTTCCCTAAAACAATCAAATCATAGGTCAAGAAAAAGAAAAGGAAGAAAGAGAGAGAAAGGAGAGAGGAAGG
>JAJPUD010000169.1:296038-343503 GCA_023553655.1 Myrmecobius fasciatus | reverse complement strand
AGAGAGAGAGAGAGAGAGAGAGAGAGAGAGAGAGAGAGAGAGAGAGAGAAGGGGAAGGAAAGTTGATCCAAAAGCTCAATAATTCACAAATTGGTTAATCTGTCAAATTTAATTCAACTAAGGAAGTAGAATCATTTAAATATTTTAAAGAAAAAAATTCAAAATAGCAAAGCCTCTGTGAGTGTGATATCCGTTTTCTGCCTTCAGCATCTTTTTCAAGGGGCTTTTTGGCAGCAGTTCCACAATCCATATTCTCCTTGACAATGATTGAGTGTATTTCAAACAGCAGGGGTCAAGGTATTCTCATTACACATGCTTTCCCTTTAGGTATCTTCACTGCTATTTATCCTCAATGAAAATATTAGAAGTTTTAAAAATATCAGTCAACCTTCTTTAACCCTGAACTTATAGAAATATGCTAGAGGAGCAGCATGATTTAGTGGGTTGAGAGTTGGAACTGAAATCTGGAAGCTGTGGTACTTGTTTAGTTGTTTTTCAGTCATGTCTGACTCTTCACACTTTCATTTGGGGTTTTTTTTTGGCAAATACTGGAGTTGGTTTGCCATTTCTTTCTTCAGCTCATTTTACAGATGAGAAAACTGAGGCAAAATAGTAAGACTCCAAGGTCATATTTGAACTCAGGTCTCCTGGATTCCAGGCTTGTCATTCTACTCACTGTGCCATCTAGAGTCCTGAAGACCTGAGTTTAAATCCTCACCCCAGGTACTCACTGGCTGTGTAACCCTATATGAGTCTTTTAACTTCTCTAACTTTCTGTTTAAAATGTAAAATAGGAATAATAATAGCACCTTACCTCATAGGATTATTATGAGGAACAAATGAGATGGTGTATTTTACAAACATTTAAAAAATATATAAATCATAAGATCATGGATCTTGAGCCAGAAGAAAACTTAAAAGCTATTAATTCCAACCTTTTTCTTTTACAGATGTGGAAACTGAGGCATAGAGCAATTAAGTAACTTGCCCAGAGTTACACAGCTGATAATTTTCTGAAGCTGGACTTGGTCTCATGTCTTTTTGCCTTTACATCTAGTCCCTCATCAACTATACCATGCTGCATCTCAAAAATTAAAGACCATGAAGGGAATGAACTTATCATTCTATTAGTACTGTTTTAAAAGATGAGAACTGGTAGGAATCTTGCAATATAAGTGCTATCCCAGGGAGAAATTGAGCTCCTCTCATTTCCCTTCTCCATAGAAACTGAATCTCTACTATATAGGAAAAAAAAAAAACTTTTACAGCTGGAAAAAAAAACTTTAGAAGCTATCTAATCAAATCTCTTTATTTTGAAGACAAGAATTTTTGCCTTACAAAGATGAAGTGCCTTGCCCAAAGTCTCACATGCAACAGAGATGAATTGGAGTCCTGTCTTTGGCATTTACTACCTGGATAACCTTCTGCAACCTTCACCTCTGTTAGAACTTTTCTCATAGTCTGCTTCCAGTGTTTTCCTGTTGTTATTGTTACTAGCATGTTATCACTTACTTGTGAGATGCAGCAAGGCAGCTCCTATTGGAAATCAGCTTTGATCAAGAAATAGGGAAGGAGAACTTTTCTTTTTGATGCTCTTGGATGGATCTGCAGAACAGTATTTAGAGTGATGGGCCTTTAGAGCCATATTTGCAATCACCCTTTGCTAGGAAAACCACTCAGCTTCTAGATGCCCCATATTGTCTCATATAAGAACATTGTCTTAGGTCAGACATTATGATTTTTCAAGAGTTTCATTTTTTTATCAGATCTCAGAGTGGGAGAGCACCTTAGAGGATATCTACCTCAAACCATCCCTAAGCAAGAAATGCTTCCACAATGTCTTAGCAAATCAACACCAATGCCTTCAACAATTCAGTACCAACAAGTGTACAAAAACTTCCACTGAAGGTGAACTCACAACTTTTCAGGAAGGAATTATGCTATATATCCTCTAGAGAATAAAGAAAAAACAAACTTTATTTCTCCACTTCATTACAGCCTGATGACAACCTATCAAATACTTGAAATCTTACACTTTCCCTCTGGGTCTTTTTTTCTCTTGGCTAAACATCCTCAATTCCTTCAAAAGATGCTCATATGACATGGTCTTGAAGCCCTTCACCAGGTTGGTTACCCCATTCTGGGTCCATTGTGGCTTAAGTACGTGATTCCTAAAATGTGATCCCCAGAACGGACCTTTCTTCTTGCTCTCCTCCTACCATGGAATGGAAATTTATTGGACTTTAATGGTGCTTCAAAGTTTATAAAATGTTTCTTCTATAAAATCTGAGGCTTTCTAGATTTCACTCTTCTTTTTGTATTCGTATTTATCATACAAATGGGAGTAATAACGATAGTAGCTAACATTTATATAGTGTTTACTATGTGCCAGACAGTGTACTAAGCACTCTCTTCTTATTTATTTTATTTATTTTTTTTGGTGAGGCAGTTGGGATTAAGTGACTCCTTTAGGGTCACACAGCTAATAATGCCTGAGGTTGGATTTGAATTTAGGTCATCCTGGCTCCAAGTCCAGCACTCTATTCACTGCACCACCTAACTGCCTCTGGTTATGGTGGATGAACCTGTGATTTCACTGATGCAAGGAACTCTCAAATGATGATACTCCTTCCATTGATGCAAGTTGACATCTTGTCTACAAATAACAGTCTTAGGGACACAGTAAAATTACTTCCCTTCTGTGTTTTCTCTGGAAACCAAATGCTTAGCCCTTTGTCTAGCTCTTCTGCCTAACCTTTGTGGCTAACTGCTGAGGTGCACTGACTATTTGCCAAGCTTATTTGCTGCACTGAGGACTCAGGTTGCATTCAAAAGAGCCACATTCTGCAAAAGGAACATTGTTGAGCTCTGTCCAGCATCGGCTTGGAGCCCGGGCAAACATCTCAGTTTTCTCTCCTTAATTCTGCCCCTTTGTGTAACAGAACTGGGGAGATTGGGTTGGAAAATGCAGAAAGAGAGAAAAAGACTGGGGCAGATTGTGTTACATGAGGAGAACCAGAGAAACACATGGATTCCTTTCTGGTGTCAGAAACAAAATAGGAAATGATTCCCTTGAGATGCATCTTGAGGCTTAAAAAAATATTTTTCTTTAGTTAGGAAAAGATATTGTTCATCTTTCAAACAGTCCTCCCTTGGACTGTCAGCATATGCACATTGTTGTCAGTGAGAGGAGTGAAAATACACTCCTTTTTATTTCATTGTTTCTTTTTTTTTTAATAAAGCTTTTTATTTGCAAAACATATGAGTGACCTTTCAACATTGACCTTTGCAAAAAAACTTTTTTTTTCCCAAGCTTTTCCTATCCCTCCCCCCGCCCCCCACCCCTAGATGACAGGTAATATTTCATTGTTTCTTTCGAAAAGTTCCAAAGCTACCGAATCATAACTGATGTTTAACAGTGATGGGAACACTGAAACAATATGCACTCAAGAGAGGGGACCAGATTTCCAGGGAGTGTCCGGTGTACTAGGGTATCTCGGGGCAAATATTTAACTTGCTGTTATGTTTAGCTTTCCCACTGGAAATGGAATCATCTTTTTTTCACCACAGGAATATCCTAAGGATAGATGAAATCAAACCATGCTGGGTTTCTTGGAAGAAAGAGAATAGAACTAGTCAGGAAAAAAAAAAAGAGAAAACTAGTTGTTGAGATCCTATATTATATTTCACAGAGGGATAAAAGTACCTCTAGAGAAAAGAGCCTCTCTCAATAACTAGGTAGTCTAGTGGATAAAAGGCTAAATTTTCACTCAAGAAGATTTGTGTTCAAATTTAACCTCATATTTACTGTGTGACTTTGCAAAAATATTTAACTTTTCTCTTCTTCAGTTTCCTTATTTGCAAAATGGAGTAATAATAACACCTACCTCCCAAGGTTGTTGTGAGAATAGAATGAGATAATATTTGCAAACTCTAAAGCACTACATTAATGTAAGGTATTATAGTCATAAACTTCAGAGCA
The DNA here is from genome assembly GCA_023553655.1 of Myrmecobius fasciatus. NCBI lineage: Eukaryota > Metazoa > Chordata > Mammalia > Dasyuromorphia > Myrmecobiidae > Myrmecobius > Myrmecobius fasciatus. Next base: position 339,521 of record JAJPUD010000169.1, on the reverse strand, counting down.
ACCAGCATCAGAATTTCATTGTATACATACCCAAGATTAGTCTCTTGCACTGTTTATGGGAAAAAAAAATTGAAGCTTTCCAGATCTTCTTTGGGAGAGAGAAGTTGGGGAATAGTATCCACAATAAAGTAGTAATGGACTTTAATTGGCCATAACCCAAAAGGAAAGTGCCAAAGGGGTGCCCTGAAAAAGATGACAGCAGCTTGATGGGGTACAAAATACATTGGGGTTTCAGGTCTCTCCCCATATGGTCCACCAAAAGTTGGGGAGCAGGAGTTGGATTCAAAAATGACTTGGCCCAAGGTCATATAACTAGTAAATGTCTAAGGTCAGACTTGAACCAGAAAGATGAGTCTTTTTTATTCCAAGCCTATTGCTCTATTGGGGTTTGGGGTCAGTGACGTGAGGTATCTCAAAAGAATTTGTAGGCTGAGACCATCTCCAAATCAAGAAGCAAAGATTTTATTATGCTGCTGACAGCAGACTAATTTCCAAAAGGGAGTTTTTAGTGATTAACAAGTGGAAAGACTCAGGATAAGTTTCCTGGTGATTTTCACCATTAACAAGGTGGAAGACTCCATTAAGACAATTGTGATGAATTATGAATCTAGCTATTGTAATAATTAGTAAGCAGGCTAAAAAGAGTTAGCTAGATTACAAGGACTAAATATAAAAGGAGTTTGCCTCCTAAAAGGAGCTAGCAGATAAGTGGGGTACTAACTTGGTCTTCTTATTTGAATACAGTGAGGCTGTGATAATTTTGTCAATACAAGGTATTTCACAATATAATCCTGTCAATTGTCTTCCCTGCTTTCTCAGGAAATAGCTGTGGGAATTGAACTAGGTAGAGCACCCTGCAACAAAATCTCACTTAAATTCACCAAAACTCTTCTGTCAATGCCCTTCCCTGTGGCCCACTTAAACACTGGGCATCTGATTGGTGAATGCTGGAGGAAAATCCAGAATCATAACTGTATAGATATGTATACATGTATTGTATTTGTCATATAATTTATCCTATCTAGCATGTATTAGATTACCTGTCATCTAGGGGTGGGGGTGGGGGGAAGGAAAGGAAAAGCTTGGGAAAAAAAGAAAAAAAAGTTTTTTTGCAAAGGTCAATTTTGAAAGGTCACTCATATGTTTTGCAAATAAAAAGCTTTATAAAAAAAAAAAAGAAAAGAAAATCCAGAATCATAGCTTTTTTTTCTCTTGGGTTCCTTTCTTCAAAACTTTGTCATCATAGAGCTTCCCAGGACAATTCAGCTGATTCCATTTTTTTTTTTTTACCTGTAAAGTGTCAGAAGACTGTGGTTTGCATTCTATCTCTGTCTGACGCTCCCTCACCAGATTTTTTTAGAGACCCTATTTGGCATCTTCTTGGCAAAGATCTTGGAGTGATTTGCCATTTCATTCTCCAACTCATTTTTACAGATTTAAGTGACTTGGCCCAAGGTCATATAACTAGTAAATGTCTAAGGTCAGACTTAAACCAGAAAGACGAGTCTTTTTTATTCCAAGTCTATTGCTCTATCCACTGCACCACATAGCTGCCCGAAGAATCAAGCAGTATTTGTTGATTGTCAAGTGCTTTGAAGAATCTTAAGAAGTATAGTGGTAAGAACCTTTTTTTTCCATTTGGAACTAGAGGAACCATCAGTTCTACTTTAACATGGGAATGACTCTGTTAGAAGATTTTTCTGGTGATAAAGGCTCATGGAAGATGTGTGTGAATATCTAAAGGTACACAGCAAAATTCTGGCTTCTTTGGGATGGAACCACAGAGCATATGATGAGGTCCTTCTGCTTTGAAAAAGCAAATGGAGAGAAGACAACGAGATACAGTGAAGACATTAGGTAGGTCAAGTCAACATGTAACACTCAACTTGACAAGTAGATGACATAATATACAAAACATACATATTATGAGCTAAATCTGAAATCTGGCTATCCCTGCCTTCCCAGGTATAATGAGTCAACCCTATGTGTTATTGTTTTTAATTTTCTTACTCCTGTGGAAGCCGCAGCTATGATTTGGGGGCTAGCATCTGGGAGCTAAGAGCAAAGTATTTCTAAATTTTTAAAATCAATACATGTTTAGATGTGAAATGAACTTAAGTTAAAATTTCCAGGTTTTATAATTTTTGCCTGATTCCAGTAGGAAGGCAGCTTGGGGTATTGGAGAGGATGCCAGACTCAAGGTCAGATTCAAATTCTCACTCTACTTCTCACCTTTTTAACCTTTGCCAGGACCCTTCACTTCTCTGGGACTCAATTACCTATTGGTAAAATGAGTAGGTTGCATTTCATGACCTCCAAGATCCTTTTTAAGTTCTAAATCTGATGATATTATATATTGAGATCCTTGCTCAGTTCCATAATAACCATGGAACTTAAGGCAAATCTCTTAACCCAGGAAACTGAGTTTCAGGGTGAAAATGAAGAGGCTGAATTAGATGACATCAAAGGTAATAGTAGATGAGTAAATGAATAAATGAAATCATAGATTAAGAGTTGGAAAGGACTTCAAAGACTATCTAGTCTGATCTCCTCGTTTCACAAATAAGGAAAGTGACAGAGTAAATTTAAATGACTTGTCCAAAGTCACCTATGTAATAAGTATCATAGGCAGGACTAGAGTTCAGATCCTCAAGTATATAAAGTTTCTTCCATGAAAATTCCAGTAAATAATAGAACCATGAGTTTTAGAGCTGAAAGAGACAGTAGATTAGTGATGTGCTGGGGTCAGCTTGCACCCTGAGAGCCGGTTGTTAAATTTTCAGTATGAACATTTACACCTCAGAAATCAGCAAGCACTACAGACCAGGACTTAGTTTATTGTTCTGTTGACGATCTAAACTTAAGAAAGTAATGGACAAAATGTTAATAATGCAGTTAAACACAAAAGACTGTTGTTCACATGATTAATGTGGAGAAATGTTTAATATGATTGTGCATGTATAACCTGTATCAGATTGCTTGTTGTCTTGGGAAAGGGGGAGAGGAAAAAATATGGAACTCAAAACCTTCATAAAAGTAAATGTTGAAAAAACGAACAAAAAATTCATTCTATATATATTCATGATTTACATATTTGTTCATTGTTCAAGAGGCTCTTTGCTTATCTGTCCTGATAAATAAATGTTTGTTGAATAATTGCTAATAAATAGACAGACAGACAGACAGACAAATAGATAGATAGATAGATAGACACTGTTGTTCACATGACTAATGTGGGAAAATGTTTAATAAGATTGTTCATGTATAACCTATATCAGATTGCTTGCCATTTTGGGGAGGGAGGAGGGAAGAGAGGGAGGTGAAAAAATATGGAACTCAAAAATCTTTTTTTTATTTCAATACTATTTTATTTTTCCAATTACTTGTAAAGATGCTACTCAAAATCTTATAAAAATGAATGTTGAAACAAACAAAAACATTATCTATATATATATATTTGTTCACTGTTCAGAAGGCTCATTGCCTATTTGGCCTTATAAATAAAAGTTTGTTGAATGAATTTAATAAGTAAAGACTGTTGTTCACATATTATTTTCCAGAGAGTCAGTTATTAAACTTTTACTAGTCCACCCCCATATTAGAGATTACTTGGTTCACACACTTTACCACACAAATGAAGAAGCTGTAATCCAGACAAGAAAAGTAAAGTCACCCACATAAATTCACTTAAAGTCACACACAGGTGACTAGTGACAGGTATCTAAGTAGCAGAGCCAAGATGTGAATCCAGAACTAGAGCTACAAAATGTTGGGGCTGGGGCTGGAACCCAGGTTCTTAGCTGATGAGAAACCAGGATTATTAGGTTCCACACCCATTGCCATCATTTGAGTTCCCCATAAGATACAGGAATCAATACCTGTCATAAGATTTCAGTCAGTTACCCAGCAGTGATCTCAGCCAAGTCCTATGGTATTAGTGCTGACAACATCAACTCTGATTTATACATTGCATGCAAATGAAAGGTTCTGTTTCTGATGGGGATGTGGGCAAAACACAATGGGGAAAGGTTTCTTTTCATCAAATTATTCCACACAACCTGCTCTCAAAACATTATCTTTATCTGTACTCCCTTTCTGAGTCAAACTCTTAGGGGTAAAAATTTGTTTAAACTCATTGCCTCTAATTTCTCTCTTCTGCTTCAGTCCTTTATAAACTGGCACTTGACTACATTGCTCAATTGAAACTGCTCTTTCCAATGTTACTAAACACTAGTGCACTATTGGTGAAGCTGCAAATTAATTCAGCCATTCTAGAAAGCAATTTGAAACTCTGCCCAAAAAGTTACTAAATTGGACTACTATTTTGATCCACTTAAACTTGAAAAGATCAAAGAAAGAGGAAAAAGTCTTATTTGTAGAAAAAGATTTATAGCAACTCTTTTCTTTGTAGCCAGAAGTTGGTAACTAAGGGTAAGCCCTCTTATTGAGGAATGGTTAAATAAATAGTGCTATATGAATGGAAAGGAATATAGTATGCTATAAGAAGTGATAAAATGGACAGATTCAAAAAAAATGGAAGACTATGAAAATAATACAGAACAAAGTGAGCAAAATTACAATGATAACAGAAAAAAAATCACTTTAAGACTTTAGAATTCTGATCAAAGCAATGACAAACCATGAGTCCAATAGAATAAAGATAATAAAACTCAATTCCTAACAGAGAAGTGATGAACTATAATGATATATGGTGAGACATGGCAAATGGGAGGATTTGTTTTGTCACGTTATATAGCTGTGTATTGGGGGCTTTATAAAAATTCTCATTGAGGGAGGGGGAGTGAAGATAGTGAGAGGGACAGATTAATAAAATGCAAAAAGTAGTTAATGAGGGGGGGCAGCTAGATGACACAGTGGATAGAGCACCAGACCTGCAGTCAAGAGAATCTGAGTTCAAATCCAGACTTAGACACTTAACACTCTCTTGCTTGTGATTCTGAACAAGTCACTTAACCCCAATTGCCTCACCACAAAAGCAAATAAGCAACAATAAAAAAGTAATCAATGATCTCTCAACTGCAAAATCTGTTTATCTTTTCTCAATCCCCCTCAATCTCAACATCTCTGCTACCTTTTACATTATGGACACTCCTTATCTCCTGACTGTGTTCTCCTCTCAGAGTTTTTGGGCCACTGCTCTCTTGGGCTTTTCCTCCTACCTCTGTGATGACTCCTTCTCAGTCTCTTTTGCTGGTTCATCATTTTTTATATTCTAGTCACTAAATGTTCCCCAAGGCTCAGTTATGTGTCTTCTCTCTTTACACTCTCTCGGTGACTTCATCAGCACTTATGAGCTTAATTATTATCTCCATGCTAGATGATTCTAAGATTTAATATCTTCCTTGAACTTCAATTCCCTTCATCAGCTCTCTCCTGGACATTTCAAATTGCATGTCCTGGAATTATCTCAAAGTAAATATGACCAAAACTGAACTTATCAAATCTATTCCTTTTTCAAACTTTCTTTTTATTTCTGTCAAAGGTTCTACTGTCCTCCTCACATCTCTCAAGTTTATCATCTAGACTATTTCAGCATTACCTTTGATTCCTCACTATATCTTATTATATATATCCAAATCCTTGCCAAATCTTGCCCTTCTATATGTCCACAACATGTTTCACATCAAATTCTTTCTTTCTCTTCACATTTCACCCCCCCCATCCCCTTCAACAAGTACCATGGTGCTTTCCTGGGGAAGAACAGGGACTGGCCTTGTGATTTCATTAATATCAGGGACTTTTTAATGAGAAATAAGAAATTCCCTCTATAAATGCAAGTGTGCCCCTTCTATGATTTTTTTTTTGCTGAGACAATTGCAGTTAAGTGACTTGCCCAGGGTCACACCACTAGGCAGTGTTAAGTGTCTGAGGCTAAATTTGAACTCAGGTCCTCCTGACTTCAGGGCTGGTACTTTATCCATTGTGCCATCTAGCTGCCCCTGAATTCAGAATACTCTTAAAGAATCACCTAGTATACTTGGGTCAAGTGATTTGTCCAGAGTCACACGGTCAGTAGATGTTATAAAGAAGTATTCAAATTCAAGATTTCCTGATTTGGAAGCTAGATCTCTATACATTCAACATTCTGCCCTTCCTGGCAAATAGTTTGTAGTTTGAAATGATTATTGAATCAATTAATCAGCAAGCATTTATTAAGTACCTACTATGATCTATATACCATGTTAGGTGCTGGAGATACAAATACAAACAAATACAAAGTTACTATTCCTTTCTTAAATGGACATGATGTTTACTAAAAGGGACAGAAAAGGAAGAGAAGGTAGGGAATAAGTAGTTTTATAGTACCTGCTGTGTGTTAGGCTATTTACAAGTACTATCTCACATGATCCTTAAAATAATCTTTGTGCTGTTAGGATCCCCATTTAATAACTGAAGAAACTGATGATTTGCCAAGGGTCACATAGCTAGTGTCTAAGGTTGAACTTGAACTCAGGTCTTCCTGATTCCAGATCCAGCATTCCATTCACTTTGCCACCTAATGTCTCACTTGTATAAGAAACATAAAGAAAACAACTTTGGGGAAAAATACAAAAAGGAACCTAAAAAGCTTTGATCATGTAGTCCTTCATAAATACATGAAGAGATAGATCCATTTTGTTTCTCGGAATGAAAGAAAATATAGCTGATTTCTATTAAAAACAAACAAACAACAAAAAAAAAAAAAACAAGATACAGTAGATAAAATAGTCCATCCAGAGTTAGAAAGACCTGGATATAAATCCAGCCTCAGATACTTATTAGCTGTGTGACCCTGAATAAGTCACTTACTTCTTTGGGCCTATTTCTTCCTCTAGAAAATTAGGATAAAAATATCTCTCCTAAAAGAGTGTTGTGAAGATTATTTTATATAATAATATATATTATATGTGTATGTAATATTAACAAATAAATAATAAATTTTATATAATAATATATAAATCTATTATATAATACCTTCCACATCATGACTTTCCCCATCAGAGTTTTGCTATATCATAGATTAGCATAAAAAATTAAATGGGAATTTTGGGGGAATTTTGCCAAAGCAGCAAATAATACAGAAAAGTTTAGAAACTCAAAAATGCACAAAATATATGTATACCATTGTATAATATCAGTTCATATTTTACAATAAGTTATTGTAAATATTATTTAAAAAGAGAAAAAAATCAGACTTCTCTGGTACAAAGGGAAGAGCAAAAAAAAATATGTGGATTTTCGAGAATACATGGAGCACCATACCTTTCACACACAAACACACACACACACACCTTGAAATGCGAAAGGGATGTATTTGTTGCCATCATCATCATCTCATTTAACTAAGATGATATCTATAATTTATATCAGATTGCTTGCCATTTTAGGGAGGGGAATGGGAGAGAAAAATTTGGAACTCAAATTTTATTAAAAATGAATCTTAAAAACCATCTTTACATGTTATTGAAAAAATAAAATACTATTTACCAAAAAAAGTATATGAGATGATATAGGTTAAAGACCTTTATAAATCTTAAAGGTTACCTAAATATTAGCCACTATTATTATTCACTGATGCCTCAGTGAATTATATGTCAGGATTCTTCTGACATAAACTCAGGTTTCATCTGAATTTCTCCAAGAGAAAATGTTTAAACTACTCAAGCAAGAAAACAGAGGAAATAGACTCTGGAGGTTCATTCTTTCTCCTGATGAGGTAATAGTATATCTTGCTAACTATTAACCTGGAGATATTTGTTCACTTATTTCCTTTAGGGCTAAGACCTCCATTAGGGAACAGGGTACAACTAGCTTTCTTACTATTTTATTTTCTCAAATTCACTTGAAGACCTTGGGTAAAATTCAATTAACCTCTTAGAGTCTGTTTTTGAACTCATAAAATATAAGATTATATTATATAACCTCAAAAATGTTCTTCAGCTATGAACTTTTGAGTTCTTTTTGGGTATGGATCCTGTAACTTTCTACTTTATTATAGCTGTATAAAAAGTTGTATACAACCTTAGACAAGCCTATTTCTTGCTCAGAGATCTAGTTTCCTCTTCTGTAAAATCAGGGGTGATTGTACTGGGATATCTCTAAGGTCCACTTCTATGATTTGGATATTTCTTACCTTTCTTCTGAACAAGAAAAGAAGTAATAAAAGTGTTCATAGTCTTTGAACCAGCAATCTTACAACTAGATTTATGTCCCAGAAAGGTTATTAATGAGATCTATATGCAGTAGTAGTAGTAGTACTAGTACTAGTACTAGTACTAGTAGTACTAGTAGTCGTGGTAGTAGTAGAAGAAGGAAAAAAAGAAGAAAGGGGGAAGATGACGAAGAAGAAAAGAAAGAAAAGAAGGAAGGAAGGAAGAAAGAAAGGAAGGAAGGAAGGAAGGAAGGAAGGAAGGAAGGAAGGAAGGAAGGAAGGAAGGAAGAAAGAAAGAAAGAAAGAAAGAAAGAAAGAAAGAAAGAAAGAAAGAAAGAAAGAGAGAATGAGAGAGAGAGAGGGGGGAGGAAGAGAGAATGAGAGAGAGAGAGGGGGGAGGAAGAAAGAATGAGAGAGAGAGAGGGGGGAGGAAGAAAGAAAGAAAAAGAGAATGAGAGAGAGAGGGGGGGAGGAAGAAGAAAAAAGGAAGGAAGGAAGGAAGGAAGAAACTATCTCTATTTGTGTTGTTAAACACAGAAAGAATATTATTGTATCACATGAAACAACAAATATGAAAAATTCAGAGCAATATGGAAAAATTTATACAAAGTGAGGTAGAGTGAAAAAAGGAAAACCAAAACAAAATGTACATCATTATTTTATCCATTTAAATAAAGACAACTTTCAAGACACAAAATTGAAATAAAAAACTATGGGAAATATTTGTAGTAACTTATAAATCAGAAACCTATAATTTCATTCAATAGACAACAAGGATTAAGGGACAAAGATTTGAAGTAGATCCTCATATTAGCAGACTATTGTGATAATCGAGATGTGAGAAGACTCAGGGCTTGTACCACATTAGTGGCAGAGGAAAAAAGAAAGCATGTTAAAGAGGTGTTCAAAGGTGAGATTGACAGGCCTTGGCAACATCTTGGATATGGGGTAGGGGTAGCAGATGAGGGGATGTGAGGATAATACCTAGATTTTGAACCTGGGGGATTTGGGAGGATGGTGGTACCCTTAACAACAACAGGGAAGTTTAGAAGCTAATGATGACATATGGAGTTTAAATTGCTTACTGGACATTCAGTTCGAGATGCCTGAGAGGCAGTTGGATATGAGAGACTGGAGGTCAGCAGAGACTTTGGGGCAGAAAAAACAGACCTGAGAATCATCAGCATAGAGATGATAATTAAATCCAAGGGAGCCAACGACACCACCAAGTAAAGCAGTATAGAGGGAGAAGAGAAGATCTAGGAAAAAACCTTAGGAAACAATACAGTTAGAGGGCATGACTTGGATGAGAATCCAGCAAAGGAGACTAAGAAGGAAATAGAGGGAGAATCATGAGAAAGTGATATCTGAAAAAATCTAGAAAAGAAATCCCTAAGGAGAAGAGGGTGACGAACAGTGTCAAAGCCTGCAAAGTTATGGAAGAGAAAGAGAATTGAGAAAAGATCATTGGGTTTTAAGATATCACAGGTAACTTTGGGAGAACAGTTTTGGTGAAGTGATGTCAGAAAGTAGCTTGTAAAAGGTGGGGCACAGAGTGAGAGAAGAAGAGCAGCCTCTTGTAAATGGCCTTCTCAAGCAATTTAGCCTGAAATTGCAGAAAAGATATAGGATGATAGTGGGGATGGAAGAATCAAGTGAGGATTTTATGAGAATGGGGAGACATTATGTTTGGATGGAAGCAGTCAGTAGACAGAACCTACATCCTCTGATTCAAGAGCCAGTGCTCTTTTGGCTATAGGCTAGTTTATTTAAAGTGAAGTCTCTTGGGAAACTTCCTCCCTGTTGTTTCTAGCTTAGTCATTAACTTTGGGGAATAGGTGAGGATTAATCACTTTATCAATTTCACCATTCATAAGATGAAGTCTCTCAATAATTTCTTTTTTATTATTTTTATTTAACAAAAAATATATTGTCTCTCCTTTCCTTCTCCCCCCCTTTGGGAAAAAGAAAAACAAAAATTACAAAATCTTTGTAATAAATATGTTGTTTTGTTTTCTGTAAGGGTGTGGGGGAGGGGGAGAAGGGGGACAAAGGGAGATGAGCATAAAGAGTCTTTACTACACTAAGATGAAAGGAGAAGCTGAGAGAATAAAAGTCATATTGGAAACACAAGAAGGAAAAACCTTGTCGCTGGCCCTAGGCAAAAAGGAAAATAAAAACTGAGAGGGAAATAAAGTTTATTCCCTTCCCACAGCCCTCCAGCCTAACTCACCCATGTACCCCCATCATCTGCAATTAAAACTCCTGCCCAATAGTCACTGCTGCTCTGTGACTACCCAAACCCCACTCAGAAAAATGCGACATAGGCCATCTTTCTTTTTTAATGTTGTACTGCATTTTAATTTATTTTATTAATCACTTCCTAATTACAATTGTTTTATTTAACATTTTATTTTTCCCCAATTGCATGTACATTTTTAATACTTGTTTTTTTTAAAAACTTCTGAGTTCTAGATTCTCCCTATTTCTCCCTCCCTTCCCAAACTCCTCAGAAACAACTGTATATAGATTATACAGGTATAGCTAGGCCAGCTTTCCAGGGAGGTGGCTCATGCGATCTCCTGTTGGCTCAGAGTACATCACTTCTTACTGAGTAGCTGTCCCTTATTGAAATTTCCCTTTTCTGTACCTCATCCCCTCAGGAACAAGTCCTGTGTGTCTTTCAAGATGACAATTAGCTAAATTAATAAATGATTCTGAGCTAAAGGGAGAAGGACTGCAAAAAGAGAGAGAGAGAGAACTTTCATCACAAATAATTTCTCTGCACAGCAAGGCAATCAATATGTAAGGTTGTAAACTGAAGTGAAAGATAAGGGAATGAATTGAATGGTGAGTTTCCAGTTGGTAGGTAGGAAGGGATCCCATTGCAACCCCTAAGAGTAACTTTTAGGCAGTTCTTTCATAACTCTTTCAAAACTGTTTCTTCCCATAACTCCTTATGAATTGTTTTTTGTTGTTTTTGGTTTTTGGTTTTTGGGTTTTTTTGCTGAGGCAATTGGGGTCAAGTGACTTGTCCAGGATCATCCAGCTAGGAAATGTTAAGAATCTGAATCACATTTGAACTCAGGTCCTCCTGACTTCAGGGCTGGTGCTCTATCCACCTCGTGACCTAGCTGCCCCATGAGTTCTTTTCCATGAGGCTTCCTGACACTCTGCACCCGCACATGCACACAACCCAAAACACATGGGCAACTTAGCACTTCACTTACATATAGGTCAGACCTAATATCAAACATTAACCAGCATACAATGAAGGAATACAGAATATAATCCATTTGCTCTAACACTTGTTTTGAAAACTCAAATTTATTCCACTGTGATTGATATATTAGGGAACAATTTGAGCATGAATAAAATTTCTTATTTGCCTTTGCAGGATTTCCCATTGAGAAACATTAAGAATGTTCATTTCACATTTCACAACAACTCACAGACCTTTCTAACACTTGCTTCCACAAGCAATCTTCAAGTCTTTTTCAAGGTAAAATGCCATATTTATTTTATGTCTTCTGACATAATAGGAGTTGTGAACAGATTCTACCTGCCATGATTGAGGGGCCCTCACTCCTGTGTCCCAGAGTTATGCAATACAGAGGCTGCTAGCCATGGATTTTGCCAGTCAGATCCCTATGGAAACACCAGGGAGGCCAAACAGCAGCCTGAGGCCATTGACGTCACCATTATTCATTGTAGTATTTATATTTTTCCTAAATATTTAACATGTATAAAATAATGTAACCATTTTTATAGGATTCCTATATTTTCTTAATGTGTCACTCATGAAGTTTTTTTAGTGTAGTTCCTTTAACCCCATTTACCCATTAAATGTGGTTATTAATTATTTCATGATTTTTGTATTGCTTGGTGATTTTTAAGAACACATGTTGAATTAGAGCAAAACTGACTGTTCTTTAGTTAATGAAATGGAAAGAAAGGTCCTGGGGGAAGCTATAGAGAATAGTACATAGGGTTGTACCACGTGGTTTCTGAGGTCCCCAGCTCCTGGTTGTGAGAACTCAGTGTTTGTCAGGGATTAAGGCAAAGAATATTCAGAGCTGAAAAATTGCAGCCTGGAGGCATTTTCTGGGAAAGCAGGTCTCTTTAAAAGGGCTGTTCCCAGGAGACCATTAAGCAAGAAAAAGAAAAGCCTCCATTAACTCTGTCCATTTTTCTGAGTCCAACTAATGTCTAGATTATGGCCTAGGGGACAGTTAGCAACTAGTACAGATTTCCACATAGGATAACCAGGCCTAGATGAACACAGGACTTTGTGTGTGTGATGTAGAATAATTAAGGATCTCATCTGCTCCCATGGGTTCAATTATCATCTCCATACAATATCAGATCTATTTATCCAGCCCTAACCTCTCTCTTGAGTCCTAGTCTCAAATCACCAATTGCCTCTTGGATATCTCCAACTATATTCCCTTAGGCAGCTCAAATTCAATATGTCTGAAACAAAACTCATTCTCTTTCTCCCAAAACTCTCCCCTCCTCTCATTCATTGCTCCTGTTACTATCTGGGATACTACCATCTATGAGAAAGGAAAGTACATAGCCCAATGAGGCTCTGATGATAGTTGGGCTGTCTAAGGGACAGACCATCTCCTCCTTGTGTGATCAAACCCATGGTAGTATAGTACTGTCTCTGTATGGTCTGCTTCCCGCTTCATGCCTTCAGCCAGCTGAATCTGCCTGATTCAGGCAGCAAATAGAGCCCCTAAGAAGCATCCACTTACTGGCCAAGGCATATCTTACAGCCTACAACAAAATGTTAAAAATATGGTGATGCCGTATACCAAGATGATGTCAAAATGGGTTCATGATCTAGACATTAAGAATGATATTATAAACAAATTAGAAGAACATAGGATAGTTTACCTCTCAGATCTGTGGAGGAGGAAGGAATTTGTGACCCAAGAAGAATTAGAGAACATTATTGATCACAAAATAGACAATTTTGATTATATTAAGTTAAAAAGTTTTTGTACAAACAGAACTAATGCAGACAAGATTAGAAGGGAAGCCATAAACTGGGAAAACATTCTTTACATTCAAAGGTTCTGATAAAGACCTCATTTCTAAAATATATAGAGAATTGACTCAAATTTATAAGAATTCAAGCCATTCTCCAATTAATAAATGGTCAAAGGATATGAACAGACAATTTTCAGATGAAGAAATTGAAACTATTTCTAGTCATGTGAAATCCAAATCACTATTGATCAGAGAAATGCAAATTAAGACAACTCTGAAGTACTACTACACACCTGTCAGATTGGCTAAGATGATAGGAAAAGATAATGAATGTTGGAGGGGATGTGGAAAAACTAGGATACTGATACATTGTTGGTAGAACTGTGAACAGATCCAAAAAGTTATCAAACTGATAGCCCAGCAGTGTTTCTACTGGGCTTATGTCCCAAAGAGATCTTAAAGGAAAGAAAGGGGCCCACATGTGCAAAAATGTTTGGGGCAGCCTTTTTTGTATTGTCAAGAAACTGGAAACTGAATAGATGCCCATCAGTTGGAGAATTGCTGAATAAATTATGGTACATAAATATTAAGAATGTTATTGTTCTGTAAGAAACCACCAGCAGGATGATTTCAGAGAGGCCTGGAAAGACTTACATGAACTGATGCTAAGTGACACAAGCAGAACCAGGAGATCAGCATACACAGCAACAACAAGACTATACAGTGATCAATCCTGATGGACGTGGCTCTCCTCAACAATGAGATGATTCAAACCAGGTCCTATTGTTCAGCAATGAAGATAGTCATATACATCTAGAGAGAGGCCTGTGGAAACTGAGGGTAGACCACAACATAGCATTTTCACTCTTTCTGTTGTTATTTGCTTGCATTTTGTTTTCTTTCTCAATTTTTTTCTTGATCTGATTTTTCTTGTGCAGCAAGATAACTGTATAATTATGTATACATGTATTGAATTTAACATATATTTTAATATATTTAACATGTATTGGACTACCTGACATCTAGGAGAGGAGGTGGGGGGAAGAAGGGAAAATTTGGAACAGAAGGTTTGCAAGGGTCAATGTGGAAAAAGTACCCATGCGTATGTTTTGTAAATAACAAGCTTTAATTAAAAAAAAATTCTTTAAAGACAAAAAAAAATTAAAAATTAAAAAATATAGTGATGAATTTTTTTTTTAATCTAAAGACTAGAGAATGAAGTTCATGACCTCAAGCTCTGGCTACATCTCCATGCCCATAAAGTCCTCACAGGAAAGATCTTGAGGACTGTCAATTGTGGACAGGTCACTTTATCTCTCTGAGACAGTCTGTCATCTGTAAAACCAGAATAATAATGCTTTTCACTTCTGACAGCTGTTGTAAGGATCAAATGAGATTAAATATATCATTTCCCTTCTCTTCCCTTCCATTCCCTTCCCTGTAAAGCACTTTGCTCACTTTAAAGTGTGGTATGGTTATCAACTAATCTAACCCTTCTCCTGTTACTGGAACAAAGTTACACGGCAAATTCATATTAAAGCTGGTGGTCAAACCCATGATACCCATTCTAGTGCTCTTTGTGCCACAGCACACTTCCTTGTATGGCAATATCAGAAATGGTTGTTAGGGTTTAATTAACCCTAATAACCAGTTAACTGCCTCCTATCAGTTCACTGTAAGCATTTACATTTTAGAAATTGACTTGATTGCTTATTTTATTGAATAAAAGACATTCTTAATTTGCAGGCAGGGGCCAATACAAAAACAGCTGGTAGGACAAGCCTATAATTTCCCAAACTCTAGAACTCTAGGCTTAAGAAAGAGATGAAGAAAATATTATTAATGCATATTAATTTTTTAAAATGTCAATGTATAAATATTTTTGTAGATTAGTTGTTATATACATTATAATATTATAACAGGTCTTCTATAGCACAGCCCTGCTTGTAGGCCATGTATGAGTTTGTTCCTTAAGCTCCTTCTCCCAGAAGGTCTTTTCCTTATCTCCTTCCCTCTCCTTCCTAAAATAACTTGACCATTTTCTTTAGCATTGTAGCATGGGCATTGAAAAACCTTCTTTCCTTTCATTCAAACCATCCTCCCTACTCCTTTCATTTCATTTTGTATTTCCTTTTTAAATTGAAGTTTATTCAGATTCTTTCTTACTTATTGTTTAACTTTTTTTTTAATTTCAGGGTTGCCATGACTCAGGTATGATGTGGAAAGGATTCTTCTTTACATGTGAGTTGGACTGGATAATTTCTTGAGGTTCCTTGTAATTCTAAATATTTCAATTCTTCCACAATGGGAAAATTCAGCTTTCACCAAACCTGGAACAATGGAACTTGTTTTTGAGTATCATTTATTCTACTTACTACCAATGTAAGTTTCTGGGGAAGTCACTTAATGTTTCTGGGGCTCATTTGCCTCATCTATAAAAGTAGGAGTTTGGGCCAAATGACATTCTTCCCATGATCCCTCAGAGATTAGAAAAGACAGCTTATGATGTTCCAAACTCTGTTAGGAATCTTATTGTTACATTCTGAGTACTTCTATGATAGGGGATCTGGGTGGTTGGGGGAGGAATTAGGAAGTACAAATAAAAGGTAGAAAGGATGAGAAATAGAACTTTCTATTTATGTATTCACACATGAAATCTGTGACAACAGACACATTCTATATAGGACAAGTAGAATCTCTGGCTCTCCTCTTTCATCTCTAGGAATATGACCTCCAGATAAAATAAACTGAAGTCTAGTTTATGCAAGCAAGCATGGTAGAAGTAGAGAACTGGCTGTGTTCCCTACGAACTAAGTAAGAGATCTTTAAGTGAGCTCTCCAGAAGATAAAGAAACCTCAAGCTTCAGGAAACGAGTCAAGGAGCATCTCCTTGGGAGGGAATACATCTTGAGACCCTGTGTGGCCCCTGCTGGGAAGGTTCCTGCTGGGACTGGGGATCCAGGGATTAAATCAAGACCAGGACAGGAAAGGACTCACCTGGAGTGCAACTACCAATGGGAAGAGGAGAAAGAGAAGAAAATGGACATTCCTATTTTGTTATTTATATATTATATGTAATATATTTATTATATTATTATATTGTATGATTATATATTGCATGATATTATATATTGTGTTGTATTGTATTACATTATTTTATTATATTATATTACATTACATTATTATACTATATAATATATTATATTATATTGTAGATTGTTATACAATGTTATATTATTACATTGTGATATATTACTTTACATTTCATCATACATATTATTTGTAATTCTTGTCAACTAGGTGCCACACAAAAAGTCTGAGTCATTCCTTCTAAAAAAAGCAGGCAAATTATCAGCTCAGAGAGTCATAGACTGAACCACAAGAAATGTCATAACTTCAGGAGCTTTTCACCACACCAGGGTCAAGGGATTCTCAAGGGAGGAGAAAAGGTCGATGCCTTATTTAAGAGGAGGCATTTTGGTGCCACAATGGATAGGGCATCAGCCCTGAAGTCAGGAGGACCTGAGTTCAAATCTGTCCTCAGACACTTAATACTTCCTAGCTGTGTGACCCTGGGCAAGTCACTTAACCCCAATTGCCTCAGCAAAAAATAAATAAATAAATAAAAGATAATTCATTACATCAAAACATTTAGAAATGAGAGGAACCTTAAAGCTCATCTAGTCTACCCCTATAGGATGATGAATTTGAAGACTAGAGAAGGACAGTGTTTATTCTAGATAATCTCTTTACTGAGCTAGGACCACAATCCAGGGCTCCTTAATTTACAGGTAGACTCTCATATTCCCCACATTCTGCTTCCTGGAAAAGGGATGGTGCCATTTGATGGATGAGGGATGAACATTAGCCATGGCTGAAAGCTAAGATTTAGCAACATGGCAGAAGCACATTCTATAGACTGGGAAACACACTAGAATGAATGTGAAATTATTTAGGGGATTTCTCTCATTTTTCTTGCTGTTAGTTTCCTGGCAGTTCATTTCCTTGGCACCTATCAAAAAAGCTAGACTTTGGCAGAAAGAGAAGCTCTAGCTATATTTAGCTTGTCTTTTCTGGCTACTTACAAGGTTTTAAAAATTATTTTCATTGATACATTTTCTTGGTATGTCAGCTACATTTCCTGATATATCACTCTTTCCTCCTCTCCCAGAAAGCCATCCATTATAATGCAGAGTAAAAAGAAAGGGTTGGGAGGTGGACAGAGATCAGCCAAGCAATTACACATGTTATTGTTATTGCTGTTATTGTTTGGTTGTTTCTAACTCTTTGTGATCTCCTTTAAAGTTTTCTGGGCTGGGATACTGGAGTGGTTTGCCATTTCCTTCTCTGGCTCATTTACAAATGAGGAAACTGAGGCAAACAGAATTAAGTGACTGATTCAGGGTCTCACAGCTAGTAAGTGTCTGAGGTCAAATTTGAACTCAGGAAGATGAATTCTCCTGCCTCTAAACCTTGCATTCTATCCACTGTACCACCTAACTGCCCAATTATACATATAAATTATAGTTTTTCACACCCATAGTCCCCTATCTCAACAAAAAGAAGAGTGGGAGATAAATCCTCATCTCTACTTTGGAGCAAGCTTGATCAGTATAATTTCATCATATTGTTTTTTTTTAATCATCTTGCTATTGTTCTTTTTAGTCACATTGTCATAGTCATTTGCCTACTTATCAACTGGTATGATTTTTCATCAGTTCCTGGGTCTCTCTCTGTTTCTCTTTATTCATAACATTTCTTTTTTCTTATAATATAGTAATATACCATTTTATTCATGTATCACAGCATGTTAAGCCACTCCCTAGCAGATGGATGTATGTCTACTTTGTTTCCATTCTTTGTTTCTAGAAAAAGTACTGTTATAGGTATCCTGATATATATGAAGTTTTTCTTTTCATCATTGAATACTTTGTGATATATTCCTAGCTTGTTGACTTATTTAAAAGACTTCTTTAAAATCTTTAAAAACTTTATTTAAAAGAAGATAATCACTGAATAGCATTATATCATTCAGAATATTTCTTTTCCTTCCAGTCATCAATAAATAACCAAATACTTCTCTGGATTGTTGTTGTTCTGCCATTATTTTTTTTTAAGTTTTTATTAACCCATTTGAAATTTTTTCAGCAAAGATATTCTAATGGTTTTCCCTTCTCCAGTTTATATTACAGATGAGGAAACCGAGGCAAATACAGCTAAATGGCTTATCCAGAATCACACAACTAGTCAGTCTCTGAGGCCAAATTTGAACTCAGAAAGATGAGTTTTCTTGATTCCAAGCCCAATATTCTGTCCACTGAACTACCTAGCAATAGCTTAGCTGAAAGAGACAGAGATAGAGAAATAAAGTCAGAGATATAGAGACAGAGAGAAGAAATTATTCATAGAATGGGGGATGTTCAAATAAATTATGGCATGTGAAATTTGGGGGGATATTGATGTTTAATAATAAAATATGGGAAGATTTATCTGAACTGATATAGACTGGAATAAGCAGAACCAAAAGAACAATATATATCATAACAACACTGTCAAGCAAGGGGGAAACTGGTAAAAGGAAGTAGCATATTGAGTCATTTCAAAATCAATAATGGTTCCAGAGGACAAGTCATGAAATGTATTTTCCTCTTCTCTATGGAGAGGGAAGTGACAACTACAAAAGATTATTGTATATTTTGTCAGATTTGACAGGTGTTTGTTTACTCTTTGTTACAAAAGAGGGTTCAATTTCAAAGAATGATGTGGGAAAAGAATTTTAATCAATGACAATCCTGTAAAAACAAAATACATTTTAATAAAACTTTTAAAAATTATTGAGGATAAAAAAAACAGTGGAACTTAGCTCATCTCCTTCTTCAAAAATGAATAAGTATAATCAAAAAGAAAATTCCTTTCAGTTCCCTTTTAGTAGTGTGTCTCTGAGGGAGGGACTCCAAAAAGAGTAAGACACACACACACACACACACACACACACACACACACACACACACAGATAGAAATACAGACAGAGACAGAGACAGTCAGAGACAGACAGACAAACAGAGACAGACAAGGTGGGGAAGAGAGATTGTGGCAGACTTTTCTTAGAAATTAAAGATGGACAGGCAGCCGTTAGGGTGGAATGGGGAGCCTTAGGGGGGGCACCAACCAATGCTGCCAAGTGAGACATCTGCCAGACCTGTAAATTGTTAGTTGGAAGGCTACAATCATATACAATCACAGAATGCAAGGCTTGAAAGAAACCTTATAAATCAAAGGTGTAGGAACTAAAAAGTTCTTTAAAAGAATCATTTAATCCAATCCTTTCATATTATAAGCAAGAAAACAGAAACCAAAGGGGAGCTGTAATGGCACTGGGCTATGCACCATGAGAATTATAATAATAAACAGCCTCAGTTTCCTCATTTGTTAAATGGGAATAATCATTATGAAGACTAAATGAAATAACATGTAGAACAAATTGCAAACCTAAAAAAGCTACATAAATGCTAGCTGTTGTTGCTGATGTTATTACTGCTTGTCTTGATGTCTGACTGACAGAACTCTTTTTCCGATTATATCTTTCTTGGATGGATAAAACCACCAATTCTTTCAAATATTCAGTCTATAAACATTTTCAAGGTGACTATTATATTCCAGGCACCAAGAATACAAAGGTCAAAAAATAGTCCATGTTCTTAAGGAGCCCACAGTCTAATAGAGAGACTACATGCAAATGACTGTGTACAATGCAGATTTTTACAGGGTTAATTGGGAAATAAGCTCAGAGGAAAAATACTGAGATTAAGGGGGACCAGGAAAGGCTTTTCCTAGAAGGTGGACTTCAGCTGAGATTTAAGGGAAACCAGGCAATTCAGGAGGCAGAGATGAGGAGGTAGCAGATTCAGATGAAAATGCCCGGAGTGGGAAAATGTAGTATTTTGTTTGGAAAATATTAAGAAGGTCAACATCAAGGAAGGGCAATGTTGAAACTAATGAGATCCAACAAGTCATAGAGGAGGAGAGCCGTACAGAATGAAATGAGAGACTCAAACTATTTCCATGTCAAGGGGCAAAGCTTTGTTAGGATGTTTTTCAACTGGGCAAAGTCCTTAATAAACTCAAAATTAACAAGGGGCTAGATGGGATCTTTTATGAAAAAGGAATGCTAAACAAGATTGCTAACTACGCTAATTGCATGTGTCAATAAATCAACTGGTCATCTTGTTTATACAAAATAACCTCAGGAATTAAAAGCTACAGCTTAAGCACAGTAATTGTGGAAATATGTATACAAGAATTGCACATGTTTAACATATATCACTTGTCTAGGGAAGAGGGTGGAGGGAAGGGAGGGAAAAAATTAGAACACAAGGTTTTGTAAGCGTGAATGTTGAAAATTATCCATGCATATATTTTGAAAATTAAAGGCTTTTTTTATTAAAGCTTTTTATTTGGATAACATATGTATGGGTAGTTCCTTAGCATTGATCTTTATAGAGCTTTTCATTATAAATTTTACCCCCAGTCTCCTCCCCTCCCCTAGATGGCAGGAAGTCCACTACATGTTAATAATGTTAAAATACTTGACAAGTTTTTGTGCAAGAAAAATCCTATCTACAAGAAAAAAAAAGGAAAATCAGAGAAAGGAAACCCAATGCAAGCAAACATCAATAGAGAGCATGAAAATGTTATGTTGTGGTCCATATTTCATTTCCCTCTCTCTGGGTGTATATGGCTTTCTTCAGTGAACAATTGGAACTGGTTTGAGACATTTATAAAAGGCTTTAATTAAAAAAAGTTATAGCTTAACCTCCAGATTGTATAAGGTAACTGTGGAAGATAGTTCCATCAGCACAAGGCAATTCTATCAGCACAAAATAAATCTACAAGATCAATTTGCTCCTCAGTGGGGCCCACTCAGATACTGAGTTGTGGCCAGGAACATGATCTTTTGTTGGAGTCCATTCACTCCAAACCTGTTATATACCTCCAGGCCTAGAGTAGGGAAGACTGAATTCAAATTCAGCCTCAGACACTTACTGGGTGATCCTGGGCAAGTTTTGCTTCAGTTTCCTTATCTATAAAATGAGCTCAAAAATGAAGAATTAAACCACTCTAATACCCTCACCAAGAAAACTCCAAATGGGGTCTCTGAGTTAGACACAACTAAATGATTCAACAACAATAAGAAATGATTACTTTGTGTCATCACTGTGCCAAGTGCTAGGATACAAAAAAAAAGTCAAAAAACAGACTTAGATAGTGATGTCACTGTCAAATCAATTATCTCTGAAAGACTATGGAAATTTCAAGAGTTGCCTCTTCAAATTATGTTGTATTTAATTGTCTATGTGAGTTTTTTGAAGACTGCTTTGCACAGAGTAGGTACTTAAGAGGAAAATAAAATAATATATACAATAACAACCACACTGTAAAGACAAATAGCTTTGTAATCAACCACAATGCCAGAGGACTGATAATAGAACACTCTCTGCCAATAGCAAAACATTATCTATTTCTTGCCAGAAAAGTGATGGACTCAGGGTACTGAATAAGACATAAATTTTTGGATGTGGATTATGAAATTTGCTTTATGTGACTGCATATTTGTTACTGATGTATTATTTTTCTTTCTTTTTCCTTTTC
This sequence comes from Myrmecobius fasciatus, assembly GCA_023553655.1. NCBI lineage: Eukaryota > Metazoa > Chordata > Mammalia > Dasyuromorphia > Myrmecobiidae > Myrmecobius > Myrmecobius fasciatus. The sequence continues at coordinate 317,722 of JAJPUD010000169.1, read as the reverse complement.
CTACATGGAAGGAGAGAAAATGGATTTTCATTAACTGATAAAAATTAAATTAAATTTTTGAAGCCTGCAGGGCACTTAATTAAGCCTTGCTTACTTACAAAAAAAAATAATAGGAAGGCTTATAAAAAATCTTCTTCAGGTCCAGAAAATTAACTTCCCAAACATAAAATGAGTTAACAGTGTGATAGGGCAACCAATAAAAATAATGCAATTTTAGGTACAATGAGAGACACTGTGAACAGGATGAGGGAAGTGAGAACTCTGTCATGCTCCACTCCAGTCATACCACATTTGGACTATTATGTTTACTTTACATTTTAGCAAGACACCGACAGGCTGAAGAGAAAGTCAGCTGTGGTGGTGAACAATGCCAGAAAAGGTCAACCATGGTAGTGAAGAACCTTGAGGTCATCCTATGAGGATTAGTTAAATGAATTGGGTTCTTTTAGCTTAGAGAGGAAAAGACTCAAAGGTAACATGACACATGCAACTGTTTTTTAAGTATTTGAAATGCTGTTGTATGGAAGAGGGTTTCAATTTGTTCTGTTGTCTCCATAGGACAGACTTAGGAACAATGGGACAAGTCTCAAAGAAGCAGCTTTAGACTTGATGTCAGGAAAACTTCCTCACACTCAGAAGTGAACCTGAAAAGTGTGTTTTTTCTCTCTGGAAAGCTTCAAGCAGACACTGGATGACTACTACTTAAGCATCTTATAGGCGGCTAGGTTAAACTTCATGGCCTCTGGGTTTCCTTCCAACCCTGAGATGTGGGAACTGAGATTGAAAAGAGTAGAGAATGAATATTTTGCTTTGATTTTGAGAAAGACATCTCCTGACAGCACTTAGCTTCCCTGCAAACTCTGTGGTTTCCCATCAATAATGGAGAGAGCAGGACCCTGGACTGTCTCAGCACTATTTTCCTTTGCCCATTCTGATATTATTACCAAATGGTGAGTTTTCAACCCCTCAAAACAACAAAGGAAAAGCAAAAGAAGGGAAAAGAAGACATCCATCATTGAGATTCAGGGAATAGTGCCAAACCCTAGCCTGTCTGCCAAATCAGAGCTAAGCAGACGTGTTCTGGACTTTTTCAAAATGTAATCTGTAAGGATAGGAAAAATAATAAGAATTGGAATTCTCTAGGTGGAAAGATAGTTACTAAGAAGGAGCCCTTCAGGAATATAGACAATAGTCCATTCCAAGAATTACAGAACAAATGGGAAACCACCCTCAATTACCTCTCATCTATAGTCTTGGAGTATTCTAGAGCAAAATAGCTATCCTGAACCTCAGCAGCCAAAAGTAGCTCCTGTAGCTAAGAAATTATCTGCCAGTTATTCCATATACCTCCCAGACAGTCATTTGTTATCTCTTATTTCTGGGCACCCACCTTACTTAGCAGCTTTGAAAGTGATGGTCATCCTGTAAACTATTTTAAGGTCCATAGCCAGCTCATCTGAGCTACCTTGAGAAATAGGACCTGATGCTTGGTTCAGGTGAAGAGGGAATAAGTTCCTCCATTACTGGATATGTTTAAACAGATATTTGCTGGCTCCATCATGGGTAATTTCCTAGAGAGGAGTTATGCTATCTAAAGGAATTGTATTCATTGACCTTTGAAATCCCTTCTCTAAGAAGCCAGAACTAGTGTCCTCTCATACCATGACAGGCTTCCCCTGCGGGGGCCTTCCAAGGTCAAGGTCAATTCTTATACTGAGAACTCTAACCCACACTAATTTTTTTTTCTTCTTTGACTTTCTCCAGCTCTAATTGTTTATCAAACAATGAGCAGACATAAAATCCCATTCTCCACTAGCCTGCTACCTTGTCTCACATTTAAATGATTATTTAAAGTTTATAATATACTTTTCTTTTCTCAATAAAATTTCTTTGTGAGTAAAATTGTTTCTAACAATAACCACCCTGTGATATGGGCTAAAACGTGCCTTGTATCGGTAAAATGAGCCTTATTCTCTCTCTGGATACTCTACCAATTCTTACCTATTCACTTCTACTTCTTGGAGCTCCCTTGAATTTCCTTCAAAACTCACCTTCTACATGAAGCCTGTCCTGAACATCCTCTCCCACCTAGACAATAGTGTCCTACCTCCAGTGGGATGTTTGTAAATGTTTTACAATCAGCTCCCTATAAAATTGAACATATGGCACGCTTTCAAATTTAATAAGAATTAACATTTTCTCCATTACTTTCTTGGGTCTAGACCAGGAGTGGAGAATGTCTGGCCTAAAAGCCATATAAGGCCTGTGAAATCATTTGGTCTGGCCCTGTCAAGGCAACCTCAGGCAACAACAACCTCCCACTGCTTAGAGTGTTCTTTATGTTGATCATTGTGTACAGCCTTCAAATGATGCTATAAATATCCAAATGGCTCTTGGCAGAAAAAAAAAAAAAGATTTCCCATCCTTGGTCTAGACAATCAACAAAACAAATCAAGCCCAACTGTAGCATTTGCCAGTTTCTCTGATTCCCAAGGTATAAAGGCTTCCACTGAAAATTAAGCAACTGGCTTTAGGATGCTGGTTCAGATTGGTTTCAGCACATCTTTGCCCACCTCCCAAAACTTTTATTTATCTTGATTATATTCTAGATGCTTATATGTGTATATATACACAAAGTACTTAGCAAAAAAGAAAATGTATAAGGAAACAGGAAAAAGGGTAGCTTTGAAAACAATGTGAAGTATTTATTACATAGTTTTTTCAAAAATAGTAAGCAATCTGAAATGGAAATTCATGTTTTTATTTTGAATCTCCTTTTTATGTCATGTTATGTACATGGAAATGTTCTTTTGTGTGTTTATTTGTACTTTTCCAGTGAATTATTTTTAAAAAGAACAAGAATATTGCAGAAACTCAAGCATCATAACAAAGAACAGAATTATAGGATAATAGGATTTAGAGGTGGCTGGGCATGGTGGGACATGCCTGTAATCCATGCTTCAGGAGTACACTAAAACTAATAGAGAATTTGAACTCCGGAGTTCTAAAGCTGACTTGACATCCACACTCAGTGTGGTATCAATATGATGAGTACCCAGCAGCAAAGGGACACCAGGCTGCCTAAAAAAGAGAATCCTTCCCAACAAAAAACAGAGTGACTGCTGTACTTCCAGCCTTAACCTCACAGGGACATTGTCTCATTAAAAAAAAATAGAGGTAAAAGGGCTGTAGAGATATATAGCCCCAACTTGAATTTTATAAATGAGAAACCTGAAACCCAAAGAGAGAAAATGACAAGCCCCAAATCATATACCCTATAAGTCTTTCTCTGACCATATCTCCACTTCCAAAGTCACTCCATATAATAATATTTTGAAGAAAAAAAAGAAAATAGTTTTTAAAAGTCAACAAAATCTATCAAAATACTGAAGAAGTCTGAAAATGTTATACAATGTATCATACTTGTGGACCTCTCATTTCTGTCAAGGACTAGGGATTGCATTGTCTTCTCATATTTTCTCTTTGGGACCAAGCCTCTTCTTTAGAATTTTGCATTTTGATTATTTTGTGGTGGTTCTTTCGCTTTGCATTTCTGTTATCATTGTATATTTTGTTTTCTTAGCACTGCTTCCTTTACTCTATATCAAAGCATGTAAATTTACCTATCCATCACATTTATCCATCATATTTATCTTTAATAAATTGTTGGGGAAGCTAGATGGACAGTGGATAGAGCACTGGCCTTAGAGTCAGGAGAACCTGAGTTCAAATCAGTGTGACCCTGGTCTAGTCACTTACCCCTAATTGCCTCACCTCCCTCCCAAAAAAGGCATCAATTTAAAATAAATAAATGCATTGTCTCAAACTTTAGGAGACCTATTTATCCCCTAGTTTGGCCTTCTGTAGTATGGTTTTCAAAGAATAATCTACAAGAAGAATGGAGGTGATTTTTGGTTTTTGATTTACCTGAAAAAAAGGAGAAAGATGATTCATTGTGTAGATGCAAGAACTGTGCAGCAGACTTGGATCCAGAACTCCTGATTTTAAATCCCCTTTTCCATATGATCTTGCAGGAGTCATTTAACCAAACCTTATTAAATAAATTGAAATGAATGACATCTGAGGTGTCAGCTGCAAGCAACTCATTGACCTGTGAGGAGTATTATTTGTTTCTGTTTTAGCAAAGTGGTACGCCCAGCTGCCCAACCCTTCCTTCCTCATGTTTGTAGGCAACCAAAAAAGGGAAGCAAAAGAAAGTATAAAGACATCTCGAGGAACTCTCTCTATAGATTTTGCAACAGCTAGTCACTTCCCACTTAGAGGCTATTCCTCTCTGAATTGAACTTGAAATGGAAGGAGCAGCAGAGTCCCCCTCATCAAAGCCAGGTTTTCTCAGGTGTAATAATGATGATGATGATAATGATGATGATGATGATGATGATATCTAATTTTACATGGTATTTTAAGATTTGTGAGGAGTTTTACATATATTATCTCATTAGGGACTCACAACAACAATAAGAGATAATTGCTATTAAATTCATCCCATTTTACAAATAAAGAAACTGAGGCAGAAAGTCACTTGCCCATAGTCACAAAGTGTCTCTGTAAGTACCAATTCAAATTTGGATCTCTTTGACTTCAAGGCCAGGATTTTGTGCACTATGCCACCTGTCTACAAGATCATGGGAGCACCATTCTAACTCATTATATGCCAGTTTAAAATCTGTAACCTTTGCTTTGTAACCTTTTGCTCCTGATGTTCTAGACTAGAGCAGAACTTCTAAAACTTTTTCCATTTGTGACACATTTTTGCATGATCATGGGTATATAGGTATACAAATAAAACATTAACTGATAATAAATCATAATTTCAACACCCCCATGTTTAGTTATAAGACTGAATATGCAGTGACATTTCACAGTTTAAGAAGCTTTGTTCTAGAGTAAGGAGGGTTTTTTTGGGAGGTAGGGGTGAGAATTACCTGCAGTTTGAAACTTCATCTTCAAGGTCCTTGATACCAATTATCAGCAGCAGATAGAACTAGAACAGCTGATAGATAATCTATATCAGAAACGTTGCTATTAATAATAGCTAACATATAGCACTTTAATGTTTCAAAAGCACAAAAACATTGTCTTTTTTTGTCTTCACAACAACCCTGGAAGTAGATGTTGTTAGGATCGTCATTATGCAGATGAGGAAACTGAGGTAGACAGAATTTAAGTGATTTATCCACAGGCACTCAGCTAGGAAGTGTCTAAATCTTCCTGACTCCAGGCCCATCTCTCTGTCCATCTACTGCATAAGATTTGACTCCAAGACAGGTTTCTACAAGCCACACAAAAAAATCATTGTCACTATTTCCCCAACCACTCATATCTCTGATATGTGATACACAAGTTCATATCATCACCACAAAGGAAAACTTAATACGAATGAACAAGTGTGGGGTAATTGATAAGAAGGGCAGATAGGTGATAGAATGTATACTATGCCAGAAAGGCCTGAGTTCAAATCTCACCTCAAACACTTACTACCTGTGTGATCCTGGGCGAGTCACTTAGCCCTGTTTGCCTCAGTTTCCTTTTCCATAAAATGAGCTAGAGGGGCAGCTAGTTAGTGTAGTGGATCGAATACCAGCTCTGGAGTCAGGAAGACTTGAGTTCAAAGTCAGCCTGTGACACTTAATCTTTACTAACTGTGTGATTCTGGGCAAGTCACTTAACTACTTAAAAAAAGAAGCTAAAGAAGAAGAAAAAGGTAAACTGCTCTAGTATTTCCACCAAGAAAACCCCAAATGGGATCATGAAGAGTCAGATACAATTGAATGACAAAACAGCAACAACAACGGATAGAAAACCAGTTTTAAGATCAGAAAGACTTTGATTCAAATACTGCCTTGGATATATATGAGATAGGTGGGCGATCCTGGCCAAGATACTCAACCCCATAATATAGCAGGAAAACTTCTAAGACTATGCAATACAAATAAATTATGTGGCAGTGGAGGGAATGTTTCTACAATGAGCAACTTGTAGGATGGTCTATAATATAATTTTTCTGCATTAGCAAGATCTAATTTGGGTATATCATAGCAGAAGCCAGAAGTTACTTCCAAAATCATGATTGTCCCTTCTTTCCATGCACACAGATATCCTTTTTCACCTGCACTAGTTCCACAAACTCTTAATTTATCTCCCTACCTCATCTCTCCTTTCTCTAATCCAGCCTTCCCATAGCCTCCTAAATAATTTTCCTAAAGAACAGATCTGACTGATCTCATGTCCTCCCTAGCCCAGAATTCAATGGCTCCCTGTCTTCTCTGGGAGAAAACACAAATCTCTCAACTTGGCATTTAAGGCCCCTCACAATCCGTCTCCAGCATAACCTTCCAGATGCATTTCACACAGCTATGTTCTTATCACAATGCCCTGCTTTCTGTTCCCTGGACTCAACATCCACCTCCTGACCCTGTGCCTTAACACAAACCCTATGTTAGTAATAAACTCCCTCTTTATCTTTGCTTCTTGGGATCCTTCAAGGGTTAACAGATGAGTAACCTCTTACAGGAAGCCTTTTCTAATCCCTTGTTGAGGGGATTCGAAATTATTATTATAATTAATATTATTATTATAAATTATTCTTTATTTTTTTTTGGAAGGTCAAGTTTATTATTTCATGATATATGGGAGTCCTAGGAAAGAAATTCCCTTCCCCCCCCAAAAAAAGACCTACAATTTCTCATTTTAGAGAATTACCCTATAATCTTAAATGAACCTGTATGGACTGTGTAAATAGAGAGAAGCAATCTGATTCAGAAGATATTGGAAAGGTAAAAAAAGAAAGATCTGGCAACTGACTGAACATGTAGGATGAGGAGGGAAAGGAGTCAAAAGATGCTATGTGGAAATGAAAATTGAATGGATGCCCATCAGTTGGACAATGGTTGAATAGGTTATGGTGTATGAATATAATGGAATATTATTGTTCTGTAAGAAATGATGAGTGGGCTGATTTCAGAAAAGCCTGGAAGGACTAACATTAACTGATGCTGAGTGAAGTGAGCAGAACCAGGAGAACATTGTACACAGCAATAACAAGATTATGTGATGATCAACTATGATGGACTTCTCTTCTCAGCAATGCAGTGATTTAAAGAAATTCCAGAGATTTGGGATGAAAAATGGCATCTGCATCCAGAGAAAGAACTATGGAGACTGAATGTGGATCAAAGCATAATATTTTCATCTTTTTTTATTTGTTTATTTGCTTTTTCTTTCTCCTGTTTTTTTTCTTCTGGTCTGATTTTTCTTGCACAACATGACAAATATAGAAGTATGTTTAAAAGGATTGCACATACTTAACCTATATCAGATTATTTACTGTCTTAGGGAAGGGGGAAGGAAGGGAAGGAAGGACTCATAGCCATTCAGCAGAAAAAAAGTATTTTTTTAAAAAAATTAGCTTTTGTTTTAAGAAAAATCTTGAGGGTCATTAAAAGAACTTTCCAATGTTTCAAAGGCAATCAAGTGGCTGTCTTCCTTCCTTCTGAACCCTATTCATCTGTAGTTTAGTCAATATATGCATATATATAGCCATGAATAACCTCTAAGAAGGAAAATCCAGCTGCAATTCACTATACACATATATTCTTTATACACTTGGTTTTTCCACATGAATAGTTAGGGAAAGGTTTTTTTTTTAGTGGTTATGGGCATCATTTAAGGGACTCTGCATAATAATATTATTATGAAGAAATCAAGGGAATTATTTTAAAAGGGAATTATTAAAAAGATTGTGGAGGAAGCATAGGATCCAGAGAGACAAAGGAATAGATTTTATCATTGTATTATTATTATAATTACAACATAAGATGACATTAACCTAAAGAAATAAATAAAATGGATTCATTTTTATGTCCCTGAACTGAAACAACAGTAGCAGCAACTTTATGTTCATAAAAATCATTTGCAGATGAGTATTTGTGTCCAAAATGTCTTCTAAAATTTCCCCTAAATAATAATCACTTTTCTCCTGGTTTTACATTTTACTCAGTTATTTCAGGGTTCATTTGTATTCTATAATTCTTAGAGGCACTATGGATTAGTAGATAGAATGCCAGATTTGGATTCAGGAAGACCAAAGTTCTTATTTTCCATTATACACTACTTCTGCGACTTTGAACAAGTGACTTAATTTCTCTGTGCCTCAGTTTCTCCAACTGTTAAGTGAAGGGATTAAACCTGAATCCCTCTAAAGTCTGCTCTAGTTCTAAATATCTACTCCTATGTTCTTATCAATTATTCTGTCTGGGCCAGTAAGCTAAATAGGTGGGGTTTTGTGCTAATAAGGTCATGGTGCTATTCCAGAAACAACTAAACTCTAAACATTAGCATTCCATGTCTAAGCCAGTCAGAGCAGCCTTTGTAGCAACATTTCATTTAATTTCTCCAATGTCTTATCTCTAATATGTTATTTCCCATGTAGATTCATCCTTTAAAGATTGCTAGAGGAAATTGGAATAGCATTTATAAAATACTTTATCCTCAGAACCTCCTGGGGAGGTCAGTATCATTTAACCATTTGAAGGACTAAACTTCCACAGTCTAGAAATAGAATGGCTCTGCTACTCACTGTGTAAAACTGCACAGAGGGGTAATTCCTCAGAATTAAAGGTACCCAATGGTGTGCCTGCTGTTATGGAAATTAAACAGAGAAATTCCTACTGTTATAACCTACCACAGGAAAGCTGCGTGAGACTCAAAAGATAAATGGGCAGTTGTTTCGTTGGCTAGCAACAAGAGGATCTGTTGCAAAGATCATGGGGAGTTTATAATAGGATTTTTAAAACATTTCTTCTTGTAAATTTTGAAACCAAAAGAAATAATATAAGATTTTTAAGAATTTGGACTTAAATAGTGAAGGGTTATAAGGTCAATACATAATAAACTTCATTCCTGAGGAAACAATTTTTTAATTTTTATTTCAGTTCCAAATTCTTTCCCTCCCTGTGCCCCTCCTCCACCATTGAAAAGACAAGAAATATAAAAGCCCTTATACATATTAAGATATACAGAACTTATTTCCCAGTTAGTTATGTTGGGGAGGGGGTAAAGTGGGGAGGAGAAAGAAAGAAAATGAAAAAAAATGCTTCAATCTGCACTCAAAAGTTTATCAATTTTCTCTGTCTAAAGACAAATAGCATTTTTATCATGATTCCTTTGAAATTGTCCTGAATCATTATACTGATCAAAAGTAGCTAAGTCTTTTATAGTTGACTATTGTTACAATATAGCTCTGTTTAATCTCTTAGTTCTATTCACCTCCCTTTGCATCAGTTCATATAAGTCTATTCAGGTTTTTCTGAAACCATTTCCCTCATTATTTCTTTTAGCATCGTAGTATTCCATCACAATCATATACCACTTTTGTTCAGTCATTCCTCAATTGATAGGAATCCCCTCAGTTTCCATCTTTGCCATCACAAAAAGAGCTTCTATAGAAAAAAAATTATTATTGAATATAGGAAAAGTCCTACAAACCAAAAGATCATATTGACCATTAATGCTGATGGTAGTTAGCAAAGTTAGCTTATATTGTGGTAGGAATTTAAGACTCTAACGGACTGCTTGACAGAACTACTAGTCTAACTGCTTCGGATAATGGTTGAAAGTACATTTTGCTAACTACATCTTTTAACAATTATCATCTCTATTTTCTCCTTTAAAACATGTAGCACATTCATCTAACAGTATTGAAGTGCACGTGGACAACTTTCTTTTTTTGTTTTCATTTTTTAGTTTATTTATTTTTAATACACATTATTTTATGAATTATGTTGGGAGAGAAAAATCAGAGCAAATGGGAAAAACCATGGGAGAGATTAAAAAAAAACAGAAAAAAGAAATGAACATAGTATTTGTTGACTTACAGTCAATCTCCTTAGTTCTTTCTCTGGTTGCATTTGGAATTTTTCTGTCCAAAGTCTATTGGGATTGCTCTGGACCAAAGAGCTACTGAGAAGAACCAAGTCTTTCATAATTGATCATTGAACATTCTTGCTGTTATTATGTATAATGTAGTCCTGGTTCTACTTGTTTCAGTCAGCATAAGTTCATGTAAATCTTTCCTGGTTTTTCTATAATCAGCTTGTTCATCATTTTTATAGAGCAATAATATTCCAATACTTTCATGTATCACAACTTATTCAGCCAATCCCCAATTGATGGGCATTCACTTCTTTTTCAATTTTTGCTACCACAAAAAGAGCTGCTACAAACATTTTTGCACATGGTCCTTTTCTTCCTTTATGATTTTCTTGGGATACAGACCCAGTAGTGGCACTTCTGGGCCAAAGGGTATGCACAGTTCTAGACTGTTCTCCAGAATGGTTGGATCATTTCACAATTCCACCAACAATGCTTTAGTGGCACATGGACAACAGACGACTTTGAAGAAATTTTAACTCAAAAATAATGTTATAATATACTGAAATGATTTCTCTGCTTGGAAAATTGTTTGGAAATTTGGAAAGCCTCAAAATCTACCTATAGAGATTCACATATATAATATAGATGTATATGGATTATATTATGCATCCACAAGCCCATCAGATCAGGTGTTCTTAATCTTTTGTGTGTTATGGACTCCTTTGGCAGTCTGGTAAAAATCTGTGGACTTCTCAGAATAATGCTTTTAAATAATTGAAGAAAAATACTCTCAAAGCCAATGCCCCTAAAAATATTTATCTTACTTATTGTGTCCTACTTTTATCCTATACATTTTATTCTTCCTACTAACTTCTGGCCTTTGGCAAAGATTATATGATGTGACAAAAGAAATGTTTCTCACTGCTAACCTTTGGTTCGATGCTTCATCAATCTTTTCTTCCTTTTCTCTCCTTCTCTTCTGAAAAGATATGAGAGTGATGTTTCCAGGTACTGGAGACTCATCTCTATTTCTTAAAAGTTTGTTCAAAATTCTGTGTTTAAACTATCTCTGAAGACAATGGATATAAAAGATTTAATTATTCACATTGTTCATTCAGTGTGTTATGATTCAAATGTCACATGGTAAGGGGTATTTGGAGAATACTTGGAAAAGAAGAGAGAGAGAAATATAAAATTGCAAATTTTCAGTATCAGTTTTCTGATTGGGGACTCAGAGAAGAAAGCATTTGATTCATTTTTATGACTTTCCAGAATAGAATAAATATTTTGGCAAAATTTATCTAGACTAATGATTCAGAAGCTGTGGCTAGCTAAATGACTGAAATGGCATTGAAATAGGAATGTCTTATTTTTTCCTTTAGCAAGACTGGTTTCTAAAAGAAAGGGGGTACAAGGGAAAGATCAGACCCAAAAGAGAAGCATAGCCAAACCCAGAGAAAGGTGGGAACAAGAGTAATTAACAGCCCTACCAGCTTGCTCACTACCATTGCTCAGTGTAGCAGCCACTACTGTTTAAATTTACCCTCAAAGAGCCCTAATCAATAACTTGTGCCCAGTTAGATTCTCCAGTTCAATAATTACCACCCTAGGTATCTAGAAAGAAAGTAGCCAATAATGCCAAAGTCACACCTCTGAAAGAAAGTCAAGTTTAGTCAGCAGAACCAGAAGAATAACTTATATAATAGCAAAAACAAAATACAGAAAAATAACTTTGAAAATAGAGTGTTAATTTTGAATATGATTAACACGGGAATTTGTTTTGCTTGACTTTGTATGTTTGTTACAAGAGTTTTATTCTTCTTTCTTTCAATGGAGATGGAAGGTTAGAGAGGAGAAAGGGGCTAACATAGGTTTAAGGTTGCCAAAGAGAGAGAAAGAGAAAGAGAGAGAGAGAGAGAGAGAGAGAAAACTATCATTGAAATGTTTTTTAAATAAACAGAAGATAGAAAACAAGAGGCCAGAATTATAGACAAGCTAATCAGTTTTGAAAATTACATGTTAAACATACATATTTTAAAAGAATATCAAGCAAATTATACATAATAGAGATTTACAATTCCATGCACAACCCTCTTTTTATATTCTATTTTGTATATAAGAATATTTATTTTATTTGGTGGTTTGTTAAGTATGGAATACAAAAGAAAAACTCTCTAGAAATAAGGCTTTAGAATTTTAAAGTAGAGAGGACCTTGTAGAACATTATCTAATTCGTGTTGGTGAAGTTATGAACTGATCCAACCATTCTGGAGAGCAATTTGGAAGTATGCTCAAAAGGTTATCAAACTGTGCATACCCTTTGACCCAGCAATGTCTCTCCTGGGCCTGTATTCCACAGAGATCATAAAAGAAGGAAAAGGATCCATGTGTGCAAAAAATGTTTGCAGCCTTCCTTTTTGTAGGAGCAAGGAACTGGAAACTGAGTGGATGCCCATCAGCTGGGGAATGGCTAAATTAATTATGGGATATGAATGTTATGGAATATTATTGTTCTGTGAGAAATGATCAGCAGGACGATTTCAGACAAGCCTGGAGAGGCCTACATGAACTGATGCTAAATGAAGGGAGCAGAACTAGGAGATCACAGCAACAGCAAGATTATATAATGATCAATTCTGATGGAAGTGACTCTTTTCAACAATGAGATGATTCAGGAGACTTGTGATGTAAAGAGCCATCTACATCCAGAGAGGGGACCATGGGGACTGAGTGTGGATCACAACATAGTATTTTCACTTTTTGTTGTTGTTGTTTGCTTGCATTTTGTTTTCTTTCTCTTTTTTTTCTTTTTGAGCTGATTTTTCTTGTGCAGCATGATAATTGTGGAAATATGTATAGAGGAACTGCACACGTTTAACATATATTGGATTACTTGCCGTCTAGGGGAGAGGGTGGGGGGAAGAGAGAGAAAATTTTGAAATAATAGATTTTACAAGGGTGAATGTTGAAAATTATTTATGCATGCATTTTGAAAATAAAAAGCTCTGATAATAAAAAACGATTATTTAATTCAATTCTTTCCTTTAATTAATGAGGAAACTCAAGCCAACATGAGAAAAAATGTCTTATTCAAGTTATATAGGTGGTAAAGAGTTGGTTTTCAAATACAAGTCAGGAGATTCCATACCTTTCATTTGTCACCTTTATGATCCCTATAAGAGTGTATCTAACACTAACTAGGTGAGGCTGGCATTCCCTGTCCCCCATTACAGTAAGTACTCTTTGGGCTCACCATGCCAGAGGAAAAAAAGGCATCATCACTCATTCCTCACAGAGTTCCTGGACTACTCAGGGATTGTCTCTTCTCTCCTTCCATCAGTTTAAGCCCCTTTCCAGATGTGTTCAGAGCTTCCCTATTGTTAGGTGCCAATGGCTAATAGAACTGGGGTTCTATTTAACCAATTAACATCAATTAGCTTTTACAAAGGGATATTTACTGAGCATATATATTGAGAATAAAAACACAAACATTTCCTGTCCCCCAGCCTTACTTCTCCCCTATACTACCTTGTTTTCTGAGGGGAGGAGTCTTAGATTTAATAGTTCCTACATAGTATTTGTCCCACTGAGTTCATATTCATTTGGAGCCCTGCTGCTGAATGAATCCTAGTCTTAGCTATATGTAATCTTAATCCCAAACATTTATCCTCAGGACATCAGTGATGCAAAGCAGGACTCAGCTAGATCTGACTCCTGGACCTCAGGTGGCTTATTCTTATGATCTTTTAAACCTCATAATCTTCCAAATTTATCTCCTTCACCTGAAATAAAAGAATAAGACCGATTCCCATATTCATGGATCAATATGCCAGCACCTGAGGGACAGCCTGAAGCTTCTTTTCCCATACAGTATTGACTCTTCTCTCATTATTGTTTATTGCTATTCATCTTTTATTCTCAAAGAGGACTAATGTCATCAGGAGAGTGATGTCTTGACTTGAAAGTGAATTGGATTTCATTAAGGCAAAGCTGTGCAAAGTCATCAGAGGCCAATGGAAAAATATAGGTCAGGACAATTGGCAATGGCTCCATATAGTAGGAGACCCTTAGCCTTTTTTAGTTAAGTTATTTCCCAGGTCTTAGTAAGAATTAAGGTAAAACACAGACACATACACACACACACACACACATATATATATACATACATATATGTGTGTGTGTGTGTATATATGTGTATATATATGTGTGTGTGTATATATATACACATATATATGTGCATATGTCTGTGTGTGTATATATGTGTATATATGTATGTATATGTGTATATGTATATATATGTGTATATATATATACATATATATATATATACTATGAAGGGGTATAGTACCCTCCAAAATCTATAAAGAAATAATGGGGAAGGGATGAGGGATGGTGGAACAAGAAGCAAAGGGTGAGGGAAGAAGACCAGGGAGAGATCCACGTTTGGAGGTTAAATAATAGCAAGGCAAGTTAAGGAGCAGAATTAAAGCAAAGAAAAGACATGTAGCTGGGGGGAAGTACGTACGTATGTATATGTATATATCTACATATGTTTATATAAACATATCCTTTCTTAACTGTAGCCTGCTTGGAAGTGGGGTGGAATGAAAGGGGAGAAGTAATAAAGTAAAAAAGGTAGACAGCAGAAAACATTATATGGTTTTCTTTCTTGATAGTGGTCTTTTTCTACTCTGAGGGTTTTTTCATTCAGTTAGTGGCCAAATCCATAATTCTATAAATCTTGATCAATAAAGTGAATGCCTTGGCTGAAAAACATCCATTTTTCAAGATCCTAGGTCACTGACTTATGCCCAGTGAAGAGAACAGAAATTTACTGACTCAGGATTTTCTTTGAAAGTACATGCTCTCACGGTCATCAAAACCATTTGGTACTGGCTAAGAAATAGAGTAGTCGATCAGTGGAATAGGATAGAATCACAAGACAAACTAGGCAATAACTATAGCAATTTGGTTTTTGATAAACCCAAAGACCCCAGCTTTTGGGATAAGTATTCACTATTTGACAAAAACTGCTGGGAAAACTGGAAACTAGTGTGGAAGAAATTAGGGCTTGACCCACATCTAACACCACATACCAAGATAAGATCTAAATGGGTTCATGATCTGGATATAAAGAGTGATTTTGTAAACAAGTTAGAGGAACATAATATAGTTTACCTCTCAGACCTGTGGAGATGGAATAAATTTATGTCCAAAGAAGAACTGGAACTTTTAATTGAAAACCAGATAGATAACTTTGACTATATTAAGTTAAAAAGTTTTTGTACAAACAAAATCAATGCAGACAAGATTAGGAGGGAAGCAATAAATTGGGAAATCATCTTTACATTTAAGGGTTCTGATAAAGGTCTCATCTCTAAAATATATAGAGAATTGTCTCATATTTATAAAAATTCAAGCCATTCTCCAATCAATAAATGGTCAAAGGATATGAACAGACAATTTTCAGAGGATGAAATTAAAACTATTTATAGTCATATGAAAAGGTGCTCCAAATCACTATTGATCAGAGAAATGCAAATCAAGACAACCCTGAGATACCACTTCACACCTGTCAGATTGGCTAAAATGACAGGAAAAGTTAATGATGAATGTTGGAGGGGTTGTGGGAGGGCTGGGACACTGATGCATTGTTGGTGGAGCTGTGAACGGATACAGCCATTCTGGAGAACAATTTGGAGCTATGCTCAAAAAGTTATCAAACTGTGCATACCCTTTGACCCAGCAGCATTTCTATTGGGCTTATATCCCAAAGAAATCATAAAGGAAGGAAAAGGCCCCACATGTGCAAGAATGTTTGTGGCAGCCCTTTTTGTAGTGGCTAGAAACTGGAAATTGAATAGATGCCCTTCAATTGGAGAATGGCTGAATAAATTATGGTATATGAATACTATGGAATATTATTGTTCTGTAAGAAATGACCAGCAAGATGATTTCAGAGAGGCCTGGAGAGACTTACATGAACTGATGCTGAGTGAAATGAGCAGAACCAGGAGATCATTATACACGGCAACAAAAGTACTATATGATGATCAATTCTGATGGACATGGCTCTCTTCAACAATGAAATGTTTTAAACCACCTCCAATTGTTCACTGAAGAAAGCCATATACACCCAGAGAGAGGGATGCGAAATGTGGACCACAACATAACATTCTCATACTCCTTGATTGATGTTTGCTTACATTGTGTTTCCTTTATCTGATATATCGTTTGTGTAGATAAGATTTTTCTTGCACACCAATGATAAGTTTGGAAATATGTATACATATATTCGATTTGCCAATATTTTAACATAATTAACATGTAGTGGATATCCTGCCATCTAGGGGAGGGGTGGGGAGTTGGGGGAAAAATTTGTAACGGAAAGCTATGTAAGGGTTATTGTTGAAGAATTACCCACACATATGTTATGCAAATAAAATAAAAATTAAAAAAAAAAAAAAAAAAAAGAAAGTACATGCTCTCATTGCTATCTGCTTGTAGCCAACATCCCTGCTGGAAGATAGGAGTGGTCAAAAGGAACAAAAGAAGAAAGAAATTTCTCCTACCTACTAAAATATTGGATCTTGAACTGATACAGAGTGAAATGAGCAGAACCAAAGAACAATTTATTCAATGACAATGACATTTGAAAAAACAATAACAACTTTGAAAGACTTAAAAACTCTGACCAATGCAATGACTAATCACAATCCACGAAATCCTCTATGAAACACACTACTCACCTCCTGACAGAAAAGTGTTGGTCCCAACATATCCTAATTTTTTGACTTGGTCAATGTAGGGATTTGTTTTGCTTGACTAAGCATATTTGTTACAAGGGATCTATTTTTCTGTCTTTTGCAGTGGGAGGTGGGAAGGTAAAACCAGAGAAGGCAAATTTTGGTTCATTGAAAAACTAAAATTTAATTTAAAACAAAACTCAAGAAAACAACTGAAAACCTCCCAAAATGGCCAAAAAAGAGATCAAGTTTTCGTTTTCAAATTTTTTCATAGATCACTAAAGAAATACACAGCTCCTCCTGGTTTAGTCTGAGAGTCTCTCCCCCCCCCCAATCACCAGTCTAAATAGGACTCATATTGTCATCCCAGAAAAGCATACCCTTAATTGCACCTGTCCAGCTCCCTGGGAGGTCCTTCCAGTCAAATAAGTTACACAGATTCCCCTAATCACACCTATTACATTGAGAAGTTTAAATTTCTGTATAATCCAGTAATAACATTATGTCTGAAAAGATGTTTACATCTTTTCATTTTTCATGGACTCTCCAATTCCTAACCAGACTGGACATTCTAATCAATACAGCCCCAATTATAGAACTCTTGGGATAAAAGCACTTTGTAACCTTTCAGATACGATAGAAATATGAGCCCCAGTTATTATTGTTGGCTGTTGCATCTAGGGAATCCTAGAATCCTAAATTTAGGAAGGAAGAGTTCTCAGATATAATTTAATACAAACAAATACTTGAATAAGGAACCCCTCTGCAACATACTCCCCAAGTGGTCATCCACCCTTTGACTGAAGAGCTCTAATTCTCTCAAGATAGCCCATCTCACTTTCTGATAGTTCAAATTTCTGGGAATTTTCTCTTTATGTTCAACCTAAATCTCCCTTTTTTCATTTTATACCCATTGCTCATTGTTCTAATCCTGGGATCTAATAGAATAAAGCTGATTCTTCTTTGTAATGGCTCTTGAAATACTTGGAGAGAGATAAGACATTTTTCCCATGTCTTCTCTTTTTAACACTAAAAAATCTCAGTTCCTTCAAAGGTTTTCATGTATCACCTGGTATGATATTAAGGCCCTTTACCTTTCCAGTTTTGTCCCCAGCTCTGGAGGTTCTCCAGTTTATCAATGACTTAAGCAAGTGATTCTGCAAAGGAAAGATGCAAAAACAAGAAAATGTACTCCCTTTAGTCAGACCATCTCTCTATCCATTTTCAGTTGAGTTAACCAAGAATCATGGTCCTTTGGAACTGGAAAGGACCCTAATTCCCTAGGAAATTAAGGACCATGGAGGAAGGCAAATGACTTTGCCTAAGTATACTCAGCTCATAAATGGAGAGGCTAGGACTTGAATTTAAGCTTTCTTTAAAAAATAATAGCAAATTTTCTTATGTTTTATGAATTTAGCAAACAAATATTTCAATGTAAAGAAAATATAAAATGTAAATTTAACATGAGAGGCAAAATTATTCTTCTCGTCTGCATACTCTTCTGAATGTCCTACTCTCTCCCATGTATTTTGAAAAAAGTTTCTTTGGTGTTTTTTATTTTCTCTTAAAAATAATTCTATGACTAACCACCAACTTCCCCTAAGTAAAAGTCCTCCCTTGTGTAACTTTCCTTTGTTACACTCCACAGCTGTTGCCATGGAAATTTAAGTTAAAGTAAAGTGGACTCCCCAAAGTTACCAAGTTTTCTGTGGTCTTGTTCTTAAACTTGACCTTGATGAACTTTGGGGAAGAAGGAGAAAAGATTTTTAAGGTGGTGCTCTATTATTCAGGAATAGGAGATGCTGGAAATATTTAGATCAGAAGTCAGGGACAGGACTGGACTCAGGGGCAAGTCCTAAGGGGCTGAGGCAGTGAGGTGAGCATTAGGGTCAGATCTCAGTCCACCTCACAACTCCCTCTCTATTCACCCACAGAGAAGATTCTCCTGATGCCAATAAAACATGGAGAAGAAACTCTTGTGATTTCTCTGAAACCAAGATAACCCCTTACAGAAAGGGAGGAAGGGTTTGCTTATTTTCCTGGTTTGTTTTTTCTTTTAACTTTCATCAAGCATGTTATCTAAAATGCTTATATAAACCATAATGGTCATTAATTGTGATTTTTGACCTGATTATTGTATGCATAATTTGAAAGAATTGATTTCTAAATACAATAATGAGATACAGATGTGCTCAGCCATAAGCTAAGAGGGGGGAAGGAAGAAGGAATAGAGAAAGAGGGGAAGGGGGGAAGAGAACAGAGAGACACAGACAGAAAGAGATACAGACAGAGATAGAAACAGAGAGAGACAGAGACAGTGAGAAAGGCAGAGTAGGAGGAGGAAGGGAGAGACAAAAAGACAGAAAGAGAAAGAGAGTGGAGAGGGAAGGGAGACAGAGAGAGACAGAGAAAGAGGAGGAGGAGGAAGGGAGAGATAGACAGAGAAAGAGAAAGGGGAAGAGAGAGAGAGAGAGAGAGAGAGAGAGAGAGAGAGAGAGAGAGAGAGAGAGAGAGAGAGAGAGAGAGAGAGAAAATAGTTCTTTTCCCTAAACCTCATGAGGTACCAGTCAGCTCATGAATACCTTTAGATTCTGAATCATTTGGCCAGAGTCCAAAGGCTATCCTTTTAAATCTGTTACTAGAAAGGGCCCTCCCAAAACCAGAGAAGCTAGGACTGAGAAAACCCCTCAGTGTAAGATGGAGGGCTCTATTGAGCATAAACCAGAATTAGGAACTATCAATCCCTTGAGTCTTCAGAATTTGGAGCTAATCTGAATGGTTAGACATAAATAGAAATGATCACACAAAAGATATAAACACATCAGCCATCTCATTCTCTACCTTTCATCTAGGAGTTCTTAATCTTTTTGGTGCCATGGATCCTCTAGGATATCCTGGCAAAGTCTATGGATCTCTTTTCATAATAATGTTCTAAAATCAATAAAATACAGTATTACAAAGGAAACCAATTATATTGAAAAATATTTTTAAAATACAATATTTTGTAAAATAAAATATTTTAAAATACAAGCTCACAGATAACAGATTTAGAATGCCTGTTTTAGTGTATAACCTTGTTACCAAAGTGATGAGTCTTTTGAAAGTAGTCAGTATAAATATATACAGTAGTAAACTTGCATTTGGGAAGTCCTGAATTCACATCCAGCCTCAAATGTTTAGTAACTGTATGACCCTAAGCTTATTATTTAACCTCTGCCTGCCTTACTTTCCTCATCTATAAAATGGGGTTAATAACAGCACCTCCCAGGGTTGTTCTGAAGATCAAACAAGATTAAATATGTAAAGCTCTTCATAAATTTAAAAGCCTTATATAAGTGCTAGCTAGAAGTAATGGGGGTGGTACTAATAGGAGGAAGAGAAAACAGTAGAGGAAAAGGAGGAGGAAGAGAAGGAGGAAGAAGAAGCAAAGAAGGAAGAGGAGGAGGAAGAAAAGGAAGAAGAAGAAGAGGAGGAAGAGGAAGGGGAGAAAGAAAAGAAGGAATAAATTCTAACTCCATGGTTGGTCAGTACATTGGCCAGATTTCTAAAGTTTTCCAATACAGTTCTCCTTTTCCTTATTATGGTCATTGTGTAAATTGTTCTCCTGAAATCAAGTCCTCTGGTTTCCTCTCTGTTGCTGGAATTTTCATTGCCAAGCTAGAAGATCATTAGTCTGAATGTTCCACAACAGCTCTTGGCCTGCCTGCCTAACGAAGATATTTATAAACCCCTTTGAAAATAACAAGGGACATATAAATCTAAGTAATGATGATCATGAGAAGCCTATATTGCGGGACCAATTTTTAAGGGTCCATCATACTGAAGATGTGTTTATGTTGCTTGCCATACAAATGCACATCTGATGAAATATATTGCATGAGTTCCTAAGGAAAGATGAATAATCTGAAATGAGCAATCTGTCTCCCATTAGCTCTTCAGTGGTAGAGCAGTTTGGCAATAAAAGAATGGATTTGTTAAAAACCAACAAGGATAATCGGCATTCAGAAACAGATTAAGAGTGAGCTAATTTCTCATGTTAGCAGGCTCAATAGGCCCTGGTTGGATTGTGCTCACAGCATGGGTGGCTCCTTTGGCAAAATCCTTCTCCCATAACCACCAAGAGGGTCGGGCTTAGAGTGCTGTTAAGGATGCTTTGGTGACAGTTCCAAACTTAATTTGAAAAGGCCAAGGTCTCCCATTGCATTCAGGGCCATCTTCAGTCATCCTGAGCTATATCTGGCCACTGGACCCAGGTGGCTGTGGAAAGGAAAGTGGAGAAGGTGACCTTATCCGGCCCTCCCTCACTTAAATCCAATTCACTTGCGTGTCACGGCATCACCTCCCTGAGGTCATGGTCATCTTCAAGAATGAAGGACGAACAACAAACCTTCTATCTCAGATCCTCTGCTCAGGCTGTTTCTTGTATCTAGATGGCTTCTTCTCTTCACCTCCCCCTCTTAAAATCCCCATCAAGAGTTTGGGTGACTCATTAAACTTCTCTGTTCAGGTTTTTCATCTATAAAATGAGGAGTTAGACTAGATAACCTGTAAATTTCCTGTGATTCTACACTTCTAAGACTCATTTCAAATGCTGCTACACAAGGTTGCTCCTGATACCATCATCCAGCCTCACCCTGGAATTTATTTTTGTATTTATTTATCTATTTGTACATATCATAAGACATCCCCTGCTTAAATAGAATATGTTGCTTGTTGATAGTTTAGTTTTTGTTCTCATGTCCCCATATCCTAGTCTAATGCCTGACATGAAGTATGCTCTTATTAAGTGCTTGTTGAATTTAATTGAACATAATAGGTTCTACAGTATGAGGAGCAATTTAGAAATAGCAGCTCAGAAGCATGGGCTACTCAGCCTTTATAAGCTGACTCCAAAAAGCCTGAAAGTCACAGATAAGGTGGTACCCTTAACAAGGTTATTGGAAACAGGTGTTGTCTTCTATCTTTTTGAATTAACTGTTCTATCTTCCTGACTTTAGAGGAAGGAAGGAAGGAAGGAAGGAAGGAAGGAAGGAAGGAAGGAAGG
>JAJPUD010000169.1:179321-288570 GCA_023553655.1 Myrmecobius fasciatus | reverse complement strand
TAGGTAACATTAGCAAACTCTGTAGACACACACCAGGTATCACCTGCCTCATCTGTGCTCACATTTGGTCAGCAGATCAGACGGCTTACCTTTCCTCAGTTGAACTATATTAGTATCCAGGGACAACAGCCTTCTAGAAGAGTGAGGTTAGATTACATTATTCATTCTCCAGGGACAAAAATGTGTTTCATGAACAGGTGGTGCCCTAGATTCTAGGGCCAGATGTCTAGTGATCACATCCTGGGGGAAGGTCTCCACCTTAGGGCCCACTGTTTGCATTTCTAGTTCCTTTGAGGAAATTAATACCTGTTGAAAAAGCCAGGAAAATAATCCTTTTCACCTGATATTCTCTTCCTCCTGCTAAGAGCTAATGCTTTAATGCCATGAGAATTTATCACCGCTTCCACCACCTTTCCCCCTGGGAGGGAGTTCAGGGATGTCACAAAGGCTTCTTTAGCTTGTGCTATTATTTTCTCATCCATCTGTCCAATTCCTGTCTAAGCAGCTGCCATTTTCCCAATGCTTTGAAGTAGAGTCATTATAGACTTTAGGCTTATGAACTCACTGCAAGAGATTTTATAAAGCAAAGAATAAATATATTCCAAAAAGGGTTTGAAAGCAAGAACCATGCCTAATTAATTCTTAGTATCTTCCTTGGTACCTAATCCTCAATAGAAGCAAAGGATAATAAGCAATATAGTAATAGCTAGAATCACATAATGCAGAAATATAGTCATAATGCAATATGGTCATTATGTAAATTTATATAGTCATATAAATGAAATATGACATGCTTATAGAGTGCAACTAGAATTTACAAAGTGCTTTACATCAATTATCTCATTTGATTTTCATAGCAGCCTTGTGAGGTAGGTGCCAATATTATTCCAATTTTACGGATTGAAAAATAAAGGCAGATAGAGATTAAGTGATTTACCCAGGATCACACAGCTAGTAATTGTCAGAGGCAAGATTGGAACTCAGGTCCAGTTCTTTAGGTACTCTTCCACTTAGCTGCCAGGTTTAGAGCTAAAAAGGGCTTCAGTGACCACATAGTTTTCTATCACAAATTAAGAAACTGAGACCAAGAGAAGCTAAGGAAAGAATTAAGTGGCTTACCCAGAGCCACACAAATATCAAGTATAGAAGCTGAGATTTGAACCCAGTCCTGGATTTAGCAGTTTCTGCACAACCACACCGTGGTAGCTATTTCTCTTGTCTTGAAAACAAGACAACATGAATCTCCTATATAAACCTCCTAATAGGGGATATTGGCAGGGATTTGACTTTCCTTTCTATCTCAGATTCTCCAGTCATGAGTGTAGTCGGGGGAAATACTATATTTGGGACCCAAAGATGCCCTATCAGTTCAAGAGGGGTATCATTGCCCAATGTTGCATTGGGCAGGCTACCACCTAATAGCATTTAAATCCATTCCATGGTCATTAGCTGTGTTTTCAGCCATTTCTGAAGAGGAGGAAGACTGAGGCTGATCAACTTGGGGCTTCAATATCCTCCAGGGCTAATCTTAAAACAAATGTTTCAGCAGATACTATGCACTCCCCTTCTGTGATTCAGTTATGAACTAGTAATGGTTCTAGGATGTCAGAGCACTGAGTAAATGGCTTCTTCAAACTCCAGTGACTGATTTTAATCCTAGGGCTAACTGCAACACACTAATTAAGTAAATCCATTTGCATGCAAATGGAAAAGCCACTTTCTAATACATACATACATATATATATATAATAAACCAAATGTCGACAGTCATGGAGTGTCCTCCACTTCTTCTGCTGACTCTTCCATATAAGTCCAGATCATATCTCCACCTCATCAGATCTCTGTTCTCCCCTGTGTACATTTCATGGGCATGCTGAAAGCCTTCAGCCTTGTCTCTGAAGGAACTAGCAATAACAATAATTTCCTTCTACCATTGGTTTGTATTTATAGAGCACTTAAAGATTTCTAAATAGCTTGCTGTCCAAGTACATCAGGATTGCTTTACAGAAGGAAACCATTTCCGCCCTCAAAGAGGTGAATTTTCTTGCTCAGCATTTTTCAAAAGCGGGCAGTGAGTCTGCCGGCTGCATTATGATGGTGGCATTTGGAGTGTCGGGTTTTTCAAGGACTTTCTTGGCAGAGATATTGATACCCCAAGACAAGTTATATAAAACTGCACAGGATTTTGCCTAGGAACGATGGTGACATAGCCATCTCTGACAACTGACCCCATCATCCTGTGACACTGAATAAGGGAACCAATTACTCATTAAACTAATTACTCATTAATCAATTATCATGTATGTATTTGGCTTCAACTATGTGTCAGGCTGTATTATAGATCCAGAGGATACATTGATGCTCACAAAAAACTTACGTTTTATGGGAGAAGACAGTGTACAAATACAGGTAAAGACCAAATAAAAGGTGACTTTGATGGAGAGGATCCTACCTAGTAGCTGGGGTGGGGATGAGGGACAAGGAAATGCTTCATGTAAAAGGAGCCAAGTCTTAGAGGACTAAGGATTGTCATAAGTGGAGGTAAGAAAGGATTGTTTTCTGATATTGGAGACGCTGAATGCAAAGACATAGAGACAAAATTCTGTGTATGGAGGGCATTAAGGAAAGGAGTTAACCTAAGGAAAATGAATCAAAAACACAACCTAGAATAGGGCAAAGAGCTAGATTCAGATAACGCAAATAACATAGTTTATATAAATATATAAATGAAATATAAAACCTTTATATGGTGCAACTAGACTTCACAAAATGCTTTATATAAATTCTTATTTGATGTTTATAACAACCCTGTGAGAGAGGTGCTATAATTACCCTACTTTTACAGATCAGAAAACTGAGGAAGGCAGAGATTAGGTGAATGACTTAGGGTCACACAGCTAGTTATTATCTGAGGCAGGATTTGAACTCGGGTCCAGTTCTTTAGGCACTCTTCCACTTGCTGCCAGTTTAGAGCTAAAAAGGATGTCAATGACCATCTAATTCAATCCTCTTCTGTAAAGAGGCAGGCAGCCCAAGATCAAATCTTTGCTCTGACATTTCTGACCTATATAATTAGAGGCAGGTACCTTAACTTCCCATGAGTTCAGTTTCCTCATCTGCAAAATGGAAGTGGAAATGAATCGGGGGCCTCTGAGGTAGCTTCCAGCTCCAGATTTATGATTCTATTACCTCTTTCAAGAACAGGTAGTAATAATTCTTACTCAATCTGCTCATATCTTAAGAGGTCTCCAATACCCTAGAACCAGAGAAAACAGAGCAGACTTCTAGTAATTTTCTGGGAGCACAAATGTCCAGTTCTTAGATCATAGGCAAAATGCCCTATCTGTAAAAACAGGATCCATAAGCAATGGTCGATATGGATTCAGCTATCAAGCTTCACTCTGATGTCCTAAATTCCCTTCCCTTCTCACATATGAATAAGTAGCTGTGGGCAGCACACCCAGAAAGGGAACTGGGAAAGCAGAAGATGGATCCTAAAACTCATTTGGTGGAATATAAACATGTGAAAAGTAGCTACTCTCTAGAACTCAAAAATCATAGAATTTGAGTTAGATTAAATCGCAATGGATATCTGAATCTAACTCAGATCTAAAAAATAATTCCATCCAATAATTTATCTATATTATCTATTGTTTATCTATTATTTATCACTAATATTTATCTATCTATATACATTTACACATATATACATATTTATGGTTAGATACCAAGCAAGATATAAAGATTAAATATAGAATGATCCCTGCTTTCAAACTCCTTCTTGAACTATTTATCCCTTTGCTATATAAAACTCCTTACCTTGGCTCCAGTTTTAGAACTCTAATGCCCCCACAGGAGTTATTTCATTATATAACCAAATAGGTCTATTCTTTGACTACACGTTCATGTCCATGTCCACATGTCTCTTTTCTCACAAATGTTGCTGTTGTAAATAATTGGTGCCATACTCAGAAACTATGGCATTAACTTACCTTTTTTGAAGTTCTTTATCAGCAGCTAGGAAAAAAATGAAGAAAAAACATCTAACAAGTCCTCATACTATCCATATCAATGAAACATTTAAATTCCTGTCCTAAACTTTGCAAACTTTATTGCGGTAAGAAGGAATCATGTTCTTCCTTCACAACTACCCATGGTCAATTAATTTGCCCTCGAAACAGAGCTGGCTATCTTACTCACTTAAATTTTTTTTTTCAAATCTGAAAAGTTCTCTGTTAGCTCAAGCAAATGTATTATATACAGTTACAGCAAAGGTGGGGTGATCAGCTGTGAATGACTCTGTTATGCTCATCAGTGCAATGATCTGAATACAATACTCTGAAGGACTTATGATAAAAAAGAAATGCTATCCATATCCAGAGAAAGCATCAATTATGTCTTAATACAGACAGGAACGTACTTTTTAAACTTTTTTTTTTCTTGAGCATTTCTGGGATGGGGAGGGAGATCTATAATTTCTTTTGCATTATGACTTTTATGAAAATGTTTTGCACAACTTTACATGGACCTTCTCAATGGGGAGGGGAGAGTAGGGAGGAAAGGGGAGAATCTGGAGCTTAAAATTTTAAAAAACAAATGTGAAAAATAGTTTTATACCTAACTGATAAAATTAAAATATTAAAACAATTTTTTCAGTGAATAATGATGAAATAATAGTGATCCACTTGCATCTATAAACTTAGCTTGAAGCCTAAGGACGTAAAACTTGGTTGGCCTGCTTTGTGGAGGTGAGCTGGCAAAGTGTCATTTTTTTTCTGAAAAAGTGTTTTCTCTTTTCCTAAATATTCCTAGTCTAGTGGTATTATGATCAAATAAAAACAGGGCCCACTATTCTATTAATATGGATCCCAGCAGGCCAGCTTAATTGACTTAGTTTTAAAATATAATGTGATCTATGTTTTATTATGTTTATTTTTTGCTAAGTCTTTCTCAATTATAGTTTAATCTGTTTCTAACAGAGTTTGACCCTCTATTGGATCTCATTTTTACCTTTCTTATACCTACCTTAAAAAAAAAGCAACATGGAATGCTTCATGAATTTAGGCTGCTCAGGGAGGACTAGTACCTCTAAAATAAGGGCATACCAAGCTCTTTTTAGGGCTGCTTATACATCCACCTTTGGTGTCCACCTGTCACCCAACATTTACCTATTGCTCCAAGAAGCTGTAGCATGTGCAGAAGCCACCCACCAATAAAACTGTCTTGCCAGGTAAGCTAAACCAGATTGAGGACAGCTAACAGACCTCAAATTTGTTGGGGAGTTAGAAGAATCTCTTTTCCAAGCATGAGAAAACCTTCCCAGGTGGAATGAGTGGATGAGAATAATTTGTTCCAATTGTCATGAAGGTAGCTGAAGTGGACACTGTGGAGCATTTAGAGCTTAGTCATATATGGAAGATACCACTACATCCTTGGGTCATGTTCTTAACTTTTGTCTTGTCACTGGATTTCATTGACTCTGGAAGAAAGGAGGTTGATGACTTTGTGCAATTCTGCCTTATCTCAATTCAATTCATGTGTATGTCAAGATATCATTGTGATGTCATTAGTTCTCTACTAAAACAAAGGATGGACAACGGTAACCCTGACTTAAATCCCATGAGAACAAGGATTGTGTCATTTTGTCTTTGTAGCCCCACTGGAAATTATATAATAAGCAGTTAAAGAATTGAGCCTACTAGAGACTAGGAAACAGTCCAGGCTAAGACCAGAAAATCTTTGTCATCAGAGATTCACATGTGTTACTGAATCAAGGATGAATAAAGAAAGACAATGGCAATGAGAAATTAAATGGATGCTGTGAGTTTTAAATAATATTATATTTTCTGGATGTCATGAGGTTATATATGAAAGGATTGTATCCAACTAGCCAACAAAAATTTCATAACAATATGCTGGGATTATGTCCTTAGAATTTAATTTACCACAATGTTAAGGGCCAAGAATGTATCCTGTACCAGACTGAACCAGCAGTGTGATGACATCATCAGGTGACAACTCTGATTAATAGATGAAATTTGATAAATCGAGGGGTTTAAAAAGTCATGCTTTGATAACTAGGAGATAAACAAATAATAGTAAGACACAGGACTATGGTCTGGGTAAAGAACAAGAAAATAAATATATGACATGATAGGGTTGATGTCTTGAACCCAGCATCCCTTCTGGATGATATTGACTACAGAACCAAGGCTGATCCTTAATCTCTAATCTGCTTTGGGGATTCCTGGTAAGATTCCAAGAAGCAAATGGCATTGGGTCTACCAATCAGATTATGAGCTACAAAGCCACTAAACCTACTTTCTATGCTGGGAAAGCAAATAATTAAATGCATAACAGATTATAACTCTTCCAGAGGTATAAGAGAACTTGTATTGAACACCTTGGCTATGGGCACAGACAAAGTTTTACTATTTGATTTCTGGGGGGAGGGAGGTTAACATTATTTCCTGTTTTGATTAAATGCTTTATTATTGGGTTACATGTGGCATAGCAAGAATAACATATTGGGTGGGAATTCAGGACTGTGTTGAATAGTTCTCATCCCCAAAATAACCATGTTGAATCTGGCAATAGCTAAGGACATGCAACAAATTTATATAAAATATTTGAAAAGAAAAAAATGTGTCATGGCCCTTCATTGATAGTATTAGTGAATTCTGGTCTTGTTTGTTTAATTGCCCATCTATCTTTGGCATAAACTAATATCAACTTCTAAGTTTCCTCTGTATTCTTCAATATTGTTGTAGAAAGCAGATTTAAGAAAATTCCCTGTGGTCTAGCAGAAAGGGCACTGGATGTGGATTTAAATCTTGATTTTGATGCTTTCTCCCAATTTGACTGTTGGCAAATTATTTCTCTTCTCTTGGTCTCAGTTTTCATATCTAAAAAATGAGAATTTGTGAATCCTTGTGATTCCCTCTGATTAACTGGAAGATGGGACTGGATAATTATTTCATTCAGCATAGAGACCTTCTGATGAGTTCTTTCATGAGAACTTCTGACAATATTGACCCTCCCCCTCCCCAGTTTTTGGGAGTATAAAATTATGAGGGAGGAAAAAGGAAATGATTTTTAAATAACAACTCTTTATTCAGGGAAAGCATTAAATGTTGGGCTTTTTTGTATATCTGTGGTATACCTAGCAATAAAATAACACATAGGTAGGGATTCAGGTTGCACTACTGAATATTTACCATTGGGAGAAAAATGTCCATTTCTACTGGAATAAAATCAGTGTGATTGATCTCATTTATTTGCTCTGCAAGAGTCTATTGTTTTATCTACATGACATCTTTAAATTGTAGAAAAGTACTTATTGGAGAGAAGAAAGTTGTGATAAGAATATTAGTGTGTCAACTGTAGCAGATAAAGTTCTAGAGGGAAGTTAAAGCTGTTAAAAGCAAAAATCAGGTTCCTTTTTTATCTTTTCCTTTCTGTTAGGCAATAGAGGCTGGCAGCTTATTTCCATTGTTGATAATTTAAAAGTAAAGGGATTTAACTTTTATATTTTTCTTCTTGTTCAGATAACCGTAGTTTGTTTTTGTTTGTTTGATTCATTTAATATCTCAAGTTCTTCTGTTCAAAGGGTCAAAATCTTCTCATTTCAAGTTGTAGTAGCCTGAATCAAACTGAATCAAAGGACTTAAGTTCAAGTCCCAATCTCTGCTCACCAGCTGAGTGACCTTGAAGAAGACAATTAACTTCTTTAGTGTCATTTTCCTCATCTATACAATAAAGAAATTGGACTAGATAATCCTGAGGAACTTCCCAACTTTAAATTTCTGAACTTATTCTTCCCCACAATCATTAATCTTTCCTAGAACCACTGATCCATTTATCTTCTGTGCACAGAAAATTCTAGAGAATGATTTTAGTCTTCTAGAGGCAGCATCATGGAGTGGGCAAAGCATGAGACTTAAAATCAAGAAGATCTGGGTTAATAATAATATATAATAATAATAATAATAATAATAGTGACAAACACTTATATGGGGTCTTCAACATGCCAGGCTTTTTTTTTATTTGCTCAGTACCACCTACCTTCTTCTAATGAGCATGGGCAAATCACTTTACCCTTCTGTATTTATGTTTCTTCATCTGTAAAATAAAAAAAGATGGATAAAAATGGCTTCTGATGTCCATTTTAACTCTGAATTTATGAACCTACCATCTCCTAGCTGACTTCTCTCCTGGGCTTCATCATTGCTTCCAGAAACTCATCTTCTTTTCAGATCCAGACAACTTTAGAACTTATACCTCCTCCATATTCCTTCATGGTTCTTCCCCTGCCATTACTGGAAAGCCTGGAAGGTGAACAAACATCAGAGAGCTCCTCTCGGATCCTAAAAGGGGGACCCAGAGTAACTATATAATCATTTTCCACCTGGCTAAAGAACTAGTGTGCCCCCAGGCTCTTAGATACTCTCTTCCTCATCCCTTTTTAGTTTCTTTTTATATATTGTCCTCTCTCTTTAGACTGTGAACTCCTACTGATCAAATTGTAGCATATGAATGTAATGGAATATTGCTGTGCTGTAAGAAATGATGGGCAGGCAGATTTCAGAAAAACCTGGAAAGACTTTCATAAACTGATTCTGAATGAAGTGAGCAGGAGAACAATGTGTACAGAAACAGCAACATTGTATGAAGATCAACTTTGATAGACTTTGCTTTTCTCAGCAACACAATGACCTAAGACGACTCCAAAAGACTCATGATGGAAAATCTATTCACATGTAGAGAAAGAACTAGAGTTTGAATGGAGATGGAAACATAGTATTTTCACTTTTTCTTTTGTTTTTTTTTCTTTTGCTCTGTTTCTTCTTTTACAACATGACTAATGTGGAAATATGTTTAACATGACTGCATGTATATAACCTATATCAGATTGTTTGTCATCTTGGGGAGGGAAGAGGGAAAGTAAGGAGGAAGAAAAATTTGGAACTCAAAATCTTATTTAAAAAATGAATGTTGAAAACTACCTTTAATGACCATCAATTGACGAATGGCTGAATAAATTATGTCATATGAATGTAATGGAATATTAATTGTTCTAAAAAAGTGTTAAATAGGCTGATTTTGGAAAGGCCTGGAAAGATTTACATGAACTGATGCTGAATGAAACAGGAAGAACCAGGAAAACACTGTACATAGTAATGGCAAGATTGTGTGAAGACCAACCATAATAGATTTGATTCTTCTCAGCAGTTCAGTGATCCAAGGCAATTCCAACAATACTTTGGATGGAAAACTCCATCTGCATCCAGAGAGAGATCGATGGAGACTATGCTATGTTCACTTTTTTCTTTCTTCTGTTTTTTTTCTCATGATTTTTCCTTTGTATTCTGATTTTTCTCTTCCAACATGAATCATTTCATATTAAAATATGTAAAGAATGAATGTACATATATAACCCCAAAGATATTGTTTTGCATGGAAGTGGGAAAAATAAATTTAAAAAAACAGAAAAATGAAAACTATTTTTTTGTGTAATTGAAAAAAATAAAATTCTATGTATTTAAAAACAAACAAAACAAAACAAAACAAAAAAAAAATGGATTGTGAACTCCCTGAGGGCAGGAACTGATTTTTGCCTTTCCTTGAATATCCATCATTTAACTCAGGGCTAGGACTTAGTAAGCACTTAATAAATGTTATTGACTGATTAATAAAATACAATTTGAAGTTAACCTTCTTTCCCATCTAAAAAAACAATTCAGGTTTTCCTTCACCAGTCCCACCTCCTCACTGATCATCTTCCTCACCTCCTATCACTCAGGTACCTCCCACCACTTTCCTCCTTCATCCCTACCTCACATAATGAAATTGTCTTACTCCTTACCAAGACTAACCCTTCCATCTCTTCCAGCAGATCTCCCCCTCAATCATTCCTACCCTTTTATATATTTTTTAAAACTCTCCCTCTTTCCTGGCTCATTTTCCACTGCCTCCTAACATATCCATGTTTCCCTTATTTTGAAAAAACCCTCACTTGATCCTTCCCTTTGGATAACTATCATCCTGTATTTCTTCATCCCTAGATCCTAGAAAAGGCTTGCATTGAATATGTGCCTCTACTTTCTCTCTTATTCTTGTCTTAGCTCCTTTTAATCTGGCTTCAGACTTTATCATTCCACCAAAACTGCTCTCCTCAAAGTTACTAATGATCTCTTAGTCCATCTTCATTCTCCCTCACCTGTCTGTAGCCTTTGATATTGATTACTCTCCCCTCTTTTTTACTCTCTTTCTCCAAATTTTCATAGGCTGCTTTCCTAGTTCTGATTTATCTGACCACTCTTCCTGTCTCCTTTTCTGGATCTTCCTCTCCAACTACAGGTGTCACTAAGAGTTCTATCTTGGACTCTCTTCTCTTTTCCTTCTCTACTACTCATCTTGATAATTTCATCATTCCCCATGGATTTAATTACCATCTCTAAATTAATGATTTTTAAATCTACCTTTCCTGCCCCAATTTCTCTGCTGACCTCTAATCTTGCATCTCCAACTGCCTTTCAGAAATCTCAAACTGGTTCCTTCCGGGGGTGGAGCCATGGTGGCGGAGATCAGACAGGAGTCTCTGTAACCTCCTCTAACCTTCCCTCAAACCAACAACATATGAAGCCTCTAGACTGATTTTGAAGCAAAAAAATCCACAATATCTGGAGGACAACACGATTCTAGAAGAAGATACTCTGGAAGAACCTCAAAACAGGTCTGTTTTAATTGGGCAGGGGAGTGGTCTGCTGAACCCAGACTGCAGTACAGGAAGACCGGGGCAGGGAGCTGGAACAGGAGTCGGAACAGGAGTGGGAGCATTGTGCTTTTCACACACCTGGGAGTCTTCTGGGGGCCTCTTGGGCCAATCTGTCCTGATTGTGGGCAGGTGGTTTGGGGGGGTCTACCTTTTGTGGGGGGTAGATTGTGAACCACTGAACCCCTGATGAGCATTGGACCTAGCTGCCATTACACAACACCCTAGGGTGATCAATCAATCAATCAACTGATCAGCACCAGAAATAATTCAATCAGCGGAGCTGCCCAGTACCTGAAATAATTCAATCAGCAGAACTGCCCCAGGGTGAATTAAAACAGAACTGCCCAGCACCTGACATAATTCAATCAGCAGAACTGCCCCAGGGCAAATTAAAGCAGCTGTCCCACCTTTGCCTTAAACAGACCTCATACCTTTAAAAAAAAAAATGAATAAAAAACCAAAAAAGAGCCCTCACCATAGACAACTTTTATGGAGAGAGGGAAGAACAGACCTCAAATCCTGAGACCCCTAAAGGTAAAGCAACTCCAGAAAAAGCCCCAAAGAGAGACATAAACTGGTCTCCATGTCACAAGGCTTTCTTTGAAGATTACAGAAAGGATCTTAAAAGAGTTAGAAGAAACATGGGGAAATGAAATGAGATCACTGCAAAATAAAATAGAAAAAATGGAAAAAGAATGCAATGAACAAAAAAATGTAATTGGTCAATTGCAAAAGGAACTAAAAACAGTAACTGAAGAAAATAAGACATTAAAAATTAGAATCGAACAATTGGAAATGAATGACTCATCAAGACTTCAAGAATCAGTCAAACAAAAACAAAAAAATGAAAAGATAGAGAAAAACATGAAATATCTCCTAGGAAAAACAACTGACCTGGAAAATAGATCTAGGAGAGACAATCTAAGGATTATAGGGCTTCCTGAAAGCCATGATAAAAAAAGAACCTAGACATGATCTTCCAGGAAATCATAAAAGAAAACTGCCCTGATATTTTAGACCCAGAAGGCAAAATACTCCTTGAAACAATCCACCGATCACCTCCTGAAAGAAACCCAAAAATTAAGTCCCCCAGAAATATCGTGGCTAAATTCCAAAACTATCATACCAAGGAAAAGATATTACAAGAAGCCAGAAAGAAACAATTTAAATATCAGGGAGCCACAATTAGGATCAAACAGAACCTAGCAGCTTCTACTTTGAAGGATCAAAGGGCCTGGAATCAGATATTCCGAAGGGCAAAGGAACTTGGATTACAGCCAAGAATAAGTTACCCAGCTAGAATGAGCATTATCTTCCAGGGAAGAAGATGGTCATTCAATGATATAGGAGAATTTCACCTATTTCTACTGAAAAGACCAGAACTGAACAAAAAATTTGATCTACAAACACAGAACACAAGAGAAACATAAAAAGGTAAAAAGAAAAAAAAAAAAAGAAATCTCAAACTGAATGTCCAGTAGATATCATAAAGTTATTATGCCTCCCAAAATAACTCATTACTTTTCTCCCTGAGCTCTCTCCCCTCCTTTCTGACTTCCCTATTAGTGTAGATGGCAAAGTTATTCCCAGGCCCTCAGGCTCACAATCTAGAATCATCTTGGATACCTCTCCATCTCTCACCTTCTATATCTAAGCTGTTGTCAAGTCTGACGATTTCATCTTTGCAATATTTCTTGACTATATCCCCTTTCTCTTCTCTGACCCTGGGACCACTCTTACACCATGCCATGCCAAGTTATGTTTGGCTCATTATACTACCTGCCAGTAGGTCTGCCTGATTCGGCTCTCTCCATTCCTCCATTAAGTCAGCAAAGTGATCTTTCTAAATAGCAGGTCTGATCATGATACCCTCCTACTTGGTAAATTTCAATGGCTTTCTATTGACTCTAAAAGCAAATACAAAATTCTCTATTTGACATGCAAAGTTTTTAATAACTTAGCTCTCTATTACCTTTCCAGGCTTCTTACTCCCAAGCACATGCTCTTCAATCTAGTGAAACTGGCCTCCTGACTGTTGCACCAACAAGCCACTTCATCTCTTGGCTCTAGTATACTTAGAGCTGCTCTCCTTTCTCTACTCCAGATGCTGACCTCCCTGGCTTCCTTTAAGTTCCAATTGAAATTTCATTTGCAAGAAGCTTTTCCCAACCCCTCTTAATTCCAGTGTCTTTCTTCTATGAACTACTTCTTATTTATCCTGCATACAGCTTATTATATATATATATATACATATGTATGTATATATACACATGTATATACATACATATGTATATATATATATATATATTTGTTTACATGTTGTATTTCCCTTAGAGTGTATACTCCCTTAGAGTGTATTGTCTTTTGCCTCTTTTTATATCCCCAGCATCTAGCACGGTGCCTGGCACATAGTAGACACTTAATAACTGTTTATTAATTGATTGATTAAAGAGGGCATTGCCCCCAGGTGGGTCATAATAGCTATCCCTCTAGGAAGTGAGGAAGATGATGATATTAAGACCAAATGTGTTTTTTAATTGGGTTTTTTATTTTCAAAACATATTCAAGGATAATTTTTCACCATTGACCCTTGCAAAACCTTGTGTTCCAATTTTCCTCCCTTCTCTCCACCCCTTCCCTTAAATGGCAAGTAATCCAATCCATGTTAAACAAGGTATAAGTGTATGGAAATCCAATATGGGTATATATATTTATACAATTATCTTGCTGCACAAGAAAAATCAGATTAAAAGGGAAAAATGAGAAAGAAAATAAAATTTAAGCAAACAACAACAAAAAAGGTGAGAATGTGGTGATCCACACTCAATTCCCACAGTTCTCTCTCAGTGCAGATGGCTCTCATCATAAGATCATTGGAACTGGCCTGAATCATCTCATTGTTGAGAAGAGTCACGTCTATCAGAATTGATCATTGTATATAATCTTGCTGTTTCTGTGTACAATGATCTCCTGGTTCTATTCATTTCATTTAGCAGCAGTTCCTGTAAGTCTCTCCAGGCCTCTCTGAAATCATCCTGCTGATTGTTTTTTATAGAACAATAATATGCCAAAACATTCATATACTATAACTTATTTAGCCAATCTCCAACTGAGGGGCATCCACTCAGTTTCCAGTTTCTTGCCTCTACAAAAAGCACTGCCCAAATGTGTTCTTCTTCTTCTTTTTTTTAATAAAAGCTTTTTATTTGCAAAACATGTGCATGGGTAATTTTTCATCACTGACCCTTGCAGAGCTTTCTGTCACAAATTTTTCCCTCCTTCCCCCCACTCCCACCCCTAGATGGCAGGAAGTCTAATACATGTTAATTATGTTAAAATACTTGACAGATCAAATATGTGTATACATATTTATACAGTTATCTTGCTGTACAAGAAAAATTGGATCTATAAGAAAAAAAACCTGAGAAGGAAAACATAATACAAGCAAACATTAATAGAAAGCATGAAAATGCTATGTTGTGGTCCATCCTCAGATCCCATAGGCCTCTCCCTGGGTGTATATAGCTTTCCTCATCACTGAACAACTGGAACTGGTTTGAAAAATGTGTTCTTCTTTAAAAATTAGTTACTAATACCAATCTCTATTCTTGCCTATTTAACACATATTTTTCTAAAAGGAAAATTCAAGAGTTGTAGATGAGAGAAAATATGATTTCTTAATATTTTCAGTGGTACTAAATAAGGCTTTTTAATGTGCTTCTACATATTTCTTAATTTCAATGACTTTATGCCTAAAAATTTATTTATTAGGTTCATGGATATATTTCTGATATTTTTGGCCATTGTTGAAAGAATAAGCAAAGAATTACTTATTCTTTCATTGTTCAAGGATCTAATGATTTTATTAGGGTGGATCTCCATCCACTGATATGAATCATGATTCCCTCTCTCTACTCTCCAGATTAGTAAAAAATATTTTTGAAGTGCCATTCCTAAAATATTAAATAGATGATAGTCAACTTTCTCGTGTTAAGTTGTATCATTGCTGGTATAACTAAGCTTCCTAGCAAATGACAGATACATAAGCTCTTGTGCATAGAGCTGAAACTAGGTGAATTAGAATCTGGGGCAAATTCAATTAGGTGTTCCTACTCTGCATTAGGTAATTTGGTGGTTCAGTGAACAGATTGCTGGACCTGGAATCAGGAAGATTCATCTTCCTGAATTCAAATCTGGCCTCAGATACTTCCTAGGTATATGGTTCTGGGTAAGACACTTTGCTCTGCTTTAATCCACTGAAGAAGGAAAAGCCAGATCACTGCAGTATCTTTACTAAGAAAACTCCATCAATCGTATTAACATGTTATAGTCCACAGGATCAGAGAGTCAGACACAACTGAACAACAATAACTCTGGGTACAAAAGCATCCAGAAAAGGGAATCTGTCCTACTAAAGAGTCTCAGTCCTTGTCCCTATGGGGAATGGGGAGAAAGGTGTGCCCCAGGAGAAGGTGACAAGATCTTGGAGGTAATATCAGGGAGCCCTAGCTCTAAAACATTATAAAGCATGGATGGCAGGTCATCAAGGGAGGAAAATGCACCCCACCATAAGAGGCCAGTTGGGTCAGGGGAGGTATTGCTCAAGGGGTTAGTTCTTTAAGGGGACCCATTGGGAAAGTGTGTCCCAAGTACCATTGCTAACCATTGTTTGCTTGCAGACAAAGAAGGGGTAGGGTAAAGGGGAACAAGAATGTAGGGGGAGAAAATGCCAACATATGCTTGAATCAGGGCCTTGATGGTTGAGCACATTACAAAAGGGGAAGAGGAAAAAAAAAACTAGAACAGTATATCCTGCCTTCATCCGGAATCAAGGGACAGCTGTCTCATGTAAATGTGGGCTGCTTCTGGGACTATACTTGATGAACCTTGAGGTCCCCGGAGGGTTCTGCTATTCACTCCGTAGCAAGGGCTTTCTTTAGATGATCCAGGAGTACACACTTCCAAATCTCAAAGCTGTGGGAGAAATCAGAAGAACCTAGCAAGGACCCTTAGAAGACATATGGATTTACAATTGTGAGAAAACTCCTTGTATCAGTCTTTGGATCTGAATTTCTGGTCAGCATAACATAGTTCCTTGTTAAAAGCACATAGAGATGATATAGTTTTCCAGCCACACAGGGCTAGGTTCAAACAATGCAATTAAGTTGTTCTCACAGTTCCCATAATTGCACAATTACATTAAGTGAGGTATAGATCAAACTACTTAGATATCTCACAGTGGACTAATCCTAAATAGGGAGATTTACATGTTACCAAGAAAACCGGGAAAACTTACTTAAACATAAATATTTTAAAACATAAGACCAAAGCAATATAATAATCACCACCATTATTAATTAATATCTAATCTCCTTGTATCCTAGTAACCCATTCTCAATGTCTATTTAACCAGCACATTTTGAGTCCCAAGTATCTCATGTAGTTATTTGGTCACTACATATCTTTTCTTGGAGAATATGCTTATTCTCAGGACAACTCTAAAGGGTCTCTACTTTTCAGTTTCCAAATCTAGAGGTTCCTAGATAATTTTACTAGCAATATCATTTAAATTTGGTTCTCTAATTTTGAAACTTCAGAGAATTTTAGCTCATATGCCATTTGTTATTCCTATTCTTACTTACATCCTGTACCTGATATAAGAATCTTTTAAAAAATTATGAAGAGTGTCCAGGTGCATGTGAAAGCTAAAAGATGGAAGGAGCATGAAAGAAAAAAAGTTCTAAAATGAAGGGAAGTTTGTTGATAATGGAACCAGAACTCCAGAGGTCACAACTCCTCTCCAGATTACACCCCATATTTTCTAAGACTTTCTCTATAATGCCCCACAAATCTCTTCACCCTGGAAGCTAACTTTATCCCTGGACTTCACACACTGGAAGTACATTCCTCCCCTGTGGCTTCTCCCTCTGATTGTTTGGTTCCTCTCAGAGCCTACATTTCAAGAACGATGCCTTGGTTGCTCATCTCAGCATTCTCTCCTCTTCTCTTCCTTTCTGCTTGTATTTCTATCCCCAGCACTTAATACAGTGTCTAGCTCATAAGTGTTTAATTAACACCTGTTGACTTGATTATTGACTTGAGTTACAGTGGGCACCTTGGAAAGGATGGCCGGGACATAAGAGAGGCAAGGTTGAAGTGAATGGGGATGAGAGAACAGGAGATGAAAACTGTACTGGGGGGAGGAGCGCTTAGTCTTAACCAGACAACTATGCATCATGAATAGGATTAGCAAAGAAAAAGTTGGTATAAAAAGTCATATTTCTTGTCAGCAGAGATAAGACTAAGGGTAGGCAAAATGGATAGTTAGCCAGGATTCAGTGGGATGAGTATGAGACACAATGAGAGATACATAAGACTTTTTTGGGTATAGAATTATGACTTTTTCAGTTAGTAAACATCTTGCCATAGAAATCCTTTACTCATTCAGAGCAATAATTCTTTTGTAACTTAGTCATATTATATTGTATAAATATGTAATTTTAATACTAAAAATTGTATTTCTTCATGACATTTAGGTATTTATTTTGCCAATTTGTCCAAAAAATCCTATTAGAAAGTAAGAGGGTTATTTTCAGTCTTTTCTAGGATTCATGACATGCTCATGAGATCATGGGATCAATGGATGGGACCTTATTTATAATATAGTCCTCTCTACCCATTTTGTCTTATTTTTAATAGCAGCATCCTCTGAACTACCAGAACTGCTTCCAGTTGTGTGGGATGGGTACAAGACCCTCCTTCCCAAATTAACTAATCAGAGACATCTTCAGGTACAAAGAGAAAGAATTTATTTAATCCCTGCAGGGAGAAGCCCAGACACACAGCTGGGAGCCATCCCAACTCCAGCCATGTGTTCCTGGAACCTGTCTGCTTCTGTCTTGTCCAAGGTTTAAAAGCAAAAGACCCAACTTTTTTTCATTAGATGGACTAAAAGATGGACCAGTGGTCACCAACACTGTCTAGCTCCTATGGGTCATGTCACTTCCCAGGGGGTGACTTGAGGGCCTGACCTTTAGACCACTTGACTAGATGCAACCTAGGATCTAAGACTGGGAATATAGATCATGTGACTTCCTGAAACCTGAGCTCCAAGACCTCACCTTTCCCGCTCTAGGCATAGGGATCATGTGAGCCAGGTTCAGTATCAATAATACTGAGAAATTCTTCATCCAGTCTGTCCCATTCACTGTCCAGAACCTGCAAGAGAAATCATTGTAGAAAAGGGGCTCACCTTCCTTCTCACCACCACCAATTGCTAACCAATTGCCACAAATGGGTGCAAGAGCTTTGAGAATGACAGCATCCCTTCTTTCAGAATACTGCTCCTTCTCCCGGTTGAGCCTTCATAGATGTCATCTAGTGAATCAGTCCCTATGGAATTAAGATCATATTTATAAAGTGCTTAGAACATTATCTAGAACATACTGATTAATAAATATTTGTTCCCTTCCTTTCCTTCCCTGTGGAAAGTGAGCCAAGTACTTTTTCTAAGTTCTCATTCACAGGGCAGACAAGACAGCCTACATGAAGCATCAAGTCACCCTGAGGAAGAAGCAGGACACAGACAAGTCAGCCATTACCACAATCTTCCCTGCGACCTTTAATCAAAACGGAACCCTCAGAATACCAACATTTCCCACCCAGTGTCCAAAGCCATCATCCTAGGCACTAACCCTTTCAGAGCTGCATTCTAGCAAGTGCTCCTGCTGGTGCTGAAATTATATTTATTGAAAACCAAAGAAAGAAAGTTCATATCATCAGAATCCTTGACACTAGATAATGGCTCAACCTTAGGAACAAATATGATTATATCACTTGAAAGAATATTAAAGAAGCATTACCACAAACTTTACCACTTAAGGATCATGGGACGATCTGATTTGTCTCAAGCTTCCAAAAGTGTTGCAGTGGGAGCTCATTGGATTGGAGGCTCCTTAAGGGTAGTTATTTCCGTTTGTATCACCAGTGTTTAGCACAATACTATGCCCCAAATAAGAGCCTAATAAACGCTTACTTCATTTAATTGTTCATAAGTGAGAAAAAAACAACTCAGAAAAGAAAAATGAATAGCCAGAGGCAATCCAGGAGTAAGAACTGGGCAAAGACCTGGAGGAAAAAAATCAGTGGATCTTTAATTAGAAAGCCTGAATCCAAGTCCAGGTATTGCCAGTTAGTAATTATATAATTTGAGGGGCCTCCTTGGGCTGTAGTCTCCTCACCTGCCCTTTAATTCTTGGGACTATATCACCAAGTGGATTTCCTGTTTTATACCTGCTGGAAGCCCATTTGGCCACTAAGGTCACTGCTTGGTTTGGTAATTTCAACTCAGCTAAATGAGTTAGATCATCCTCAGGAAAAATGCTGCAGCCTAATGTTGTTTGAGAAACCTGTACAAAAACCTTCTCTCTCGTGAGCACTGGTGTAACTCCCTAGTCTACAATTACAAATGTTAGAAGCTGCTCTGTCAGCTCTTTTGACAAAGGTGAGGTCAGAGTATGTTCAGAATAGCCAAGAATTCTCTCCTTCCTCATCTCAAAGTCCAACTTTCCCAGGCTTCCTTCAAATCTCAGCTAAAATCCCATCTCCTAGCATAAGCCTTTTGCAATCTCTCAATTCTATTGTCTTCTGAAGGGTTGTCTTTTATTTTTCTTTGTATCTGCAGAATTTAGCAAAGTGTCTGGCATATAGTAAGCACTTAATAAGTTTATTGACTGACTTTTAAAATAAAACCTAGTCAGTAGATTAAGGTAGGGATTGGGCAGGATAATTCATTTAATACTTAAGTACACATTACCAGGTTAGCCCCATTTAATTTGTCAAATTAGTTAAACTGTGAACCAGGCCCTGAAGAAATGTGATATTAGAGATGACTTTGGGTATAGAGGACTGGCTGGAATGGAAGGCCAGATAGATGGCTACTTTGACCCTGGGTTCTAAAAGAAAAAGAGAAATAGGGAGGTTATATGATAAAGATTTCCAGAGATAGAATTTTGTCTACTTTGGAGTTTTGTATAATGTCTAACAGAACTGTCTTTTAGCATTTATTCAATTGATTATTGGCCAGACTGTAATAAGGTTGTATTCTATAGAATTAGACTGTTGTATCATAATAAGCATTATGTAATAAGGGAAGGATCTTGGATTTGTAAGTGAATTACCTCCACCCCCTGAATATCCTAGATTTAGGAGATTAAGTCCTAAGGAGCTGCTCAAGGCACAAAAAAAGGTTGTGAGTTTTGATCTGAAGAGGAAACATCACAAAGCCAGAATTTGAATCCAAGGCTTTCTAAATCCTAACGCTGTTCCTGCTACTCCACGAAGAGCTATTAAGATGGCCAAAACACAAATCATCTTCCTTTGGGATGATTCACTTATGATTCCTATACACAGGTATGAGGGAGACAGGAGGTGAATCATATGTGAGAAATACAGTAAAATATCTTGTTGGATAACCTGTTCCAAAGGTGTTTTCCTAAATATATCACTCTTGCAGACCTATCTCCTCCCAGATCTTTTTCTATTGAAAAGACTTGAAACAATTTTTGATTGGCTTTAAAATAAAAGTGAATCTATTTTCAGAGAGACCTGGATGGATTAATTAGGTATCCTGAATGCTGTTTTTTTTTGGGGGGGGGGCATTGTTAGATTGTAGATGCAACTGCCTTTTTAAATGCAAAGCATCTAGTGACCTAAAAGTAAATTGTGACAAGCATAAAGTGATATAAGAATCAAAACATTTCCTTTGAATGTTCCCTTTCCTATTTGTACTGTCTGGTTATAGAAATAATTACCTTGTAATTAATTGATGAAATAATTCATCCAAGAGTTAGTTTTCCTGCCTCACCTGTGTGACTTTAGCTAAATTCTCTCAATCTATTTCCTCATCTTGAAAATGAGGTAGTTGAGCTAGATAATCTCCAATTCTAATTTTAAGATCCTCTAATTAAAATGACCTTTTAAAATAGTAATATCTAGCATTTATATAGCAGTTTAAAATTCATAAAATGCTTTACACAATTTATCACAACTTAAATACCATTATCTTCCTACAGCCAATAAAAACCTGGATTTGCTGATTAGAACTTATTCTAACAGTTCACAAAAATCAGGGGAAATATTTTTACTTTTAGAAAATTGCTTCAATATTTAAATTTCTTTCCTCACCTTATTTTCAAAGCAACCTTTCATAGCTTTCTCTAATTCAAAGAT
Organism: Myrmecobius fasciatus; assembly: GCA_023553655.1. Classification (NCBI taxonomy): domain Eukaryota; kingdom Metazoa; phylum Chordata; class Mammalia; order Dasyuromorphia; family Myrmecobiidae; genus Myrmecobius; species Myrmecobius fasciatus. Next base: position 267,563 of record JAJPUD010000169.1, on the reverse strand, counting down.
TTTTTTAAAAGTACATTGTAAAAGTTAACCAGCTCCTTTTGCCTTAATAAATCCAACATTTTTCACCAAGTTCAAATTTCAGCGTTTGAATGCAAGTTTTGGTATCTTTCTAGATCCCATTATAGGAGTAAATTAGGCATACTCTGAACCAACAGAACTCCAGCCTACAAATCGGTTTGCAAAAAGTGTCAGTTGGATAAAAAGTGATGTCTGTAAAGCTTTTTGAAAATTTCTAAATGTTGTAGTGTAGCTTCTGTTATTATTATTGCTTACGAATCAATTAGCACTGAATAAACACCTACTCTGTTCCAGGTCCTGGGAATATAGGCTCTAACAGATAGAAGAGAAGTCATCAAATCCAAACTTGCTCATTTTACATTTAAGGACACTGAGGCTTAAAGAGTTTAAAAGATTTGCTCAAGGTCAAATAGTTGTTAAGTCTCCAATTTCAAACCTCTGATCCTCCTAACTTCAAACATAAATTTTATAGTCTATACCATAATGCTTGGGAAAAACAAAATTGAGGTGGTTTTTGACCTCAAAGAGTTTACATTCTACTGAATTGGGAGGCTATCAGAGCAGAAATAATGTGACATTCATAAAGAATTAAATACATCTAATTCATTCCATAGGAATGTAAAGTAGTAGAAATGAGTGAATTTTTTAAAAAATGAAGATATTCTGATTTTTCTTGTGCAGCATGACAAATATGAAAATATGTTTAGGAGAAGTGCATATTTAACCTATATTGAATTGCTTGCTGTCCAAGGGAAGAGGGAGGGAGAAAATTTGGAACATAAGGTTTTGCAAAGTTGAGTGCTAAAAACTATCTTTGCATGTATTTGGAAAAATAAAAAGCTATTATAAAAAAAACTAAAATAAGGATCTGGAAATCGGTGGCAAAAAAAAAAAAAAAAGATCCATGGGTGATTTTTGAGCAAAAAACCCAAATAAATAAATGATATAAGATTTACAAAAGAACTAATCACCAGGATCTGATTACTTCCAGGTCATCCTGTTTTTTCAGAAATAGTAGACCACACTGTTGCTATTTCCTCCCAGGTTCCAAACAAGAAAAGTATTTAAAAAAAAAAAAAAAGTGGACTTCTAAGGGAAAGGTTTGTTCACTGAAAGCTAGATAGGTTGCACATGTTTAACATATATTGGATTACTTGCCATATAGGGGAGAGGACAGAGGGAAGAGGGGAAATCTGGAACACAAGGTTTTGCAAGAATCAATGTCGAAAAATTATCCACGCATATGTTTTGAAAATAAAAAGCTTTAATAAAAAGAAAGAAAGAAAGCTAAATAGGACTTTCTTCTTATCTATATATCCTTCTTTGCTTAAAAACAAGTGAGGGATGTTTGGTGTATTAAATTAAAAGGTGGGTTGAGGAGAGAGAGAGTACCCATAAGATAGGTGGAGGACAGCCTCTGGCATCTAAAGGGAGTTTCCAGTATGTTTTTAATTTATTGCTTTTTTAAATGCATTTACGTCTTTGAATTTTGCGTTGTCTCCCTGAAAGACCGCAGTGTCCTGTCTTCTAAGTCCAAGATGAAAGGCTGTAGCCAGGAATCTGTCTCATCTTTTGGGCCACTTCCAAATTCCCATGTTGCACTCCTAGACCAGCCAGGTCGAGGAAAGAAGTGATGTAATGCTTTTAGCTTGAGCCACTTTAATGAGCCTGGAACGGGGAAGGGAGGGGTTAATGGGAATGACAAGCCGAGCGCGTGACTGGCCCCTTGGGGTTCGATAAACAAAAACATTGACTTTGACAGTCGAAGGATCCTCTTTCTACCCAGGCGCGAACCCCTCGCTGGGGTTGGAACCTCGAAATACATTTCCTAGGGAAAGGAGGTGGCGCTGTCTCCTTAGAGGATACTCCTTAAAGGGCCCCGGGCTTGTTCGCAGCATCCCAGCCGCTGGAGTAGGATGGGCGTGGGGCTGTGTGCTCGCTACGCTGGGGCCAGAAGGCAGCCCCAGCGAGCAAACTGCAGGAGCGGCGCTCGGCCCCCGTGGACAGCGTGAAAGGGGGACGGGAGCTGTTCTCCCGGTATGGTGAGGTCGCGCCTGGCTTCTGAGGAGGGGCTTTTCGTGGTTTATCCCGCAGAGAGCCGGAGCGTCTTGTTGGGGGTGCTGGGAGCCGAACCTTGCTGGGAGTCTAGGCGCCCTGAGCCACGGAGGAGAGCGCCGGGCCCCGGAGAGGAGCGCTCCGAATTGGAGACCTCGAGCCTCGAGAGCGAAAATGCAGCCCAAAGTCTCGGGCTGCTGGCGTGCTGCCTGCCTCTGAGGGGAGGGAGGGGAGACGACAGTCTGGGGGACGCCTAAGCTCTCTAAACTGCCTCCTCCCTCCTGCTCCCCCAGCCTGTGAGCGAGCGCTGGGAAAACGGACTCCTTTCCTACTCTCGAGCTGTCACTGCCCCTGCCTTCTTCAGTCTGAGATGTCCGCAGCCCTACTCGGCTGCGGATCCGGATCCTGATCCTGATCCCGGCGCCGCGGCCGCAATCACTTCCTCCTCCACCTCCTCCTCCTCCTCCTTCGCCACCTCCTCCTCCTGCAGCTTCTGCTCCTCCTTCTTTTCTTCCTCCAGCTGTCGCTGCCACTGCTTCCAGTCTGGAAGGGCTCTGAGAAGTCTCCGAGGCTGTAGTGCCTGCGGGGAGGTGGGCTTCGAGGATCGCGGAGGGGCGGAGTGTGCTTGTTGCGTGTATGCTCTGAAACACAGCCCGCACCGTGCGCCCTTTGTGTGTCCGAAGGGCCCGGGAGCATGTGGCTGAACCCGGAGGAGGTGCTGCTGGCGAACGCCCTGTGGATTGCGGAGAGAGCCAACCCTTATTTCATCCTGCAGAGGAGGAAGGGCCACGGAGGAGATGGAGGTGGTGGCGGGGGACTGGCTGGTAAGGCAGGGACTAGACTGGCCGGGATCCATTGGGGGAAGGGGGAGAGGGAAACCAAGAGGAGTAAGCCACCTGCTCTTCGGCATTGGACTAGCGGCTATAGATGCCCGGTTCCAGTGACCCTCCCTGCCTCACAGGTTGGCTAACCTTGGTGCATCGAGGGAGGGCACTGCGAAGCCGAATGTTCTTATTTATTTATTTATTTATTATCCTCTCCGGGTATTTTGTCCCATGCACATCAGGCACCTCCTAAATGTGGGAGATGTTACGGAGGATGACAAGTGGTTTGGGTAAAGTATTTGCCCTTATGCCTTGAATGCAGTGCTTCCTATGAGAAATCTACCATGGCTAGTATTTTGGGAAGACAGATTGACATGGTTAGAGTTCACCCTCATTCTAGGTGATAATAGCAGCAGGCATCAAAAGCTCTTTTGTTTCCAGGGGAAAAGGAAGAGCTATAAAGGAACTGATGTGGTCATTTCCTACTACAGCACCACAGCACCCTAGGAATCTCTGGGTTGAGAGGTGAAAAAGAGGGAAGGAATCTTTAGTTTCCTTAAACCATGTTTCTTAAGCAAACAAACAAAAACCTTATCAGAGTTTAGTTACTAAAGAATGTAATTAGAATCATATTAACTCCATTAATTTTCCTGGCAAGGTAAAGTAGTTGAAGATGTCACTAAAACGTTATCGAATTGAGTATTAAAGTAGTCACTGAGAAACTGGCTCCTCATGGTAGAAATGTTATTTATTGACTATCCATTGTGGACAGTAGGAAAATCCTAGTAGCTTGGAAGCCATATAGTATTTTCCTTATTCATTCTTCTCTTGACACTTTGATATTTTAAAAAGATGGTCTCAGTAGTAGAAATTCTGCTGGTTTAACTAGGAAAGAATACATTAGAGTAATGAACTTTAGCCACGTCTGAGTTCACAATACTGGCATCCTTCCAATTTGTGATTTCAGGAACTTGATTGGATCATGACATTTGAGAGCCAAAAAGGAGCTTTGAAATGATCTGATTCTTTTTTTCTATAGAAAAAGTGGAGAAGTTGTTGAAGGTCAGTTAATAAATAGCAGAGTCTGAACTTGAGCTTCAAAGCCAGTGTTTTGACTACCTCATTTTAAGCTCTTACTTTCAGACTGTCTTTTTATGATGATAGTACAGCTCTCTGGTGATTTGTTGAGGTGTTTTGGTGTTGATTTGAGGGTGTCCCTTAAGTCATCCAAGAAGTGATTGATGTAATTTATGATACGTAGGTATATGGGCATCCAGAGGTTAATTTCTTACCTAGGATCACTTAGCTAGTATATGTTAGAGGCAGAATCTTCCTTTCACTGAGACCAGCCTGGCTTTGCCATCTTGCCTGATTGTAGGATATGCATATTTTTTAAACAGATAGATAAATAGGCATATATATGTATATATATTTATATATGTGTGTGTGTGTATGTGTGTGTATCTATCTATACACATTTATATTGCCAAATTCTCCTTACCACTCCTCTCCTCCCCATTGAGAAGGCAAGAAATGTGATACCCATTACATATATAAAGTCATACAAAACCTGTTTCCTCCTTAACCATATGCATGGTTTGTTTTTGTTGTTGTTGTTTTGTTTTGTTTTGTTTTTGCTAAGGCAATTGGGGTTGAGTGACTTGCCCAGGGTCACACAGCTAGGGAATGTTAAGTGTCTGAGACTAGATGTGAACTCGGGTCCTCCTGACTTCAGGACTGGTGCTCTATCTACTTCTTCATCTAGCTGCCCCTCATGTAGTTTTTTTGTTTTGTTTTGTTTTGTTTTAAAGATTAAAGGATCATAGGCCCTTATAGGCTTGTAAGACTTTGTATTAACTGTGTTTTAAATCTTTTTTTGTGCAAATTTTTTTTTTTGCACTTTTCCATCAAGGTATTTTTTTCACAACCCTGTGGATTCTTCCCTAACATCCTGGCCCCAGAGTGGTTTCATTTTTTATTTTTTTTTTATTATTAAAGCTTTTTATTTTTCAAAACGAATACCTAGATAATTCTGCAACACTAGCCCTTTCAAAACCTTGTGTTCCAGTTCCTCCCACCCCTGCTTCTCCCATCCCCCTCCCCTAAATGGCAAGTAGTCCAATATATGTTAAACAGCCCCATAGTAGTTTCAAAGCCTGCTTCTTGGAGCTTGTCTGATTCAATGAATTCATGGGTATCTAACTCTGCAAGTAATGAATGTCCTAGCCAAAGTCTGGTAGGTACTAGAGGATCTGCTTTACAGCAGAGGTAAACCCAAAGGTGCATTTTCTATCCAGAACTATTACTTTGACATTTAATATATATTACATAGCATCCTTAGATTAGAATCCTTAGATGTAGTATTGAAGTCCTGGCTAGTATATTCACTTGGAGAGACACAGGGGTGTAGAACCCAATTTTTTTCTTTTAATTTTTAAAATTATAATCCCATTAGATTAATAGTAATGATATATCAGTTATATATTATATATCACATCACATTGATATACAATATGATATATATAATATTTAATATAATATGATATATAATAATTTGCTACCTTATAGTTATAAAACACTTCAGATAATAAGTATTTACTATGTATCTGCTATGTGTCAAATACTGTACTTAATCACAGGGATAAAAGTATGAAGCAATTCCTAACTAAAAGGAGTTGATGAAGTTCATGTAAAAATATACACAGCATAAAGATAAACTTAATAAGTACACATATAGGCAAAGTAGTGAAATATAACGAATCAGTCATTAAACATTTATTAAACACCACTATGTGCAGGAACAATGCTATGTGCTAAGGATACAAAAAGAAGCAAAAAACATGTATCCTGCTCTCAAGGAGTTCATAATGATCCAAGATAGTTTGGGAGGAACTAGCAGTTCAAAAGGCTTCAGGTAGAAAATGGTATGTGACCTGCCAGTGAAAGGAAAAGAGACCTGAGCTGAGGTAGATGAGAGAGCTCTTAAACACTGGAGGATGGCCAATCCAAAAACAGGGAGACTAGGAGCCTAGCTAGAAGAACCAGAGAGAAAAGCACTTTGGCTGGATCTCATTTTATCTTCACAGGTAATCCTTTGACCTAAATAGTGCAAGTATGATTATCCCCATTTTAATGGAGAGGAATCTTAGGGTTCCAGGATCATAGGACCAGTAGGTGATGGAACTCAGGGTTCATTCCTTATCATGGGGAATACTATACCATAATGCCCAGCTATATATTGTGGAAGGATTTCTCTCTATCCACCATAGGTAGCTTTTTTTTCCAGATAATATTTGGAAAGCCATACTTTTTTTTAGAAAGAAATTAGAACAACTGTAATTCTTCTGCCTCTACCACAGAAACCCAGTTCTGCCTCTCCCTTTTTTCTGCCAAACTCTGCTTGGAATCAGCAGAGGTAGAAAAATTGCCTGCTGAGAGATTTACAACTGTTGTGTTGTGTATGTTGAATGCAGACAGGATCACTTGATATTTTCTTTTTTACTTATGTGTCTATATTTTGTAATCAAAAACTCACTTTTTAAGGATGCTCTAAATTTACAGTATCAATTTTGGAATTGATAATAAATAAGCTGCCATTTTATGTCTAAATTTAAGTACCTTTTTACCTCAACATTTCATGGCACTTCATAAAATACAAGGTCTAAATGAAGGCATGGAAAGGCATGTTAAATGCCAAACCCTATGCTGAGTGCTGAGAATACAGAGAGAAAAATCTAAACAGACCCTGCTCTCTAGCCCCCATTGTAACTGGGAGAGCCAGCAACAACAACATAATAATAATAGTACTTACATGGCTTTAAAGTTTGTGAAATGCATTACAAATATTATCTCATTTTTATCCTCACAATTTTATTCTGAGAGGTAGGTGTTATTTCCCCCCAAAATTTTTTAGATGAGCAAACTGAAGGTTTAAAGGAAATATGGCTAATAATCGTCTGAGGCAGGATTTAAATTCCAAGCATCTTGATTCCAGGTCCAATCATATAATCTGCCACTTGTTAAATTAGAAGATCGTAAGCTTCTTAATATCAGAGATTGTCTTTTATCTCTTTTTGTATCCCTATAGTTTAGCAATGTGTGTGGCACATGTTGTGGGCACTAAATAAATGTTTATTGATTGAGTGATCAATTGGCACCCGTCTAGAAAGTCTTAAAGGTTCAGCAGGATGGTAAATGACAAGGGTCAGAGGTCTGTAGGTTATATCAGTAAGGCAGATAATAGTGCCAGGGGTCTGTAAGACAGAGATAGTAAAACCCAGAGGACTTTAGGAGAGAGTTGTAAGGAAAATGTTAAGACCTGGCGCTCCTCCATCTCACTCAAAGGCAGAGAGTCAGTAGCTTCCATGACCATCAAAGTCATATGAGCCAATAGAACCTGAATGGATTCTGGGCCTCAGCCCCAGAACAGGAAGAGGGAGGGATGGGTGAAAGTACAAGGTCAAGAGGGCCAAATCCTTACTAGACCCAAGTTTATTTTGAGGAAGGTCAAGGACAGTGACCTCTAATGAGAACCATTAAGTAGTCTCAGATTTCTCTGGACACTAGGACTAATTCTTGATCTGGGTGCAATATGAAATTGCATGAAATGCTGAACTAGCTAAGTTTCAGAAAACTTTATAAATTTCTAATATAAAGCCCTTCTTGTACCATATAGCAATAGCAGCCGGTGATCCTGCACTCTCAATTCAAAAAGACTTCATGTAGAAAATGGTACCTGAGCTACAAGTGAAAAGAAGAAAAGGGCCATGGCCTGAAGTGAAAAAAGCAGGATTCCAGTATTGGAGGATGGCCATAATAATAATAGTAACACAGTAGGATAGGTGTTGGGTTCAATCAGAAGAATTGAATTCTTTGTGACCTTGGTATGGAACTAACTTTTCTCATCTTTTACTCTGAGGCTATTGGCCTAGAAGATTTAAAAGTTCCTTCTAGCTCAAAATATGTAGTCCTAAAAATAGGAAGGAATTTATTTGTTTTCTGCAATGAAGGGAGTACTTTTCACGGATTAGGGAATCTGTCTTTTGAAGACCTAAAATCAATCCAAGCATTGATAGGTATCCCTGCTTACTGTCATCTTTCTTTTTAAGAAACTCTCTTTTCCCTAGCTCCATCTAGAAGAAAGGATGTCTATCCAGCAGGATATTGAACAGTTAGCAGGACTGACAAATATCTATCACTCTTTCCTTTTCTGAGTGGATTTATTTATACCTTAAACATCAAATGAGGAGATTATGCTGGCAAAGTATTGAGTATTGTTTAAGAAGAAAGACAAGGTTTGTTTCTACTTCCAAACAGTCCAAGATGGGGGAAAAGAAGGAAGGAGGCAGAATGAAGCCAGATTTGGAGTTTAAATGATTAGATCATAGATTTAGAACAGAAAGGCTACTTACCCATTGCTTTTACCTAATCAGGAAGTCCTTGGGGATGCTAGAAACCGTTGCAGCCGGATTGGACCTGGGTCCTTTTGTCCTGTTCTCACCAGGCATTTTACATCTCTTGCAATGGCAACTTTGATATCTGATAATCTGTCAAGTGAGGATGTTATGCTAGATCAGAGTTCTTAATCTAAAGATGTTTTGACTTGTTTAAATCTTTTTCATAATTCTATTTTAGTATAATTCATTTTCATCATGATTCTATTTTTGTTATTTTATGCATTTAAAACCATTTCTGAAAAGGGGTCCATAGGCTTAATCAGTTGCCAAAAGAGGATCACAACAGAAGCCCTGGCCAAAATCTGTGTATCTTAAAGGCTTTGCTATCAATAGGAATCATAGAGAGGTACTGCATCACCTTCCAGGTTACTTATCAAATTGGGCTTCGAATTCTGTTTCAAAATCATGCCGAAAGCCTACAACTGAGTCTGATTATTGACTCAGATTCCAAAACTTACTTTTTAAAGTTACTCATCTTTCCCTATAAAAGCACTTTTACATAGGAGCAAATTTATGTATGGTCTTTCCAATGTTAACTCAGTCCACAAAAACATATTTCAAAGAATTTTTGGCATTGGAAAGCTCCTCAAAGGGATCATACCTGAACTGAAGTCTCTTCTTCAATCGCCCTAACATGGAGTTAAGATCTCTAGTGAGGAGGAACTACCTCATAAGACCTTATGTTCTGCTTTTAGAACAGCTATTATTCTTCAGGTCCAGCCAGTCTGTACAGTTCACAGTATTGGACAAGTGACCTCTTAGCCCCCATCATAGTTCTTTAGACACTTGAAGACAAATGTATTCTATGATTCCTACTCCTTCCTCCCCCTAAAAGTCCTCCCTTTTTGGTTAAACATCCACAGCTCGATGATTCTCTACTTCTAAGTTTCTTATACTGTGAGTCACAAGCCCATATCAGATCATGCAACTGAATGTGGGAGTCACAGAATTGCAATTTATTATCAGTAAATGTTTGATTTGTATACCTACTTTATATACCTTTATATCTGACTTCATGTAAAAATTTCTCAGGCAAAAAGGGTTCTGCTCTACTTAATCCTCTGCCCTACTGAAATAATAATAATAATAATAATAAGTTAACACTTAGATCCAAGGCACTCCTAATAAACTTTGGATAGAAAATGTCATCTGCATCCAAAGAGAGAATTATGGAGACTGAATGTAAATCACCACATGCTATGTTCACTTTTCTTTTTCTTTTCTTTTTCTTGTCATCCCATTTGTTCTAATTTTTCTCTCCCAACATGATTCATAAGGACATGTTTTAAAAAAATAAAATGAATGTACATGTATAACCTGAAAAAAATTTTTAAAAAAAGTTAACACTTATTTACCTCTTTATAGTATGTGAAGTGTTTCACATGTCAGCTCATTTAATCCTCACAACCCAGAAAAGTAGGTGCTATTCTTGTCCCCATCAAGAAACTGAGACTGACCGAGGGTTAAATTGCTTGCCCAAAATTATATTTATACCTAGAAAATTTTAGAGGCAGGATTCAAAATCTTGTCTGTGTCCCAAGACTAATACTCTATCCCCAAACTTACCTTAACTTGCTCTTTAATAATAAATAACAATAATAGTAAGCATTTTAAATGTTTCATTTGATTCTTATTACAACCTTCTGAAGCAGGTGCTATTATTATTATTATCATGCCCATTTTACAGATGTGGAAATTAAGGGTAAGGGAGGTTAGGTTCCTTATTCAGGTCTAGCTGAGCCCAGAATTTGAATTCTTTCTGAACCCAGGCCCAGTATCCCATTCATTGGGACCGCCTAGTCTCTGGGAGAGAGCTCAGGTCATCAGGTTGAGCCCCTATTCAGCATGTGCTTGCTCTTTGTTTTTTAAGCTAAAATGCAGCCAAAGTCTAGCATGGTCAAGTTTGGAGTCCTGGGAACAATAAAAGAAAAAGGAAGAAGAGCAAGAAAATCATTCCCTAATTTCAGGGTTCAGAGCCTCTTCCAAACTAGTTTTGAAATAAGTGAGATTTTTGGTATCCTCCCTCTTCCTTTCTCCCGGTGTGTAGTGTACCTATGCTGCCCCACCATGGGACATCTACCTAAGCTTATTCCACCCCACAAAGTCTGAAGTAAGGCTGTGAGGCCTTTAGGTACACCATGGATAGCTCTTTGGAGTCAGAAACACCTTAAATTCAATTCCAGCTTTAGATACTGACTCACTGCCTGACTCTTGAAAAATCACTTAACCTCTATTTCTTCATCTATAAAATGGGAATCACAATAGCACTTATTTTCAGAGGTTGTTCCAAGGATCAAATAAGATTTTACGGTACTTAGCAGGTGCTTAATAAATATTTGTTCCCTTTCTCCCTTCTTACTCCCATTCTTTCAACACAGTTCATTTCATCCTGTCTAGGTAAATTTACCCTATTTGATGAATGACTGATACATAACACTCCCAGAAGTATTTATATTTTTAAACAATATACTTGTTCCCCCAAGTGAATCTCTAACTGGTGAACTCTTTAACAGAAGAAAGGGAGAAAATAATCAGTCAATGCTAGCGAATATTTTGCTCTGCCAGCCCCTAATTGTGAGGGAGTCTTGCCTGAGTCACTTCCCCCAATCTGTTTATGCTTTTTATAACTTTTTTTGTACCCATGAATTAACTGGAAGCTGGAAGTGTGGTTGCAAAGCAGGAGGAGGCTCTTCAGTATTGGTATATGTGTTATTATTCAGGTGTTTAAGTTGCATAAACCCTTTGGGGTTTTTTTGGAGAAAGGTACTGGAGTGTTTTGCCATTTCCTTCTTTAGCTCATTTTACAGAGGAGGAAACTGAGGTGAAGTATTAAATGAGTCCTTTAGGGTCATACAACTAGTAAGAGTCTGAGACCAGATTTCAACTCAGGAAGGTGAATCTCCCTGCCTCCAGACCCACTCTCTCTGGCTGCCTCACAGGTATGTGTGGTTTGAATGAAACTTGAAAGATCTGGGTTGAATTTCTAGTCTTGCTGCTAAATCACCTGCTGGACCTCTGGCAGGCCATTTCCCTCTTTGGGCCTTTTTAGATTCCATCTTTAAGGCAAGTGATCATTGGGACCTTGACCACCCAAGTGTCTATAGAGCAGCTCCGCCCCCATCCCCCATTTAGTTTTCCTTTTTGCAAATAAGTATAATTCTCTAAGCTCAGAAAGAGTGCAACCTTTCATTTAGGTATTTTATAGGCCTCTGACTTTTGCTTTGCTTCCCATTGCAGTTCTCCACTTGCTGTTTATCAAATTTGCAAGGCCATGAATTGGGTTGCTAGTTTGGAGGTTCATTCTCTCTCTACTCCCCTCTTTTCTGAGCTATAGTTAAGGTGCTCAGGCTAAATATTTAGGTTTGAATGCTTGCACCTGTTTTCATGGGGAATCTGTTAACTCAAGGAAATTCCAAGCTGACTGAGTTTAGTAAGCTCCATGGAAGGTAGATAACTTATAAATCACTTTAACATTTCTCTTATTACTTCGATATTTTTGAGGATTATTTCTATTATAGTAACATGAGACTATGCCATTGGCTGTTTAACATTTTTAACTTCAGCCAACCTTTGGTTTACTTAACTTGTAAACTCTGTTTTATATTGTTTACAATCTGTCCACTAGCCACCATTAACAGAATAAACATTCTATAAATCAAGTATGTTTGAATTCTTGAGGATTCACAACTGTATCTAAAAGCCAGCTTCCTTTCCACACATTCAAGTGGAGATAACTCTGATCAAGCAAAACCTAAAATAAACTTACTTTCATTGTTTGAAATTAAACTTTAATTAAACAGGAGGATTTGGGATTTTTTTTCATTGTCCTATTTGGCTCAGGATATTCTATAATTATTAATGTAGACTATCAAACTGATCTTCTAGTCCTGGATCAACAATATAACTATGCCTTGCCAGGATGGAAAAAATAGTGGAGCCATATTCATGTAACAGATTTAGAAAATTTGACTCTGAATTCTTCTTCCTATAAGTACCCTATTCAGTGATGTAGGGTGCAACCCATTTGGACCCTGCCTATCCTGCAGGACTTCCATGCCCTTCCATAAATTGTTTCAATTTATAAAACATCTATGTGCTACAGGCCATTTAAAGCAAATCACTTTTTAAAATACCTTCGAACCTATTTGTTCTCTAGAGTAGAAATTCTTAATCTTTTTTGTGTGTCATGGATCCTTTTGGGATTCATTATGGTTTTAATGCATAAAATATAATACATAGGATTACAAAGGAAGCCAATTATATCAAAATGCAGGTTTCAAAATATATTTTCAAAAACAACCTCATGGATCCCAGGTTGAGAATCTCTGTTCCAGGTAAATTTTAAATTATTACCTACGTTTATAGCTGTAAATTATAATATATATTTTTATAATCATATAATCATTGTATAATTTTATAATATATCATAATCATTAATGTGATTATATTGATGAATGATTTTTTCTCACCATCTTAAACCTAGCAAAAAGGTTAGTTCTGTAAAAATCATGTTGTTTTCATGGTCTCTTTAATTATTTTAATTCTTGCACACTTCCAAGTTAAATAGGTTTTTGTTTTTGTTTTGTTCTAGACGTCTTTTTGTTAATAATGTCAGGAATTTACCGTCATCCATCCCATCCTGAACATGAATACCAGAAAGTTCATAAAGTTTCCTTTGTAGTATTTAAAACTTTCACATTTTGCTGACAGTTTAATTCTAAGATAGTGTGGTGGAGAGAGAGAGAGAGAGAGAGAGAGAGAGAGAGAGAGAGAGAGAGAGAGAGAGAGAGAGAGAGAGAGAGATCTGATCTAGAAAACCTAGATCAAGATTCACCACCACTTCTGAAACACTGGCTATGTGACTCTGGGAAAGTATGTCTCTGGTACTCTAGGCAACCCTCTAAGACTATAAGTTGTAGAAAAGGTTTTGACCTGCATTGGTCAAGGGATTTTACTTACCTGGAGCTTCTTATACTTATTTAATCTCAGGTCTAGTGCTTATCTCTTCCTTAATTTAGTTCATAACTATACTATAAATGATAATTTGCTTTTATATTTAGAGATGGTTAATTTTTTTTCCCTCAAAGTTGATTTGGTTTTCAAGTCTACCAGCCATGAGGCATAGTTTAACAATACTATTAATGATAAAGTAACTCACCAGTATATAGTATTTCAAAGGACCTTCTTTGCAACAACACATGAAAGAAGGTAGGATAAGTTTTATTAGATCCATTGCATAGATGTAGAAACAAGATCAGGGAGTCTGTAGTTACATAACCAGTAACTTTCATATCTAGAAATCCAACTAGAATTTCCTGATTCCAAATCCAGAATTCATAAATCCATAGGATTTAGCTGATAAGAATCTTAGAGATGATAAAGAATTTAGGACAAGAACAAGTTTCGTTTTTGTCTTTGTGTGTCAAGTACCTAGAGCAGAGTAGGGGTATGATTGATGTTTTCTTAAATATAATGGGATTATCCAATTATATTGGATTATCCAATCCAACTCCTTCAGTTTATAAATAAGAAACTGGGGCCTATATTCAGGTAAATAACTGACCCAGAATGCCACAGATAATATCAGGCCTCTTAGCCCCAAATATAATGAAACAACATTCTGTCAGTACACCCTTTTTCTTTGGTCCATCGGGAAGCTAATTTAATTTTGTCATAAGACAAAAGTAGAATATAGAATGTGGAGTTGTTCTCTGTAGTTGTTTCAAAAGCCAACAAATTTACTTTTTAGATGGAGCTTGTAAATTGCTTCTATTTAGATTAATAAATAAAGCAAGACCATATATAAAAAATAAAAATTATTTTCTGAGCTTTCTGTTCTCATTAGCAGTCTCAGTCTTTACTTTATTCTGAGGAAATGTTATCAGTTCACAGAAAAGGAATGTCTGTCTAGGAAGAATTTAGTACTTATAGGACAGCCTCCTTGGAGAAATACACCTTTTGAAAGAATCTTTTATATTTCTTTCCAAGCATAATATTTGTGTTTGAGAGTTTCTGTCCTCAATATGAGGAAATTTACAGCTGGCAGAAGTTTCTTAATTCTAAGCAATTCAATACTTTTTTCTTCCATCCTTTATTATATTTTCAATGAAACAGAGTAAACTTTTTTTTATAATAATTATGAATTGGGGGGGGCAGCTAGGTGGTGCAGTGGATAGAGTACCAGCCCTGAAGTCAGGACAACCTGAGTTCAAATCTGGCCTCAGACATTTAACACTTCCTAGCTGTGTGACCCTGGGCAAGTCACTTAACCCCAATTGCCCCAGCCCAAAAAATATATATATATAATAATAATAATAATTATGAATTGGGATGGACTTACAATACCATTAGTATATAATTCCCCAAATTTAATCTTCCAGTTTTTTGGTGAACACCATTATGATAGTAACTATCAGCATCAGCATCCTGCATCTGTAATTGTATTGAGCAGAAAGTTTCAGATTAAAGCACACCTTCCTCAGGGAGCAGATATTGACTCTCCTTATCTCACTCCCCAAAAAGACATCATCCTTTGTAGTAACTTTGGGAACAAATTGTTTCTCAAATAATATTGAAATTCTAGTATAATAGAAAGAGTTTTCTAGGTAATTTCTCTTCAAAAAGAGCAACTTCAAATATCACACAGCTTTTGACAAACTAACATTTTTTCTTTTTTCCAATGTTTTATTGATGTCTTTTGTCTTTATCTCACCATTTTTTCCTATCTCCCTACACAATGACATTCCCTCTCTCCCCCACACAAAAGAAAAGGAGAGAGGGGCTTTATTTTCTTATCTATAAACTTAAGGAGTTGGATTGGATGAATCAATTAAATTCAAGAAGCATTGATTACATACACACTATATTCGAGGTACCTGACACAGAAAGATTAAAAATAAGTTTCTGCTCTCAGATAAGCATCAAATAGAAACTTTGACAATTCACACAATATTCTATTTTAGTAACATCCTACTTCTCTGCTGTGAGACAAGATATGTCTTGTCTCTGAGATCTCCAAAAACTTCAGTGAATTTTATTTATTTGTCTTCCTTTTTATGATCTTTTCATTACATTGTAGTCATTTAGTATATCTTTCTGTTGATTCTTCATGTTTTGTTTTGTATCAATTTATTCGTCTTTTTGTTTCTCTGAGTTCTTCATTCATAATTTCTTACTATACAATAATGTTATGTTCATATTCTATAATTTTGCAGTCATATCCTAATCAAATATCTCCCTGTTACCTACTGCCTATTAACATGCCTGTGTTTTCCCCATCCTTACAAAGCTCTAGAATGATTCATCCATCCCTGTTAGTTTTCATCCCCTATCTTTCTTCCCTTTGGGGGATTTCCTCAAGAAATTTCTTGAGAAATCTGTCTATAATAGGTGCCAAGAGGCCAATTATTAATAATATTTATAAACAAATTACATCTTACATATTAATAAAGCTTCTCACAATCTCTCACTTGAACTTTACAACACTGTAAGAACAACAGATGGAGCAATAACCAGATAGCACATTATCCCATTTCATGGAAATGAAAGGGGCAGGGAATAAGCATTTTTAAGGACCTAGTATGTGCCTGGTACTGTGCTAAGAATTTTATTAATATTATCTTATTTGATCTCCATGATAAACCTGGAAATTTGATACTATTTTTATGCCTACTTTACAGTTGGGAAAACTGAAGCAGGCAGAGGTGACTTAAATGACTTTACCAAGATGACAAAGTTGGGAGTTGTCTGAGACTGGATTTGAACTCGGGTTTCCCTGACTCCAGGACTAGAGCTGTATCCACTGAACTGTCTGGGTGTATCCTTGATGAGGAAAATGGGACTCATGACTTACCCAACATCACACAGCAACAGAAACTTAAGATTTTAATCCAGTGATAACATGCTAATGATGATACATAGTGTAGACAGATTTCCTTTTTTTTTTAGAGAGAGAATATATAATGCCTTATTTTTAAACTAGCACAAAATAAGAAATAAATATTGTACTTGTTCAGTGATCTGTGATTTCATTAACGCAGTTCCTCCCCAGTGATGAAGCAAACAGTTCATATATAAATGCCTTTTCACTATATCATCCCTTGTCTGTGTCTTCTGATAAATCTTCCAGGTAAAGCCCTCCTAATTTTTTAACATTATTCCTTAGATCTTATCTTTGTTTATGGTATGACCATTTGTTACCTCTCTTACTATATGAATGACAGAATTCCTTTCCCTATATATCACATTGATGATTGATAATATGCTTCAGCCTAAGATCACTTAACTATCATAGCAAAAAGCATGTAGAATCCTTAATTTTATGAACCTTTCCATTTCTGTAGTTTATAACAATAAAATTTTAATTAAAAATGTGTATTGTGTATGTGTGTGTATACACACGCATATGTACATACACATACATATAAAATCTTTATTTCATACTTACCTGGCAGGGGTAATTCCATGATCATGAAGGTGGTTTCCCCAGGGTAAGGCTTACCCATTGTACTCCTGATGGCCTGACCCCTACGATTTCCCCAAATTCAAGAAACTCAACTATATAATTTGTGGTAGTGGGTGACTGTGTTCATGTTCTCCCCTGATAAAAAGATAAAATAAAATAAAATTTTCATTTCCAGATATATCCCTTATCCATTCCTTATACCAGAAGACTGCCCCTTGTAACAAATTGGGGGGAGGGGAGAAAGCAATTCAGTGTATCCCCTGAGTTTTCCCCCACCTATGCAAAGAAGGGAGGAGAGATTACATTTTCTGTTTGTTTGTTTTTTTCCCGAGAAATAATCTTGGTCATCATATTTACTCAGTGTTCAGTTTCACTTTTATTTTTTCTGTTTACAGTTTTTATTTTCATTGTTGTTTCCCTGGTTCTGCTTAATTCACTTTATATCATTTTTATGTCCTTCTAGGCTTCTCTGGGCTCTTTGTATTTATTGTTTCTTACAATGCAGTGATATTTCTCTACCTTCATGTAGCATAATTTGTTCAGCTCTTTAATCAATGAGCACCTACTTTGCTTCCAGTTCTTGCTGCTACTACAAAAAAAGTTTCCATGAATAATTTTATATAGAAACCTTTCTTAAAATATCATTTAAGAAAGCTTGCCTGTTCCTATCTTATTTTCTTTAAGACTCATTTATAAAGATTCAACCTCAAAAATACCTCCTCTGGAACAGTCCTTTTCTGTGTATACTTATTCTAATCCAGTTCACTTCACATATAATTTTGCTTTCTATTTCCTTATCTAGCTTATCAGGGACTAAATTTTAATTTTAAGGAGGCAGTCAGGGTTAAAAGACTTTCCCAAGATCACCCAGCTAATAAATATCTGAGACTACATTTGAACTCAGGTCTTCCTGACTGCAGGGCCAGTAGAGATTGTAATTTTAGATCTGAATGGTAGTTCTACATGTCATAATTTTTAAAAAGAGTTTTTAAAATGTTCACACAACTTTTTCCATCTTTAATCTCTTTTCCTCCTTTCAACCATAAATACTTGGTTCAATTGGTTCCAATGGCAACAACTAATTTTTTGAAATTGTTTCTGTTCAGTTATTTGCTGCGTCTGACTCTTTGTGACTCCATTTAGGGTTTTCTTGGTCATTTCCTTCTCTGGCTCATTTCACAAATTAAAAAACTGTGGCAAACAGGATAGTTGTCCAGAGTCACACAGCTTGGAAGTGTCTGAGGCCAGATTTGAACTCAGATTTTCCTTGACTGCTTGCCTACAATTCTCCTCCCTAACATTTTGCATTTTGCAAATTGATATGATAGCCAAATCTATAATATAAATTTAATGTTGTAGCTTTCTATTTGGCAAGGGGAACAAATATTTGCTGGCTTTGGTATCTCTGGGTTCATGTATCCTGTTGTGATGATTGTTTTATCTTCATTAAACTTGGATAAGAAACTGTTTTTGATTTTTTTCCTTGTCCATTCCCCATTTTTCAGTATCAGTAGATTTTTTTAATGGATCAAGTTTATTGCATACCATGTCTTCTCATTTTTATCCTTTTTTAATAATTTGTATTGATTTTTATTTTTAACAAGTCAATAACCTATCTCTTAGCAAATCAATTTCAAATAAGACAATAGATGATATTGCCTTTCTATGTGCTGCTTACTATTAAAGTATACTTTTAATTGCTAGTAGAACTATATTTATTTTTAAGACATAGGTAGACCACCAAGGAGAAACTGGTTTCTGTAAACACACTTAAGTATAGTATATATTGCTCCTTGTGCTTTTTCTCTGTTTTGAGTGATTGTAAGCTTAAGAATCATCTAACAATGATTCAGACCAATTCCAATGGTCTTGTGATGAAGAAAGCCATCTGCACCTCGAGAGAGGAAAGTGGGAACTGAATGTGAACCACAACATAGTATTTTCACTCTTTTTGGTGTTGTTTGCTTACATTTTATTTTCTTTCTCTTTTTTTTTTCCTTTTTGATCTGATTTTTCTTGTGCAGCATGATATTTGTGGCAATATGTATAGAAGAATTGCACATGTTTAACATATATTGGATCACTTGCCATCTAGGGAGGGGCAGGAGGAAGAGAGAGAAAAAATTAGAACAAAAGATTTTGTAAGGGTGCACATTGAAAATTATCCATGTATATATTTTGAAAATAAAAAGCTTTAATTAAAAAAAGAGAGAATCATTTAACAAAGTGTCTATTGTTCCTGTCAGATGGCCTGTGAGAATTTGGACTTAAAAGTAAATTAATAATGCAAGAAACTTTAGATGTCCTTGAGATCCACACCTTAATTTTGCAGATAAGAAAACTGCCAAAGTTTACATAGCTAGGTAGTGTTGGTGCTGAGTGAGACATCTGGCCTGAGCACTGACTGACTCTCATTTCAGGCTGTCTTTCTACTCCAGACTATAATCCCTCTTTGCCATCTCCAAAGAGGATTCTCTCCAGGGGAATAAGAAAAAATCTTATATTTCTGAATAAATCTAGTCCTGACTGAATAACTGAAGCAGAAAATAGTGGCCTGGAGATATATACATATATATATATATAATATATATATGTGTGTGTGTGTGTGTATCTATATTAAAATTTTTAATAGTATTTATTTTTCCAGATACATGTAAAGATAGTTTTCAACATTCATTTTTGTAAGACTTTGTGTTTCGAATTTCTCTCCCTTCATCCCTTATTTCCTTTGCTCCCCAAGACAGTAAGTAATCTGATATAGGTTAAATATGTGCAATTCTTTAGAACATATTTCCATATTTGTCAGTTGTAAAAGAAAAATTAGACCAAAGGGCATGAGAAGAAAACAAAAAACAGGTGAACATACTATGCTTTCATCTGAATTTGGTCTCCATAGTTCTCTCTCCACATTTAGATGGCACTTTCAATCCCAAATCTATTGGAATTGAGTGCCCTATATTTTTCAAATTTTAGATTCTGAAAATGTCTAGTAGCTATTTAAGGGAGGAAATTGCATCAAAGATATTCTATGGAGAATATATTTCATTGTTATAAACTGTTAGGCTCATCTTGAGCTGTGTGTTATAATGGAAAAAACTTTGGATTTGAAGTTAGAAGGTAGCCACATTGTACTTAAAATGATTTTTTTTTCAATAGATCACTTATTTTCTCTGGGCATCAATTTTCTCATCTGTAAAATAAAAGGCTGAACTACATAGCCTCACCTCTAACATTTGGCTCTTTGGGTTTTCTCTCTATGATCTATGCTCCCAAAAGGCTTTACCTCCTAAGGCAAATTTTCCTGATACTAGCATTCTCTCTCTCCTCAGATTATATTGTATTTACTTTTTTCTTTGTATATTCTATTAGGAAAAGTAAACTTGTTTAGAGTTGGGACTCCTTTTGGTATTCTGTTCCCAGTCCCAAGCAGAGTGCTTTCCATATATTAGGTACTTAACAAATATGACTGGAATAGAAAGGAAACATTTCTTTATGTTTTGTTATATTTTGACTTACTGTATTTTATCATTTTTTAAATTCAATTTTATTTCAGTTCCAGATTCTCCCTTTCCTCATTTCCTCCCACATACATTGAGAAAATAAGAAATGCAATCATTATAGGAATGTAGTCATGCAAAACAAATTTCTGCCATAGCCATTCTAGACAAGAAAGCAAGAAAAAGAGGGAAAAAAAATGCTTTTAATCTGAATTCTGAGTCTTTCAGTTCTCTCTCTGGAGGTGGATAGCATTTTTCATCATGAGTCCTTTGAAATTGTTGGTCATTGTATTGATTAAAGTTATTGTGTTTCATTTCATAACTTTATAGTTTAACTTTATAATATTGCTGTTACTGTATAAATTATTTTCTGGTTCTACTCATTTCATTTTATATTAGTTCCAATAATTTTTCCGGGCTTTTCTGAAACCATCCTCAAAGAAGTTATCCATTTAGCAGATATTCCTTAGCTTCATGTGAATGTCAGTCATATAACGGTAACTCTTCAAAATGTCACGGAAAAGTCTTCTTCGTTCAGACAATACAGTAAAAAGTTCTACTCTCAGGATAGTGAATATTTGCAACTTGAGAGAAGCCTTATGTGTGTACCTTCATCTGGATTAGTTGATGAGAGTGAGAATTGCAAATATTGAAGGTAAGGCACTGAAAGGAGAATTAGACTAAATGACTGGTTATTCCTTGACCGGGACAATTTTCATTTCAGTTCAGTTCCACTGAGTGAGAAATGGTACAATAATAAGCAAAAACAACTTTGAAAGATTTTGGAACACTCTAAGCCCTTGCTCTTCATAAACCAAAGGAGTATAAAGAAGTATGCTGTTTGGATGTTGGGAGTGACAGGGTTTTTTGTTCCTCCATTATTGCTGTCTTTTCAAGGTAAATACTCCTTTGTAAGAAAAAAAAAACAACTTAAAGACTTTAATACAATAGAGTGGCCAATTGTGACTTCATCAGATTGATAATGTATGTATGACTTCTACTTTTTGGTAAAGATGAAATGAACTAGTTGTGAGAAATGAGATAGAGCCAGTAGGTTGATTTGTTTTGGGTGGAAAAGGGTGGGGAGGGAAGGGAAGAATTGATGAGGAGCAATAGGGATTCAAAAGAAAGAGAAAAGAGGGAAGGGTGTGTGTTAAATCATTAAAAAGATAAATGAGCAAAAAAAAAAAAAAAAAACAAAAAGAGAAAGCTCAAAAGGGCCTGTAGACAAGAAAGGCAGTTTTGTTTTTATGATGTTAAATTTCATATGCACTTTTAAAAACTCCCAACTAGGTAACAGAAGTTCACAGTTTCATAGGCAGTCTTCCTTTCTGGAAATTCTTTGTGTACTGAGATATTCAAAAGTTCATGGTGAACATTTTAATAAAAAGAGGAACTATAGAAAACATTAAAAATAAGAACTGATTATTATGATGCATTTGGGGATTTAGGTTGTAGTAAATAGGGGTGAAAAAGCCTAGTTCTTTATTTCCTAGCACCCATCTCCCAGTGTTGTTACAAAGATAAAATAAAATGATCTTTTTAAACCTTAAAGAGCTACATAAGTATCATAATCTTCACCATCATTATCTCCATCTCCCTTCTGTTACCCCTGTTTAGTGGAAGTGACTTTGCATTCTTAAAGACAATATCATCAAAGCAGAAGCCCAGTGTAGCCCTACCAAATTGGACAGATCCAGCAATGGACTCCCTATGTTATTTATTTGATGATCATTATAGCTTAGTTTAGAGAAGCTCTTCCCCAGAAGGTTGGCCACCAAATAGTTAACTTTTTTTAGCCACTATAAATTATGAAACTACAAAGAAGTTATGGTCAGTCTGTGATGGAAATATTCATCCTTGGAAAGTTTCATGAGCTAAAATTTTAAGAGTAAAGACTTCAGAGTCTTGATATTGAGTAGCTGCTGTCCCAAGTACCTTATCTTTGAGTGTGATTTGGAGGTAATCTTGAGGAGAGGGGAGATTTATAATGTACTGATATGGACAGTGTAGTACTCTAAACAAATTAACAGCCTGGTATAAAGAAAAGGACATTGGATTTAGAATCAGAAAAGTGGTATTCAAATTCTGGCTCAATTATTTCTTTTTTCATAGTGTCTATCTCCCGTGATTGTTGTGAAGATAAAACAAGATAATATATGTAACCATTAAAGATCTATGAAGTATTATATAATTATCATCATTATCACATTTTGTGAATGACCTTGAACAAATGATTAATTTTTCTCAGCTTAGCTTTCCAGTGGAATGTATGCATCTTAAGAGCAGAGGGTATCTTGAGCATACATAGTATAAACTTAATCACTGTTTGTTATGTTGAAGTTTATGTGAAATTAGGATATTGATACTTCCATGACCTGAGTGTCTGGGAATTTTGTGAGGAATATACTTTCTAAAGCCTAAAGGATTATATGTGTATTATTGTATTGCCTGTGATTGCATCAAAAAAGTTTCCAGCTTATTGAAAGCTTCAACTTAGCTCTGGAGCAGCCAAATTTGAACTATGAAGTGTAAATAATTCCCCATATAATTCAGAGATTACCCAAATTTGTGAGAGGTAATTCTGTTTCTCCTCATAACAGCATTGAGTTCTTTGGACTGGATAGCAGCCAACATTCTTGACCAATGTCAGACTGGATATCTTAAGTTGTAGAACAGAAACAATTTTTGAAAAGGGTGTACCCAGTGACCTTTGTAATCATTGCACTCTGCTTATTTCTGTTTATAGCTCTGAATTCCAGATTAACATTAAACATGTAGAATCTTATTCTTTTATTTTTGGTTTTGGATGCCAGCCACTAATCAGAGTGACTCCCTATATTTCATTTAAAGATGCACTTTTTAAAATAGACGCATGTGGATTGCAATCTTTCTTCTCCAATTATAGCTTTTTTTGGAACATTGAATGTGGGAAAAGATTATAATTATAAGGGGATTACATTGCTTTCTGGACCTTTGGCAAGAATGTTTAAACATGTGTTCTAAAAGGAGTTAACATTTTTTTAAAAGTTGCTAACCAAGCATCAAGTTTGCCATAATCTATGAGCTGAAATAATTGTTTTACATGTGATAATTAAAATGGTTTGTGTGTAATCATAGACTCCTAGAATCCTAAAACTTCAGGGACTATTTAGAGATTCTTTCTTATCTTTCCGAAACATGAGGTCCATCATACATGTTCCAACACCATCTCTAACAAAAAGTTGATCTAGCCTCTATTCTAATATTTACAATAAAAGGGATTTTAAAAGACTGCCATTTTATTTTTAACTAATTCTAATTGCTAACTTCAGCTAAAGTAACTATTATTGTAACTTCTACTTATTAGTCTTCCTCCTGCTTGTCTAAAAGCCAATAGTGTAATTCTTTTGTTGCTAAACTCTCTCAATCAATAAATATATGCAAAATAAAATTGAAAAACCCTACAAGTATTTGAAGATGGTGAGCATGTTTTCCCCAAACCTTTTTTTTTCCATGCTAAATACTCCCAGCATCCTTAGCATTTCCTCAGATTACTTGTTGTTTAGTTGTTTCATTTGAATCTGACTCTCCCTGGCCCCATTTGGGGTTTTCTTGGTAAAGATACTGGAGTGATTTGCCATTTTCTTTTTTTTTTAATTAAAACTTTTTATTTGCAAAACATATGTATGGGTAATTCTTCAACATTAACCCTTACAAAGCTTTCTGTTACAATTTTTTTCCCCTACTCCCCACCCCTCCCCTAGATGGCAGGATATCCACTACATGTTAATTATGTCAAAATGCCATTTTCTTCTCAAATTAATTTTACAACAAAAAAAAATGAGGCAAGCAGGGTTAAGTAACTTATTCAGGGTCATACAACTAGTAAGTGTCTAGGGCTAAATCTGAATTCATAAAGATGAGTTTTCCTAGTTCCAGACCTGGTGATCTATTTACTGTGCCAGCTACCTGCCTCCTCAGATAACTTGTGATACAGTAGACAAAATTGCTGTGCTATTTGAAACTATGCCCAAAGGGCTGTAAAACTCACTGATACTTCTACTAGGTCTGTATTCCAGGGAGATCATAAAAAATGGAAAAAGACCCACATATGCAGAAAATATTTATAGCAGCTCTCTTTGTAGTGTCAAGGAATTGGAAATTGAGGAGATGCTCATCAATTGGGGAACAGCTGAACAAATAGTAGTATATAAATATAATGGAATACTATTGTTCTATAAGAAATGATGAGCAGGCAGATTTCAGAAAACTCTGGAAAGACTTATATGAACTGATGCTGAATGAAGTGAGCAGAACCAGAAGAACATTATACATAGTAACATAGAAGTGTGCGAAGATCAACTTTGATAAACTTTTCTTTTCTCAGCAATACAATGATCTAAGACAATTCTAAAAGGCTTATGATGGAAAATGCTATCTACATCCAGAGAAAAAACTATGGAGTCTGAATACAGATTGAAACATAATGTTTTTACTTTTTTTTTTTTTTGTTATTTTATCCTTTTTGTGGTTTTTCCCTTTTGTTCTGATTCTTCTTTTACAACATGACTAATGTGGAAATTTTTTTTTAATTGCTATGAACCAAGTCAGGAGACTTGTATTTTTTCCCAGCTTTGAAATGTTTTTGCCATATGATAATTCATCAAGTTGCTTAAATTGAGTCAGTTCTACTCATCTATAAAATGGGAGCAGAATTGTGCTACTCACCTTTCAGAGTTATGACTAAGAGTGCAAGAAAGATATGAATTGCTGTGATTAATCTATTCCCCTTACCATGCCAGGCCCCTTCCTTTTGATGCACTATTGACGGGCAGCAGCTCTTTTAATTTTTTTTTTATATAAAGCTTTTTATTTACAAAACATATGAGTGATTTTTCTACATTGACCTTTGCAAAAACTTTTTTTCCCAAGCTTGTCCCCTCCTTCCCCTCACCCCCCACCCCTAGATGACAGGTAATCTAATACATGCTAAATAGGATAAATTATATGACAAATACAATACATGTATACATATCTATACAGTTATCTTACTGCACAAGAAACATCAGATCTAGAAAGAGAAGAAGAAAAAACAACCTAAGAAGGAAAACAAAATGCATGGAAATATTCACAGAAAGCGTTAAAATGCTGTGTTGTGGTTCACACTCAGTTCCCACAGGCCTCTCTCTGGATGTATATGACTATCTTCATCAATGAACAACTGGTTTGAATCACATCATTGTTGAAGAGAACCATGTCCATCACAATTGATCATCATATAGGCTTGTTGCTGTGTATAATGTTCTCCTGGTTCTGCTGATTTCACTCAGCATCAGTTCATGCAAGTCTCTCCAGGCCTCTCTGAAATCCTCTTGTTGGTTGTTTCTTACAGAACAATAATATTCCATAACATTCATATACCATAATTTATTCAGCCATTCTCCAATTGATGGGCATCCTTTCAATTTCCAGTTTCTTGCCACTACAAAAAGGGCTGCCACAAACATTTTTTGCACATGTGGGTTCCTTTCCCTCCTTTAAAATCTCTTTGGGATATAGGCCCAGTAGAAACACTGATGGGTCAAAGGGTATGCACAATTTGATAACTTTTTGAGCATAGCTCCAAATTGCTCTCTAGAATGGTTGGATCCGTTCACGGTTCCACCAACAATGTATCAGTGTCCCAGTTTTCCCACATCCCCTCCAACATTCATCGTTATCTTTTCCTGTCATTTTAGCCAATCTGACAGGTGTGTAGTGGTACCTCAGAGTTGTCTTAATTTGCATTTCTCTGATCAATAGTGACTTGGAGCACCTTTTCATGTGACCAGAAATAGTTTCAATTTCTTCGTCTGAAAATTCTGTTCATATCTTTTGACCATTTATCCATTGGAGAATGGCTTGAATTCTTATATATTTGAGTCAATTCTCTATATATTTTAGAAATGAGGCCTTTATCAGAAGCTTTGGATGTAAAAATATTTTCCCAGTTTACTGCTACCCTTCTAATCTTGTCTGCATTCATTTTGTCTGTAGAAAAACTTTTTAACTTGATATAGTCAAACTTATCTATTTTGTGATTAATGATGACCTCTAGTTCTTCTTTGGTCACAAATTCCTTCCCCCTCCACAGGTCTGAGAGGTAAACCATCCTACATTGTTCTAATTTGTTTATAATATCATTCTTTATGCCTAGATCATGAATCCATTTTGACCTTATCTTGGTGTATGGTGTTTGGTGTGGGTCAATGCCTAATTTTTCTTCCATACTAGTTTCCAATTATCCCAGCAGTTTTTGTCAAATAGTGAGTTTTTATCCCAAAAACTGGGGTCTTTGGGTTTATCAAACACTAGATTACTATTGTCATTGAGTATTTTGCCCTGTGAACCTAACCTATTCCACTGATCCACTACTCTATTTCTTATCCAGTACCAAATGGTTTTGGTGACCACTGCTTTATAATATAGTTTTAGATCTGGTGCAGCTAGGCCACCCTCATTTGCATTTTTTTTTCATTAATTCCCTTGAAATTCTTGACCTTTTGTTTTTCCAGATGAATTTTGTTATTTTTTCTAGGTCAGTTAAATAATCTCTTGGGAGTTTGATTGGTATAGCACTAAATAGATAGATTAGTTTAGGTAGTATTGCCATCTTTATTATATTCGCTCGACCTATCCAAGAGCACTTGATGTTTTTCCAATTGTTTAGATCTGACTTTATTTGTGTGGAGAGTGTTTTGTAGTTTTGCTCATATAGATCCTGGCTTTCCCTTGGCAGATATATTCCCAAATATTTTATACTATCGATAGTTATTTTGAATGGAATTTCTCTTTGTATCTCTTGCTGTTGCATTTTGTTGGTGATGTATAAAAATGCTGATGATTTATGTGGATTTATTCTGTATCCTGCAACTTTGCTAAAGTTGTGGATTAATTCTAATAGTTTTTTAGTTGATTCTCTAGGGTTCTCTAAGTAGACCATCATATCATCTGCAAAGAGTGATAATTTGGTTTCCTCATGACCTACTCTAATTCCTTTAATCTCTTTTTCTTGTCTTATTGCCAAGGCTAGCATTTCTAATACAATATTGAATAATAATGGTGATAGTGGGGCAGCAGCTCTTTTAAAATATGGCATCCTGAATATACATTCCTAAAAAATAAAAACAAAATAGGACAAAAAACACAGGGCTTATAAAGGAAATGGCAATAGGGAGACAACACTCAAAAACTTTATCTGTGACAGTTAAAGCAAATCTAATGAAAATGGTAGCACAGTTTTAGACATGTTAAATAGTTAAGAAATCATAAATAGTATGGTACATAATTATATAGTAAACAAAATCTTGTACTGTCCATTGGACAATTTGACTTGAAAGTCAAATTGAGTCTGAGCAAGAAGACAGAACCTCTCTTGAGGGACAGAAACAGGAAACGACCTCAGGTCAAAGGTGAAGGAGAAGGAAGGGCTGGACAGCCCATAGCTACTATTGCATTAGAAGAGATATCATAAATATGGCAACACTTGACCTTGACAAAGACCTAATGTTAGATTGAGAAATGGGTGTCTGAAGCCATGCAGCTGGTGAGTAATTGTAAAGTGATACCATTTTCTATGTTCTTTTTTGTTTTTTTTGACAAGGAAAAGCAAATGCAAAATTTACATTATCCTCAAATCATTGGGTAATTAATCAGGTTCAGAGAACAAGTATAACAGAATTGATTTTACTCTTAAATAGATTGAATCAGTATAGAGTATAGTGGATCAAATATCTCCCTTGTTTTGGGCATTGTTTCTGTCGGTATATCTGCAGAGTTCAAAAGCTTTTCCATTCATTGTTGACTGTGCTGAGCTCACATTCCCATAAAGCCCCCAAATCTATCTAATTCTGTAGGAAGAGATCACTATTTGATCATGACTTCCTGGAGTGACTTCTAAGAGATGAAGCAATACAGAATTCAGGGCAAATATCTATAATCATTGGCTTTAGAATTGGAAGGAACAAATAAAATTATCCAACTCCTTATTCCCAGTGAATGAAATGTCATTTTTATGTCATTTTTTTTCTTTGTAAATTTCTGTGATGATTGAGTCACTTTTCCCCTTCTATTCCACAAAACATTTTCCTATGATGGATAAAAGTATGTGTTTGTTTTTAGCAAGGATGGGCCTTCCTCAGTTCCCATTTATGGTTTTGAATACACATTAAAGCAGGGCCTCAAATACTTAATAGCTAGCATTTCTATAATGCTTTGAGATTTGTAAAGCATTTTATAAGTGTTATCTCATTTGACACACAATAAAACTCTGTGTTTTAGGATATATGCTCTCATTTCCATTTTACAAATCTACATCTACAAATGAAGATGAATCCACAGGCAGTATTTTCTTGGGGTCATATTGCTAGTGTCTGAAGTAGAATGTGTGCTCAGGTCTGCTATCCATTCAACAATTGTTGAATGAAATAAAATGGAACTTACCCTTTCAGACAAGCTGAATATTCTGTATTTTTTTTTTTTTTTTGCTTTTTTTTGCTGAGGCAATTGGGGTTAAGTGACTTGCCCAGGGTCACACAGCTAGGAAGTATCTGAGACCAGATTTGAACTCAGGTCATCCTGACTTCAGGGCTGGTGCTCTAAGCACTGCACCACCTAGCTGCCCCAATATTCTGTATTTTTAAAGGAACATTGGGAATTTGAAAGAAAATATTTGAAAATAATGTGGTTCAAGGTTTTGTAAGGATGAATGTTAAAAATTATCTTTGCATGTGTTTTGAAAATAAAAAGCTATTATAAAAAAAAAGAATGTGGTAAAGATTCAGTTAGTGTCTTCCTTTATAACTTTTGCTAGACTCGGATAATCAGAGCTAAAAGGCCCCACAGAGTCCAATAATCTTATCTGATTTAGTTATTTTTCACCACTTCTTTTATTCCTAATTTTTTATTTATTTAAACATTTTTTCCTTTATATATTTTAAGTTGTTTTCCTTCCTTCTTTCCCTTCCCCACCCACTAACAAGGCAAACAAAATATGAATTACACATGTGAAAGCGTGCAAAACATTTGCATATTAGCCATTTTTGAAAGAAAATAAGAAAATTATATTTCAATTTTGCAATCAGTTCATCAACTCTCTATCTGGAAAATTTTTTCATCAAGAGTACTTTGCAATTGTCTTGGATCATTGTATTGATCTTTTGATCATTATTACAACATAGCTGTTACTGTACACAATGATTTTCTAATTTTTCTGAGTTCATTTTACATCAATTTGGATAGATCTTGCCATGTTTTTTGTACTCCATCACAATCATATGTGGAAACTTATTTAGCCATTCCTCAATTGATGAACACTCCCTCAATTTCCAATTCTTGGTACATACAAAAAGGAGCTACTAATTTTTTTTTATTATTATTTTTAACATATAGGTTTTTTTTTCTTTGATTTCAAACTGCCTGTTCATAACTTTTGACCCTTTGTCAATTGGGGGATGGCCCTTATTTTTATCAATTTGACTCAATTACCTATATATTTGAGAAATGAAGCCTTACTCAGAGAAACTTGGTATAAAGTGTTTGATATTACTTCACTGAATGTAGTGCACAACGTAGTGTCTCTTTTTTTGCTTTTGCTTTGTCTGAGATCATGATTGCTACTCCTACATTTTTTACTTCATCTGAAGCATGATAGATTCTGTTCCAACCCTTTATATTAACTCTGTGTGTCTTTCTATTTTAAGTATGTGTGTTGTACATAACATATTGTTGGAATCTGGATTCTAATTCATTCTGTTTCTGTTTAATGGATGAGCATATCTCATTCACATTCATGATAATGATTACAGTGTATTTCCTTCCATCCTATTTTGTTCTATTTGTCCTCTCTCTTTTTATCCTCTCCTCCAAAGACCACTTTGTTTTTTTCACTACTATCTCTCTTAATCTACCTTTCCTTTTATCTCTCCTCTCCCCTATCTATTATACCCTTCCCCTCCTATTTCCCCATTGGATAAGATAGTTTTTTATACTCAACTGAGCACCTGTATATTTCTTTCCTTGGTAAATCATTTCCTGTGAGTGAGGTTCAAGTAATTTTCCCCACCTAGATTTTCCCCTTTGCTATAAAAGTTCTTCCTTACATAACTCTTCTGTGTGAGAAAATTTTCCCCATTCCAGTATTCCCTCCCCCTTTTTCCAGTGCATCCCTCTTTCTTACCCCTACATTTGTTTGGAAATCATCCCAATATGATCAATGCACCTTTGCCCTTTATCTATGTAGATAATCCTACATCCTGTCCTAATAATGATATAATTAGGAGTTACATGTATCAACTTCCCATGTTGAAATATAAACAATTTAACTTTATTGAGTCCTTTATGGTTTCTCTTTTATATATACCTTTTTATGTTTCTTTCACGTCTTCTGTCTACATGTCAAATTTTCTTTTCAGCTCTGGCTTTTTCATCAGGAATGATTGGAAGGTCTCCATTTTTAAAAAAGTATTCATTTCCCCCCCAAAAAAAAACTATATTCACTTTTGCTGAGTAGGTTATATAGCTCCTTTGCCTTCTGAAATATTATATTGCAATTCCTCTTATCCTTTAATGTAAAAGTTGCTAAATTTTGTGTTATTCTGATTGTGACTTGATGCTATTTGAATTCTTTCTTTTTGACTGTGTGCAGTATTTTCTCCTTGATCTGGGAGCTCTGAAATTTGACTGCAATACTGAGCAATTTTTATTTTGATATCTCTTTCAGGAGGTGATCAGTAGATTCTTTCATTTTCTGTTTTATCCTCAAATAAAGATATCAGGTCAATTTTCCTCTATAATTTCTTGAAATATGATGTTTAGGTTCTTTTTTGGAACATGAATTTCAGGTAGTCTAATAATTTCTTAATAATCTCTATTTTCCAGGTCTCTTGTTTTTCCTGTGAAGTATTTCGTATTTTTTTTCATTCTTTTTTAGTTTATTTGTTTCTTGAAGTTTCATGGAATCATTAGCTTTCATTTTGTCAAATCTGATTTTTAAGAAATTGTTTTCTTCAGTGAGTTTTTATGCATCTTTTTTCCCTATTTGGCTTGTGCTGCTTTTTAAGGAATTCTTTAGTGAATTTTTATGCCTCCTTTACCATTAGGCCAGTTCTTTTTTACGATGTTATTTTCTTCAGTATTTTTTCTGCTTTTTTTTTATTAAAACTTTTTATTTGCAAGCATATGTATGGGTAATTCTACAACATTAACCCTTACAAAGCTTTCTGTTACAAATTTTCCCTCCTACTCCCTACCCTTCCCCTAGATGGCTGGATATCCACTACATGTTAATTATGTTAAAATACTTGACAAATCGAATATATGTATACATATTTCCAAACCATTTTTGTGCAAGGAAAATCGTATCTACAAGAAAGAAAAATCAGAGAAAGGAAACACAATGCAAGCAAACATCAATAGAGAGCATGAAAATATTATATTGTGGTCCACATTTCACACCCCTCTCTCTGGGTGTATATGGCTTTCTTCACTGAACAATTGGAAGTGGTTTGAAACATTTCATTGTTGAAGAGAGCCATGTTCATCAGAATTGATCATCATATAGTATTGTTGTTGCCGTGTATAATGATCTCCTGGTTCTGCTCATTTCACTCAGCATCAGTTCATGCAAGTCTCTCCAGGCCTCTCTGAAATCATCCTGCTAGTCGTTTCTCACAGAACAATAATATTCCATAACATTCATATACCAGAAATTATTCAGCCACTCTCCAATTGATGGGCATCCATTCAGTTCCCAGTTTCTAGCCACTACAAAAAGGGCTGCCACAAACATTCTTGCACATGTGGGGCCCTTTCCTTCCTTTATGATTTCTTTGGGATATAAGCCCCAAAGAAACACTGCTGAGTCAAAGGGTATGCACAGTTTGATAACTTTTTGAGCATAGCTCCAAATTGCTCTCCAGAATGGCCGGATCTGTTCACAGTTCCACCAACAATGCATCAGTGTCCCAGCCTTCCCACATCCCCTCCAACATTCGTCATTATCTTTTCCTGTCATTTTAGCCAATCTGATAGGTGTGTAGTAGTACCTCAGAGTTGTCTTAATTTGTATTTCTCTGATCAATAGTGATTTGGAGCACCTTTTCATATGACTACAAATAGTTTTAATTTCATCATCTGAAAATTGTTCATATCCTTTTGACCATTTATCAATTGGAGAATGGCTTGAATTCTTATAAGTATGAGACAATTCTCTATATATTTTAGAGATGAGACCTTTATCAGAACCCTTAAATGTAAAGATGATTTCCCAATTTATTGCTTCCCTCCTAATCTTGACTGCATTGCATTTGTTTGTACAAAAAGTTTTTAACTTAATATAGTCAAAATTATCTATCTGGTGTTCAATTAAGAGTTCCAGTTCTTCTTTGGACATAAATTTATTCTATCTCCACAGGTCTGAGAGGTAAACTATACTACATTCCTCTAATTTATTTATAATGTCACTCTTTATATCCAGATCATGAGCCCATTTAGATCTTATCTTGGTATGTGGTGTTAGGTGTGGGTCAATGCCTAGTTTCTTCCATACTAGTTTCCAATTTTCCCAGCAGTTTTGTCAAATAGTGAGTACTTATCCCAGAAGCTGGGGTCTTTGGGTTTATCAATGCTTTTTTTTTTTTTTTTACCAAGCTTCTAATTCTATTTTCACAATATTCTTGCATCACCTTCATTTATTTTCCCAATTTTTCCTCTTCCAGGATTGTCTTTTTCTAATTGGCATTTGTCCTTTAGGCTTTGCTTGTAGCTCTTTTCATAACATTATCTTCTAAGTTTATGTCTTGGTCTTCCTTCCACCATAATACAATTTTATGGTTAAGTTGTTTTGTTGTTATTGTCTGCTCATATCCAAGCCTATTTCTTGATGTTAAATTTTATGTTAAAGTTGGGTTTTCTCACCTGGGGGTGGGAAGGCACTATCCCAAATTTTAGTCTTTTCTGTGTTGTTGCTTTCAGAGCTAGCCCTGCATGTTTTTGGTGTTTCTAAAGTGGTTATCCTGGGAGAAATGTGGTAACTGCTCTTCTTCTCTACATCTCCTGCTTTGGTCTTTGCCCAGGAAAGACCTCTGTTCTCCTATGTGCTGGTGTTCCTCTTGGCCCTGCAACTATAACCAGGGCCCCTTTTCCTTATGACTTTTCTTGGAATCACAACCCAGAATTGTGTATAGGAAGCAGAGTTGCTCATTTAGCACTAGCGGCAAAGATCCCTATAATCTCTGCTCACCAGTTGTCTGACTGTCTTACTGGGTCTGGGCTGAGAACTGAATCCTGAGGCTACCTAAGTCACAGCCTCTTTCAAGTCACTGATGCTCCTGGCCTGCCCTGGGCCTCTCTGAACTCAATATCACAGACTTCTTCAGCCCTCCTAAGTTGTCTCAGACTCGAAAAAATGCCTCCCTCTGACCCCTTGTTGGCTCTGCCAATATAAAATTTTATTTTAGACATTTTTAAAATTTGGAGGGGAATGTTGAAAGAGTTCAACTGGACCCAGGTCTGTACTCTGTCTGGCATCTTTATTCCCATATCTTGGCTCTGCTCCTCTCATCACTTTCCATCCAATTTAATTTAATTCAACAAACATTAATTAAGTGCCAGACGTGAGAAACAAAGACAAAAATGAAACAGTCCCAGCCTTGGGGGAATATACATCTTACTACCCTTCAAAAATGCTCCTTACAGATGATGACCAAGGTTCATTTGGAAGGGGACCCTTCTAATTTTCAAGCCATTGTTCCACTGTTGGATTTTCTTTTTCTTTAAACAAAAATTCTGCCTTTTATTTCAACTCCCATATTAATTTGGTCCTCTGGCTCATTCCTCCTTTCACATACTAGATATTATTTTCCTACTTTAACTTCTCTGTTCCAAGTATGTTCTCAGAAGCTTTTTATAGGATATGGCAATCAGGCCCTTTGTCATCTTAGTTGCCTTTCAGAATGTGTATGTGTATATGTGTATAATGGGACCTGTAATTTCATTAGCCCCTAGCGAGGTACTTCCTCTGTCATTGCAGTTTGACATTCCTTCGGCAATTTGGGGCTTTTTTCTTTTAATTTTTTTTAATTATTATGAGCCTAACAATCACCTTTAATATATTTCGATATATACCTGATCCAAATAGTGACCAATCATGACTTCAGGAGCCTGATTATCAAATAAGTTTTCTATTCCTTAGCAAGAAAGGGATGAAGGAAAGGTACAGAATGAGACATTATTTAACTTAGATGATTTCCTGGGTACTGAGTGAGAGATCAGGCCATTTGCCCAATGTCATACAATTAATAATTCTTCTTAAACCGTAGCATCTAAAACCAAACAAAATTATGGTCTGACCACATGGAGAAATCATGCCATCCCTTGACCTAGATACTTTTACTTTGATTAATACAGCCTAAGACTGCATTAACCTTTTGGGGGCAGCTGCATGGCATTGTTGCCTTGTGGTCATTTAAACCACCCAGGGCTTTTCCTACTACTCTCAATCTGTTCATCCCAATTCTATGTTACATCCTAGGAGATGTAACCTAGGAGACTAGATAATCCAACCTTTTCACTTTATAGTTTCCCAGAAAGGAAAACTGATTTGCCTTTAGTTGCACAGACAGAAATTTGGTTTTGACCTTATTAATATTAATTCTTTCTCCCAGGGAATTAAATTTCTCCCAGTTCCCAGTTTGATGAGAGCTCTGAGTTCCAAATTTGATGAGCATTCCATCTATGTCTTCATTTACACTGTTTGATTTTTTTAAATGGTGAGGAGAACCAGAATCAAGTACAGAATTCTGTTTAGGAGTTTGCTGGAGCTAGCTCTAACTAGCAAAATAATTGTGAAATTTGTTAAATGTTCAATATGAACATTTACACCTGAGAAATCAAAATTGCTACAAATCAGGGCTTGATTTATTGTTTTAGTGATAATCTAGACTTAAGAAAGTATTATTAATAATGCAGATTAATCTAAATGTGTTTATGCATTGAAATCAATGAAATCAACTTGGATTTTTTCCCCTATTCAGGTTATTAATAATTTCCCAGCATATCTCTGGTTTTTTTTTTTCCATACCACCAATTTTAATTTATCTTCCCCTTTTATCTAAATGATTTCAAGGAAGTTGCTCTAAGTATTCTTGGAGAACACTCTATTTGTTGTTTTTTTTTTTCTTTTGGTTTGTTGCTTTTTTGTTTATTGTTTTTCTTTTGGTTTGTGTCTTTCATATGGAAATGTTTTATATGATTGCATGTACATAACCTATATCAATTTGCTTACCATGTTAGGGAAAGGAAAGAAAGAGGAAAAGGGAAAAATTTGGAACTCAAAAAATTTTTTGGAATGAAAGATAAAATTGTCTTTATGTGTAATGGAGTGGGGAGAAGAGTACTCTAATTGTAATACTTTCCCCTTTTAAGTTACATTGTGTCTTTAAAAAAAAAAAGTCTTGACAATAGATAAAAAAAATGGTCTCTCCATCTAGATTTCAAATGGACAGATGTTTATAATTAGAAGAAATATTTTCTTTTACACACTTCTTTCTAAGGTTCCATTAAGAATAGCATAGTCTATCTAGTAGAATATAGGGTCTTTGAAGACAGGAACTGTTTCTGGTCTTTAAATCTGGTTGTTTTGCACAGTGCCTTGCACATAGTACATACTTAATAAGTAACTTAAGCACCTCACTCTAATCATGAGCACCTCACAGTGTCCAGGTTTCTCTTTCTAAAATGGGAATAATATTAAATATTGCTGACTACTTCATAAGTCTTGTGACATTAAATGAAAACATTAACTATTAAAAAGAATTTGGTCTAAATGTCTGAGTGGGACCCAACCAGGATGCTATACAAAATATAATTTACTGAATTAAATTTTACTCCCCCCATCTTTTTTTCCCTAATGGGGCTGGCTGTTATCTTTAAAAAATGTTTCATACCACATGTGCCTGACTTTCAGGCATATTCTCCCCATGCCCACAAACTAGTCCTTGGAAATTTGGGCTAAGAAGGCCTGAAAAATCCCTCTTCAAAGTAGCTTCAGGTATCTGATATCTAAGAGAAGAACTCCATTTGCATTCCTTTCAAGAGATCTTGAAGAAAATGAATTCATATTCAGGTATTTACAATCAATACCAGATTTATGACAGCCAAAGAAATACTGAAGGATTTCCAGAATGTAGAAATAACAATATGCTGACAAAATGGTTTATTTTCAAATATTCCCCTAATTATAACAT
This sequence comes from Myrmecobius fasciatus, assembly GCA_023553655.1. Taxonomy (NCBI): domain Eukaryota; kingdom Metazoa; phylum Chordata; class Mammalia; order Dasyuromorphia; family Myrmecobiidae; genus Myrmecobius; species Myrmecobius fasciatus. The sequence goes on along the minus strand of JAJPUD010000169.1, from coordinate 230,984 downwards.
TGGCTCACTTGTGATGCATGTGGGAAATTCATCTTCTTAATCTGTTATGTGTTATACTCACATTCCATTCACTCAATATATTAATATTGAGTCTGCTATCAAGATTCAAGAAAGTTGCAACACAACCAAGAAAAGTGAAGAAGACTCAAGATGCTAGGAAGCAGATCCACATTCAAAGCTCTGAACCTACCTTTTCTGTTCCTGGTATTTTCCTAGTTTTACTTGCTTCATTTTGCATCAATTTGTGTAGATCTTTACATATTCTCTATATTGATCACATATTTCATTTCTTGTGGCAGAGTGTTATTCCATTACATTTGTACACCGCAATTTGTTTAACCATCCACCAAACAAAAAGCATCTATTGGGCCTCCATCTCTTTGCTATAATAAAAGTGCAATTATAAATGCTTTGGTTTATATGTTGACTTTCTTTTAATGACCTCCTCAGGAAATAAGTCTAGGAATGGAATTTCTGAGTCAAAGAATATGATATTTAGTCAATTTACATAATTACAAATTGCTTTCTCAAATGATTGCTCAGATTTCAGAGCTTCCTCATTGGTGTGCTTGTGACTATAACACAACTCCTCCATCAGTGACTACAGAATCCTCAACTGTTGCCATCTTTGCCAATTTGCCTAAAATTTCTTGGATGGTTGGATTACATTTCTCTTATTAGTGGTAATTTGGAGCATTCTTTTCAAATGATTATTAATAGTTTGCAGTTCTTTTGAAAAGTATTTGCTCATATCTTTTGACCACTTATCTAATTAATTTCTCCCTTTGTTTTTTAAAAACTTCTTTTTTTCATCAATTACCTGTTCTTCCCAGTTTCTCACTTCTTTGCCTACCCATAATCTCTACATTAAAGCTACCCCTATACATAATCTATCCCTTTATCAAAGAATAAAACAAGAGACAAAATAGTTGAGCACAACTAAAAAGATAGCAAAAAAAGCCTTATACTAATTTTATTTGCATTGTGCTGTGCAGATTGTTCCCTTTTCTTTAAAGAAGTGAAATGAGGTTCTCCTTATCTCATCTTTGGGACAAGCTTAGTCAAATTATGACTAACATAATGTTGTTTTAACTATGCAGTTCCACAAACATCAAATCAAAATTTAATTCAGATTGGAAAATTAAATGTCTAGGAGAGGTCAAAGAGATGATTTTCTTTGGCAAAATCAGAGAAGGCTTCATGAGAGAAAGTGCTAGAACTTACCCTTGAACCAAGAAGATTGTGGTAGGAGATGGGGAAATCCAAAGGAAGTGACATCTGGTACCACAGCAAAGGGGCCAGGGCAATGAGAATAAACCATTCGTTTATCAAATCACTAGAGAAGGATCAAAGCAGAAAGTAACAAGTAAGATGTTCACTTACTGGGTGTGTTGTAAGAGGATTTGTGAACAGATATGAGTTGGGCTATATCACCTTTGGTTCCCTTCCAACTCTGAAATTTTGTGATAGCTGAAACATAAGGAAAAAGTGGGAAGAAGGTCTGAGACAGGAATAAATGGCAGGGGCTTTCTATATTATCCTTGCCTTTATGGCTTTCAAAGCATCAATGTGACAGCAAAGACCCCCAAATGAAAATTAAGGATGAGGAGTTCATTTGTCTTGGTTTTTTTAGTGTTTGGAAATTATAAACAAACACGGCACCTACAAATCCACTGACAAAATAATAGCAGGGATTTATATAGCATTTTAAAAAATCTAATAAGCATTTTTTTTCTCAATCATATTTTATTTTTCCAAATACATATAAAGATAGTTTTCTGTATTCACTTTTGTAAGATTTTGAATTCCAAACATTTTTTCCTCCCTCTCTCTTTTACCTCCTCCTCCCCAAGACAATAAGTAATCTGATACGGGTTGTACATGTAAAATAATCTTAAATATATTTCCACATTAGATTGTGAAAGAAAAATCAGAACAAAAGTGAAATAGTTTTAAGATTTACAAAGTACTTTAGCTACATTTACTCATCTGAGTTTCACAAACCCCAGGTATCATTCCTATTTTAGAGATGAGGAAAATGACATTTAACTGGGGTTTTTGTTGGTGAGTCATTTTTAGTAATTCCTGAGGTTTTCTTGGTAGAGATACCAACGTGGTTTGCCATTTCCTTCTCTAACTCATTTTACAGATTAGGAAACTGTGGGAAACAGGGTTAAGTGACTTGTCCAGGGTCACATGGCTACTAAGTGTCTGGGACCAGATGTGATCTCAGGAAGACGAGTCTTCCTAATTTCAGCCCTGTGCTCCGTGCACTATGGTGCATCTAGCTCCCCAAATAGGGATTTACCATATAGTTTTTAAGATTTGACTATTTTTCGTTTTGCCTTTTCTATAGGTAAATATGTGTGTTTATATATATATATATATATATATATATATATATGTATATGTATACATATACATGTGTGTGTTGTGTATATATATAATGTACGTACATATTCTATACATACACACATATGTGTGTAATGATATGCTTGAAAGACAATGGACATAGTTTCAGTGTCAAGGGAGAATGGTGATACCATTGATAGAATTGCAAAAATTAGCAACAGGGAAAGGTTTGGAGGTTTTTCATGTTGGTTTTGAAATACTGGCAGAATCTAGTAAGAAATGGCCAAGAGACAGTAGAAAATGCGGGACTGAGTGCTCAGAAGTGAAGGCTCTATGTGTATATGGATTGGGGAATAATAAAGGGAATAATTGAAGCCATGAACATGGATGAATTTACCAAGGGGGAAAGTTCAGGGGGAAGTCCAGCAGCTTTTCCAGCATAACATAGTTGTTTTCCATTTAAAGAACAAAATAAAGTCTCACTAACATCCCAAGCAACTCAACACACAGACAATAATGGAGCACATCCTTTCTGTGGTATAGATATCAATACTGTATCTGCAGTTATGGCTGGGATGAAAAATATCAAGCAGATCATGTCTCTTACATAGTATATTCTGTCTTCCAAGACAGATCGCTTAGTGTTTTGAATTCCTGTGACAACTTTTGGCTCTACACATATCCATTTTTCACCAGTTTACATGAACCTAATTTGATTGAAGATGAGCCAAGTTATCATAATGAAAGTGAATTTAATTAATATCCATTTTCCTCAGTTTACATGAACCTAATTTGATTGAAGGTGAGCCAAGTTATCAAAAAAATGAAAGTAAGTTTACTTGAGGATGATTGTTTACTTTTAATTTTCCATTCTGTTGGAAATAAACAATTTCCTTTTCTTAAGACTCTCTTGAGTAAGGAATTTTTAAAAAGTTAGGTCAATCATAGATCATAAGGCATAGAATATCAGATAGAAGAAACCTTAAGAAACTAACAATTTATTTCACCCTATAATTTTTCAAATGAAGAAAAGTGAGTCCTAGAGAAAGTAAACTTGCTTCTCAGGTCACACAGCTATTAATTACTATCCCTGGTTTACAATGAGGTGGAAGAGGCAAGATTCATACACAGACTCTGTAGACCCTGACTTAAAGTCTCCATCACACAAATCTCCCTGAACATAAACTCAATTTTGATCTTAAACTATTGCTGAGCATGTTTGAAATAGATGCAATAATAGCTTTATTTCCCAGGTGAAAGAAATCTCCAGAATTCTCAGGTATTGCTCTATACATACAAATGTGTGTATATATACATGTGTGTGTGTATCTATAGATAGATGCATTTTGTTCAGTTTTTTCATCATGTTTGACTCTTCATGACCCTATTTGGGATTTTCTTGGCAAAGATACTGGGTTGGTTTGCCATTTCCTTCTTCAGCTCATTTTAGTCAAGAAAACTGAGGCAAACAGGGTTAAGTGACTTGCCCAATAAAGGGTTTGAGGTCAGACTTGAACTCAGGAAAATGAATCTTTCCTAACTCCAGGTCTTGTGCTTTATTTCCTGTGGCACCATTTAGCCGTCAGGATACAGTCATGAGTGCCATTTTGGACAGAACTGGTACTGAGTGAAACTAATAATCTGCTATTCCACTTATAGGTTTGTGAATTTGTCAGGGAATCTACTTCAAGATCCCCTGTGATTGGGACAAATCTAGATAATCTAGAAAACCTGCAACTGGCTCACTAATTTGCTGTTTGCCTGTTCAGTCTTTATGAAGTGTATGAGAGTCATGGGTCACAATTTGAAAGAATTCAAAGAGATGCTCTTAACGTCACAAAAGAGTTTTATTTATACCACAGCTGACGGGCTAGCCTCAAGAGGAAGCCTAGCAAATTAGAAATAGTTCAGGAGAATTTGAATATACTGAAAATTTGGGGCTTTGCTAGCAGACTAACAGCCTACAAGGTTGTAAAAGAAAGATAAGGAAGATCATAATTTAGGGAAGGAGACAAATAAGAGCTTTTATAGAAAGACAAATTAGTTAGGATGGGAGCTTTCCCGGAGACAAATAAGGAGCAACAGATAAGAGATTTTAATTGCTCCACATGAGTTAGTTAGATTGTAGTTTTTATTGCTCCATATTCATTAGAGCACTGTGACCCATCATTTACTAGAAATATTTTTAACAATGATAATTTTGTGTGATTATTTTCCAGCATATATCAGTTTTGTTTCCTTTAAAAGGAATTTGTTTTTAGTGAAATGGCTTATTTTGGGCATCTCCTGCATTCAGACCAACATTATATTGTGTCTCCCTGCCAGTGTGGCTGAGAGGAAAGACATGAAGCTCTTGTTTTATTCAGGCTTCAGCCTACATACTCAGCTTGCAATGTAAATGGGATGGCTCATGGAATAGTCCAGGGATTTGCTGTAAGATCTGAGCAGCAAATCTTAATGGACTAGATGTATGTATGACCTAGATGAGCCTTCAAAAATGCTTTGTACGTTTTATTTTCTACTGTTGTTTTAGTTGTAAACAAATCTGCACTCTCTCTTCCTCAAAAAGATATGCTACAAAAGGGGAAAACCACAGCTTCTCTCTGCAGACTCACTCCCTTGGGGGAAATTTCTCTGTACTTTTTCATTGCACAGATCCGAGAAGGTCCCAAAACAAGGTTTGTACCAGGCAATCCCAGTAAAGATAAACTTTTGCCTTGTTTATTTCCTCCTGGAAAATAACCTTTCTTCCTTCTTAAGGAACTTCAGGGGCTTTTTTGTTTTGTTTTGCTTTGTTTGGGTTTTTGGACCAAGCCTGTGATTTCATTGACATAAGACATTGCTAATGAGGAGAAGTCCTTTTTCCCCAATGCAGATCAGCCCCTGTTCCAGGACTTTGAGGCACTGGGGTCACAGGAATAGTTAAGTGTCAAAGGCAAGGCTTGATGTCCCAAGATCTACTTTCTATCCACCTACACTACACCACATTCTGCTATTTGTCACTGTTCAGTCATTTCCAATTCTTCATGATCCCATTGGGATCATTTTTTCTTAGCAAAAAATACTAATATTGTTATAATTCTAAAAATACTAAATAATACTAATATATTATACAAATAATTAGCCATTCCTTTCTCCAACTCATTTTACAAATGAGGAAATAAGACATTTCAGTTTAGTCTCTTGTTTCTTGCCAATTCCTGGTTGCACATTGCATTGACCTTTTGTTGATCCAACTAGATTATTAAGTCATTGCTTCATCTCCACATAGGTCAAGCCTTAACTCATAACTCTAGATTGCAGTTCCTGATGCCATTGATCCATTCTGAAATATCTATCCATGTGCAGGTTGACATTATTCAGAATATTTGGGAGTTTTCTTTGTGTTGCCAGAGATACATTGTGAAGATTATCCACTTATTGAATACCCTAATGTCATAGGGATTAACTGAAAAATTTTTTTAAATTAAAAAAAAAAGAATTTTCCAGTGTGTTTTATGTGATTTTCTGTGATTAATGTTAATTACCTGAATATTAAATATAAATATCTGTTAAATTACTGTTACACATGTTTAAGCATGAAGGCTCTTGAATAATCCAAACATAAACACGCCTAGAGTATTGGTACTTAGCCATGCAAATAGGGACACACAGAGGACTTTAAGGCAAGGGAATCCTCTTTACATCCTAAAGGATATTTTACAAGATGATATGTGAAACACAGGAAAATATGAAGTTGTAACTAAGAGACATAGAAAGAAAAATGAATCCTTATTAATTTTTTGTAAATTACCCAATGGTATAGACTCTCCTAAAATTCCTAGTAAAGAATGACTGGATGGAATCTAATGGTAAAATCTCTCACAAGAGAAGATAATTTAATAGCATTTAAATGATCTTAATTAATGGGAATGTATCTAGGGATAAATTATTAGAATTAACTTGGAAGAAAAGGCCATTGGAAATGCAAGAAACAGCTCCTTACAGTAATTGACTTCTCTCATGTTGCACTAGAATCCCAGACCCAAATTAGGACTTTTCTCAAGGAAGGAGCCATCTCCCCTTGGAGAAGAAACATTGAGCATGCAACTGTGGATAGTATTAAACTCATGCAAAGTGTAAAACCTACAATATCAGAACTAATTTCTGATTTAGGCATAAAATAGGGAAATTTATGGTAACCAAAGTGTTTGGTACATTATGGGTTATGGGCTTGATTCCAAATAAAACAGATTCATAGATACTGAGGTTCTCAAGATACTAAAAAAAATCTTCCAGTATTCCCTAGTGCTTAACAAAAGACTGATCTTCTTTGCTTCCTAGATTTTTCACAATCTGGTCTCCATCCAATTTGCAGCTATATCTGCCATTATTCTCCTAGAAATACCTTGCACTTTTGGGAAAATGGCATTCCCACCATTCCCCAAACATACCTTGAACTTTGCTACTTCTACTGTTGTTCATACTGGATTTTTTTTTCTATTTAGAATTCTGTCCTGGCCCATTAGTCAGTAAATCAACTGGCATTTATTAAATACTTGATATGTGCCAGGTACTGTGCTGATAATTACTGACATGAGAAACAAAGACAAAAACATGATAATCTCTGTTCTCAAAGAGCTCACATTCTAATGGGTGAGATAACATACAAGCAACTATATACAAATACAAGATACTCTATAAATGGAGCTATGTCAGAAGGAAGTAATGGGAAGGGTAGGGGGAATGCAGAAAAGGCCTTTTATAGAAAGCAGGATTTGAACTGAGTTTTGAAGAGTGAAAGAAGGCAGGTGGAGGTGAAGAGGGATAACATTGAAGAACAGCTGGTGAAAGGCATGGAGTCTGGGATGGAGTGTTGTGTGCAGAGAAGAGGAAGGAGGTTGGTAGAATAGAATATGTGAAGAGGAATAAAGTATAATAAGATTATAAAGGTAAGAAGAAGCCAGGTAAAGGACTTTAAAAGTTCTTTTTATATTTGATCCTGGAGGTAATTGGGAGCCACTGCAGTTTATTGAGTAGGTGAATGACATAGAATACTTTGGCAGCTAAGTGGAGGATGGACTGATGTGAGAAAAGAAATCAAGTAAAAGGCTGTTGTGATAAACCAGAGAGGAGGTTATCACCTGTATGGTGACTGTGTCAGGGAGAAATGGGTGTATATGCCAGATGTGTTATGAAGTTGGTAGAATCTTCCAATGAGCTTCCCAAGAGAAAGAAATAAGAGGCTATCCAATCTATCACTCTCACTTTCACTCGAGCCAATTTATCTCACCACCTAAACTCAATTATACCCCTGCCAAAATGAATCAATTGTCTCTAGTGAGACACCAGTAGAAGTGGGGAATTTTATTGTGCCTTTGTTACATTGAAAACTCTATGAATATGTACTTGTGATGAACAATGCTGTAGAAACAAATGGATAAGTAGACACCTAGAAGAGCTATATTTAGGACCTCAATTTGATTTCGTTATTACAGGCGATCAAAGATTGTTTAATGCTAGAAATAGCCAACTAGAGCAGCTGCTAAAACAGTACTTTGTGTGGGAAATGATGAAAAGGTTCACTGTTTTGACAATCATTTCAGATGTGGGAATAGTAAAGCTTTTAGAAAATTCTAAGTGGCTTCTTTTTTTTTTCTTTCTTCAAATAATCTAATCTAAAATTCTCTTGTACAATTTTCTCCCCAGTGTGGTATTCTGCCATAGACATAGATTGGTTATGGGATCATCCCTGTCTGCCCAGGAATCTTGACTTACTTATTTGTCATATTTATTTGGGGGGGGGAGGATTCTAGTATTCTTTTTTTTAGTTAAAGCATTTTATTTTCAAAACATGCATGGATAATTCTTCAACATTAATTCCTTGCAAAACCTTGTGTTCCAATTTTTCTCCCCTTTCCCCCACTCCCTCCCCTAGATGGCAAGTAGTCCAATATATGTTAAACATGGTAGGAATATATTTGACTTATTTATTAACCATCCATTTCTCTATTGGTTAGTGTGTTAGCATGCTTTATCCTGTAGGGTCTCAAAAATCCTATATAACTGATGGTTTCAGCAGGCTCCTCCACTGCTGTGGTTAGTGCCTGCTAGTTGTTGTTGGGTTTTTGTTTGTTTGTTTGTTTTGTTTTGTTTGTTTTTTAATTTTTCCTACATCAATTTGTCTGGATCTCTCCCTTGGTTCCATCACATTTTACCTACTAATTTATTTTTTCTGTATTTGTGTTTTCTCACCAGATTATAAATGCCTTGAGGGTGGGGATTTCATTCTTTTCTTTCAGTCTGCTTATTTCCAAGCCTAGAATATAGTAAACACTTTATAAGCTTTTCTTGAATAAATGGATTTTATCCCTATTTTTTCTTTACAAATTTACAAATAGCAGATATTTTTAATCCATATTTAACAAATAAGGAAACTGAGGCTAAAAAAAAAAAACTTGTTCAATAATAAATGGCAGAACTAAGAAAAGACCTGTGATCTTGGTACTTTATCATGCCTCCATAACCTTTATATGCACAGAGGAATATGAAATGATGACAGAGATATTAAATAGCATTTATGCAGGTACTCTTCCACAAAAATCATTTCTGTAAAAAAAATGCAAGAAAGTCACTCTGAGTACTAAAACACTTGGCAGCAGAGTGTAGGCTCCCATTAGGCTATAATCTTCTTAAAAGCAGGGATTGTTTTGATGTTGTTGCCTTTATATTTCCAGGGCTTAGCTAAATGTCTGGCACATAATAAAGGCTTTATACATGCTTATTGATGTAATTGATGGATTGATTAATAGTTATTACTAAGTATGGTCCTGGAGACTGACTGAGTTTGCTGTCCAATGACCAGCTCAACTAAATATGGAAAGACTCTGTTACCAGTGGATTGAGTAGTAGAGGATAATTTGCCATGGCAACCCATTATAACCAAGATATTTTTAAAAATGACTCTCAGACCTCTGAAGCCTTCTTCTGATTTTTTTAGTCACATTGGCAGAATGACATCATGACGGGTAGAGGCTGATAAGAATCATATAGTGGAGGCTCTGGAGTCAGGAGGACCTGAGTCCAAATTCAGCCTCAGAAATTTACTAGTTCTGCAATTTTTGACAAAATATTTAACCCTGATTGGCTCAAAAAGTCATATAGTGTTTATGCCATCTGTAAATATTATCAGCTGTTAGTATCTTCACTGTGAGATCTATGTCCCAGTGCCTACCAGATAACATAGTAGTAAAAGCTAGTCTTATCAATATATCAATATGTATTGACATCTAAATGGTAAGTGAAATGAGGAAGTCCCAAGCTAAATGGAAAGGTGACTTACAGGTTTTCCTTAGATAATAAAGGTGGTAGAACTGGTTTTATTGTGTGTGCAAAAGTGATAAAAACTAACCTTTTTGAAGAACTTCCATTACCCTGGGATGGGAATGATCTAAAACCCCTATCATGAGAGTAATTGCAGCATGTGCACTAACCTGCTTCAGAGGATGAAGAAGAAAGTAGAAAAATTTCACGAAGACAATCGCGACATGGCTCCAAGTCAATCAAGCCTATAAAAGATACTCATCTGTATGGTTGAGATAGAGATAGTCTCCTTTCTCTGGAACCTAACAGAGGAAAGGAAGACAGATTATCCAGAACTGTAATCAGTCCATTTTCATCTGGTTTTCATTATAGATGTCACACTGAATGTGAAAGGTAGTAGATAAGAGAGCTAGCCAGAACTAGGGATGATCTGGGTTAAAAGTGTAGAAGACTGGGTTAGAAGTCCATTCTTTGACACACACACTGACAGTCTGACTCTGGACTGGTCCCTTAACTCATGGAGCCCTAGGCAACTTTCCAAGACCATAAATTGCAAGGAATGTACTGATTTGCACAGTTAAAGGGAATTTCCCCTTTGGGAGCTACTATACTGATGAAGTCAGGAGTAGAAGAGGAGGGGAAGAAATCACTGCTTTCATCAATTCATCATTACTTTGCATCCCTTCCTGCTCATCTTCCTGTATTCTTTGAATTCCTCATTTGTCATTCAATTGTTCGTTTATAAAACCAGCAATTGAGAAGAACCTGCTCTTCACCTAGTACAGTCTGTCCTGGGCAATGGAAAAACAAAAATGAATTTATTTATGCCCACAAGGAGATGGGAGGAGGGTGCATTCAATGTGTAAATAGAGAAGTACAAAATATAAATATAATACATATATATATCTACCATATATGTATTATATAATATATAAGATATAAATACAAAATAGAAATGTAAATGCAAAATAGTTTTGGCCAGGCAGTGATAGGAAACACTAACAACCAGGGGGCTCAGGAACAGTTTTTTTTAGAAGGTGGCACAAGCTGAATCTTGAAGGGAATTGAGAATTCTAGCAGGTAGAGGTATGGAGGGCATGCAATTCTAGGCGTGTGAAAGAAAGAGACAAAATATAAAATGGGTAGGCTTTTTGAACAGAAGAGTGTTGTAGATTTGTTCTTTTAGAAATATTTATTACAACACTTTTACATTATATAACATACATACTCCATGCTACGGTCCACCATTCTTTGATAATTGGACACATACTTTGTTTTCAAAGTTCTGTGATCACAGGTGGTACTGTGAATCATTTTGTACATATTGAAATGGCATTGAGTATAGGCTCAGTAGTAAGATCTCTGAGCCAATGTGAGTGAACGTAAGTCCAAATCCCAAGAACTTAGAACAACTGATAATAGAGGAATAGCTTGCCCGGCTGAAATTTAACACAAGTCCTCTCTAATACTCTTACTAGTCTACCACACTCTTATTTCTCATTTTAGATGATTGAATTGGCATCCTGATAAAAATTGATCTCATGTAAATTAAATGTGAGAATGAGCAAGTAAGCCTTTTCCCTCATCTGTAAAATGAAAGAGCTCTACTTAATTATCTCTGAAATCTATTCCAACAATAACACATTGTGACCCTATGAAGCATTAGGATTATCCATGTCTGCACATAGTTTGCCTGCACAAGCCAATTTTTCTTGCAGTCCAATAACCCTTTGATAAGGGAACCGGTAAGTTTGCTGAGGGGAGAGACCAAAAGCAGACTCCGAGGATATCTTTTCTGTCTGGGGATGCCTTAGTGCATTCACCATGTCATTCTTTAATTCCATAGCTGGCTCACATCATACTTCATTCTCTTTAAAAAGAATATAATGGTAGTTATTTGGGAGGAGAAGCTAGTGAAAATGATTTGTGAAATAGAACATTGCTGTAAAAGGACCAACTCATAAAATCAAAGCTTCTTAAAAGTGACATCTCTCATAATTATACTCAAGGGTGCTTTTTAAGGTTTATAAAGATGCTTCCTTACAACAGTGTAGGGAATTATGAGATCATTCGAATGTTACCCCCATCTTGAGGAGGAAAAAGCTTACTCAGAGATGTGAGGACTTGCCCAAAGCCAGACAACTAGGAAAAGGCAGAATGGATGTTAGAATGGAGTTTATTCAGTCCAGAACCCATAGATCAAGAGATCTGGAGCTGGAAAGCACCTTAGAGATTATCTAGTCCAGGGGTTCTTAACCTTTTCTATGTCATGGACCCCTTTGACAGTTAGGACTATGGATCCCCTTTTCAGAATTTTTTTCTTTGACATTTATTTATTTATTTATTTATTGCTTTTTGCTGAGACAATTGGGGTTAAGTGACTTGCCCAGGGTCACACAGCTAGGGAATGTTAAGTGTCTGAGACCAGATTTGAACTCAGGTCCTCCTGACTTCAGGGCTGGTGCTCTAATCACTGTGCCACCTAGCTGCCCCCTACATTTATTTATTTTTAACATTCATTGAAAAAAATCAGTTTTATATTCTCTCCCTCCAGTCCCTTCACCACCCATTGAGAAGGTAAGCAATATGGCTTATACATGTGAAGTCATACAAAGCATTTCCATATTAGCCATGTTGTAAAAGGAAGGGAGGGAGGAAGGAAGGAAAGAAAGGAGGAAGGAGACAGAGAAAGACAGAGCTGGAGGGGAGTGGAGAAGAAACTCAGAGTTGCTCATTCTCTCTAGTCATGAATAGTACTTTTCATCATGGGTCCTTTGGAATTGTCGGGGATCAGTGTCTTGATTAGAGTAGCTAAGGCATTCATACTTTATCATTGTTACAATATTACTGTTACAAATGTTCTGATTCTGCTCACTACCTTCTACATCAGTTCATTTATTTTCTCAGGTTTCTCTTTACAGAATGTTTCAAATGCATAAAATAAAATACATAGAATCAATTATATCAAAAGATAGTTAACATTTTTTAAAGTTCACCAACCTCAGGTTAAGAATTGATCTTGTCTAAGTCCATTGAGCCCTGGGCTTGTGAAGTAGCTTGCCCACATCAGATAAGTTGTAAGCATCAGGGATGGAACTTAAAGTGTGGGTCTTTAGCATTCTTTCCAATATCAGTGCCAAGGCAAATTTTCCTTTTGAGGGTGCTGAATTTTTATCTGCCAAATGAATATTTGACTTTAGCTAAGCCCTTGGAAAATAGTCCACTATTCTTAACATTGGTTAATTGAAGATTATTATAACTTAAACATGATTATAATGGAAGAGATTATAACTAATAAACTTCATTTCCAAAGCACTAGAAGGTTTACAAATTATTTTCTTCACAACAACCCTGTGAGGTTGGTATTGTAAGTATTGTGCCCATTATATAGATGAGGAAGCTGAGGTTCAAAGAGATAAGGAAACACAGACGAAGGGGCAGAGCAGGGACTCCGGGGCATGTTTTCTCATTCCATATCCAATGGTCTTTCCCTTATAACAAGTTGTCTGCAAAAAGTTATCTTCCTGAAATCCCACGATGGGCTTTGCAGGAGTCCCCAGGATGAGGAGGATGAATTTTCTCAGAGGTTTTTTCTCTATTCCAGGTCTCCTGGTGGGAACTCTCGATGTTGTTCTGGACTCCAGTGCTAGAGTTGCCCCTTACCGGATCCTCTACCAGACTCCAGATTCATTGGTATACTGGACCATTGCCTGTGGTGAGTAGTAATGTTCCAATTGCCACGTTTAGAAAGAAAAGACCCGGCTAATTCTTGGTATCATAATAGAACACTGCTCTGTTTGTTGAATATATTCACTGAGAAAAGCATTTGTTTGACAGATGATAGGATTTGGAACTAATAAGAGGCATTCAAAGCTCTCACTTGACAGATGAGGAAGCTGCCTCTCAGAAAGGGCAGCTTATCCCCAAAGCTTTACCAGCAGTAAGAGATTCAAAATCAGGAGTCACAGTCTAAATCCAGATACCCAATCCCATCTATGTGATCTTTCTACTTATGGCTGGCACCCAAAGCAGCTACCAGAAAAAGGACAAAATTTCCTTGTTAAATGTTGCTGAATAGTATTACTGACTCTGGACCTCTCAGAGCAGGAACTTATAATCCAAAATAAAGGAGGAAATGCCTTTTCATCAATTGTTTAGTATCTAGCTTTTAGAGTGACCACAGTGGATAGCAGACACTCATGCTACTTTGTAGCATGGTACTGAATAGTTCCTATTTGATTATAGGACACCCCATAAATTAGATTATAGCACAATGGTTTTGACTTTCCTTCGCGCTTGGAATTTGTTTCCTCATTGCTTCTATCTTTTAGAACCTTTAGTTTTTTTCTTCAAAGTTCTGCTCAAGTTCCATCTTCCACATTTGAGCCTCTTAATATTTTTTGTCCCATAAACCCCTTTGACAGTCTGGAAACCTATGGCTTTCTTCTTGGAATAATGCTTTAAAATTCATTAAATCTATCAATTTGTGAAAGGAAATATAGTTATCAAAATGTTAACCTGGTTAACAATCCTCATTCTTTCTGAAATGTTTTCTGATGTCCCAATAATTGGCACTTCTTCCTGCTAATAAACTCATTTATTTTTGTGTATCTATTTTGTACCTATCTATATACATATATACATATATATATTCATATATCCATAGATAAAAACATGCATACATGTATATGTGTGTATGTGGAGAGAAAGAGAAATACATACACATATATATACTTATAATATATATTACACTTAATATATATATATAATGTATATATAATAGAATACATATAAGCACTTTAAAGGAGGAACTCTTTTGTTTCTGTCTTTAAATCCCCATCTCCTAGTACAGTTGCTGGCAAATTGTATGTATTTAATAAATGATTGATTTAACATAAGTATCCACATACATTGTATGTTTTCAGGGGGCCTACAAGGCCTAAGTATCCCAAATAATTATTTCTCACTAGATCCCTGATGTCACAGAACCACCATAAGAGCTCAATTCCTTTAGCATAATGCAAAGTGCAATCAATTGTTTGTGGATTCTGTATCCTCTTGGTTCCTAGTAGCTTACCTTCAAATCATTCCCTTTGTTTCTCTATATATTCAGTCTCTCCTTATCTATCATTTTCCCACCTTAGAATTAAAACAGGGGCAGCTAAATGTGCAGGGGATAGGCCATCAGCATTGGAATCAGGAGGAGCTGAGTGCAGGAGGCCAAATGTGGCCTCAGACACTTAACTCTTACAGGCTGTGTGACCCTGGGCAAGTCACTTACCCCCAATTGCTTCTCCCTCCCGTCCCCCCCCAAAAAAACCCAAGAAAACTACCTTGATTTTCCCCTGTATTTCTATCTCCCAAAGAGCCATCCCTTCTAACAAAGAATTTTTAAAGAAAAAAAATTAAAAAGAAAAAGCCCCTAACAAATTTGATGGACATATTGTTTTTAAAAAGTGACATTATAGACAGTTTTCACCAGCAACTTCATTTACTTAACTCCTTGACCTATCTGTCACTTGTATGCTGTTGACCACCCCTAGTTCTGGATATTTTCTCTTCCCTTGTTTCCTGGACATTGGTCTCTTTGTTTTGCTTCTTCCTGTCTGATTGTTACTCTTTTGCTTGATCCCCATCCAATAAGTATAAGGTTCTGTCCTGGATTCAGTAGGTGTGGCTATCTTAGCAATCTTTCTCCTAAACTTGCATCCTTCCATTACTTCCTGCTAGATGTCTCTACCTGAGTGTCCTATTCTATCCTATCAATTTCAGCATATCTAAAGCAAAATTCAATAGATATTTTCCCCAAAGCACAGCTTTCCTCCAACCTTTCCTATATCTATTGTGATTACAACTATATTTAGTCACTTACGTTTACAACCTCAATACTCTTATTCTCTCTTCCTTTTCTTTCATCTTCCAAATCCAATCATTTCTCAAAATCTTAATGACTCTTCTTCCATAACACAAGGCAACTAAGCATGATAGATATAGCTAGATCTGGAATCAAGAATATCTAAATCCAAATCTAACAAACCAATTAACTTTTGCCTACGTAAATTTCCTCAATAATTCTTGTTGCGCAAGAAAAATCAGGTGAAAAGAGAACAGGAAAAAGGAAAAAAATAAAACAAGCAAAAAACCAACAACAACAAAGGTGAAAATACTATGCTTTGATCCATATTCCTTGGTGTTCTCTCTGGATGCAGATGGAACTTTCTATTACAAGTCCATTGGAATCACTTTGAATCATCTCATTGTTGAAGAGAACCACATCCATCAGAATTGATCATGGTATAATCTCGTTGTTGCTGTATATATTGATCTCCTGGTTCTGCTCATTTCACCTAGCATCATTTCATGCAAGTCTCTCCAGGCCTCTCTGAAATCATCCTGCTGGTTGTTTCTTACAGAACAATAATATTCCATGACATTCATATACCATAATTTGTTCAGCCATTCTCCAATTGATGGGCATCCACTCAATTTCCAGTTTCTTGACACTACAAAAAGGGTTGCCACAAACATTTTTGCACCATGTGGGTCCCTTTCCCTCCTTTAAGATCTCTTTGGGATATAGATCATTTGGGCTTTTCTTGGCAGATTTACTGGAGGGTCTGCCATTTCCTTCTTCAGCTCATTTTACAGATGAACAAATTGAAGCAAACTCAGATAAGAAATTGCCCAGAGCCACACAGCATGTAAGTCTCTAAGGATTGATTTGAATTCCCATCTTCTTGATTCCTCCCTCAGCATTCTCTCCACTGTGCTACCTAGCTGCCCCAACTTTGCTTATACTTTTTATTTATTTATTAATGTATGTTTTATCTCTCCTCCTCCCTTCAAAAATGTAAACTGTTTGAAGGCAGCAACTATTATTTTCTCTTTGGATATCTAATACCTAATGTACTTCCTTTTACACAAAGGGAAATTATGAAAGCTTTATTGCATTGCATTAAGTTTTTAGCATTTAAAAATTTTTTCAATTATGGTTCAGAGTAAATGAAGGATGAATTATGATTCAAAGCAAATGAAGGTTGAGAGAACAGGCTTTGAGAGTAGAGAAGACCAATTGTAATAGCATTTTGAGAAATATGGCAGACTCCAACCAAATAGGAGCCCTGGGGGCCAGCTAGAGCACATCTTAGAATCTTATACAAAGAATGAAACCTGTAGATGTCCAATCTACATGAAGTAAACTGAGCAGCTTTTAGAAATATAGAATTTAGTGAGGGGGAGAAAAGGGAGTGGCAGTTTTAGCCTTGTGGCCAGGAATTGGGAGTTTGAAGTCATATTCGCTCGACACTGGCCATCAAGATTAGTGCTAAAGTAAGCACTGAAACTAGCAGAGAAAGAAACGATAGAAAGAAAATGAAATCACCTTTGAAAAAACAGGCACCCACAGGAGCCAAGCCAAGATCAATAAGGTGAAAATTTTCCTATTTCTCACCGTTTAACCTGTCACTTTCTCCAACCACAGAGCAACTTCCATAAATTCTAAGCTGCTTTATAGTTTCGCTGCAACCAGGCCCTCATCTAATCCCTTGAAGGCCTTTTATGGATTTTGTAAGTCTCTCATTACACGTCTCTCTTCTGTCCCTCCAAAGGATCCAGTGAGTTTTTGCCACTGAAATTTGTTTAATTCGGTCATATTCCTCTGCCATCAGCTTATTCCTTTTCAATTGGTTGTCTGATTTTGTTGCTGAGCTGGTCCATGAGCCCAATTACTCTTGTAGCAGGACATGAAGGATCCAGAATGACAAAAGCTCTGGCTTTCCTGATTTTTTTTTGTGCTTGGAGCCAAGGTGGTTTATGCTGCAAACACCAGAAAATGTAGTTTCCACTATAGAGAGTATATAATAGGTACATGACATAAGTAATGCTTGTCATCCTAGCACGAGCTCATTGCAATAAACCAATCTCCTTTCACTAGGATAGTTTTAGCTGTAAAGAAAGGGATTATTTTATATTGATTTCCTATAAAATACAGCTCCAGTGTTTCCTTATGGAAGACACTACCATGGAGATGAGGCCATTATGAGAGCCCTGGTTACCTAGAAGTAAACCTGACAATCTATTTCAGTTTTAAAACCATATTCAGTGGCTGTCATTGAAAGATAATAACAGTCTAGGCTGTAAGTACTGCAGTTTCTAGAATAAGCTGTCTCACCGTACCAAGGTCCTTTTATAAAGGTTTCTACCTAGGATATGAAATGTGGGTCAATGTTTATGCATTTTAATAGCTTTTTTTTTTTTACAAATTATATAATTGAAAAATTGGAGCAGAATTATGTGGAGAGCTTTAAAAATTTTTTAATTTGCCTCAGTCCCCCAAATTCACATTCCTGGGAGGAGCCTGAGAGGGTTTGTATGTATCTATAGAAAATCAAAAATTTTAATTGGCCAAAAAGTGATACACTCAATATTTCTTGTTAATTGGCAAAGCTAGGATTCAAACATAGGTCCTCAGATTTGAAGGAAGAGGGTGCATTTGAGGAGAAAAATGTTGAATTCTATTTTGAGTTTTAATCCATAATTTATTAGAGGCCTCCTATATACAGAGTACTCTGCTAAATAGTGGGGATGAAACAAAGTTTGGATAAGATACTTTTCCCAGCCTCATAGAACTTATAGACTGTTAGAGTTGGGGTTACATGTAGAGATAAGAACTGAACCTCAAATCTGATTGGTATAAGGAACTGCTGGGTAAAAAAAAAAAAAAAAAAACAGTTATCAATGCTTGTTAGCATCTTCTCCAAAACATGTTCTTAAAGCAGGGATTCTTAACCTGGAGTAAATAAGTTTAAAAAAATTATTATAGACTTTACATTCCCTATTTGATAAATGATCAAAGGGTATGAACAGGCAATTTTCAGATAAAAAAATTAAAGTTGTCTCATATGAAAAAATGCTTTAAATAGAGAAATGCAAATTAAAATAATTCTGAGGTACCACTTTACACTTATCAGATTGACTAATATGACAGAAAAGGAAAATGATGAATGTTGGAGGAGTGTGGGAAGTTTGGGATCCTAATGCATTATTGGTGGAGTTGTGAATTGATCCAATCATTCTGGAGAGCCATTTGGAACTATGCAATCAACCTGTGCATACCCTTTGATCTATCAATAGGGCTTTTAGGTCTGTATCCAAAAAAAGATCCTAAAAAGGGGGAAATGGCCTATATGTCCAAAAAAAATATTTATAGCAGATTTTTTGTGGTGGTGTGGAAATGGAAATTGAGGGGAATGGCTAAACAAGTTGTGGGATATGAATGCAGTGGAATACAATTATTCTATAAGAAATGATGAGCAGACTGATTACAAAAAAGCTTGGAAAGATTTATATGAACTGCTGTTGTGAAGTGAGCAAAACCAGAAAAACATCGTACGCAGAAACAGCCACATTGTGCAGTGGTTAACTATAACAGACTTAGCTCTTTTTAGTAATAGAACAATCCAAGACAATTCCAAAAGATCCATGATGGAAAATGCAGTTTCTACATTCAAAGAAAGACCTGGTGGAGTCTAAATGCAGATCATAACATACTGTTTTTACTTTATGTGTGTGTATGTGTGTGTGTGTATGTTTTCCTTTTTGTTCTTTCACAACATGACTAATGTAGAATTACACTTTAAATGACTGCACATGTATAACCTATATCAGATTGCTTTCCATCTTGGGAAAAAGGAAGAGAGGGAAGGAGGGAAAAAAATTTGGAACTCAAAATCTTACAAAAATGGATGTGGAAAATTGCCTTTACATGTAATTGGAAAAAATTAAATACTATTAAAATATAGAGAGAGACTTAATTGCATATTTTAATTTTATTGATTTACTTTATAATCTAATAAGTGATTCACAAGTTTCATCTGACTACCACAAGTCTAAATTTAAAAACTAAAGAACTCTTTTCTTAGTGTCTTAGAAGACTCAACACTAAGGAATTAAGCATCTTTCCCAGGATAAAACAGAGCTAGGACCTGATCCCATCTTCCTAATTCTTAAACCAGCTCTCTAACTACTATGCACAATGCCTTTTTGCATTGTATAATATTGGGGAAATACAATACAAATTAATATAATATCATATAACAGGTACACAACAAAGTGCTAAGTGAAAGGATGGGTTATTACTGAAAAGGGGGATCAAGGAGGGCTTCCTGGAAGATAGAATATTTCTGATGGTCATTAGATGATAAATAGAGCATGAAGAGGCAAAGAGAATGTGAGAGTATACCCCTGGAATAAGGATATTTCAGACATAGAACAAAACTAGGAAAACACAGGTCACGTTTAAGGCACAAAGAAGAATCCGATTTTGTATTTAGAGTGTCTCAAGAGGAATAAAGTGAATTGGATATGTGTCAGATTGAGGAGAGCATTGAATTCTAGACAGAGGAGTTAGAACTTTATTTGGTAGGTAATCTGGAGTCATTGAAGTTTTTTTGAGCAGAGTAATATGGTCAAGATTATGCATATGAACAATTAGTCTGGACTAGGTTTCAAGTGGAGGGATGCTAGAAGTGTGGGGAAACTTTTGCAGGTGAGAGTCAATTCACAGGTTTGGTGGTGATGGGAACAGAGAAGGGACTGATGGATGCAAGAAATGTTGCAGAAGTAGAATGAGTAAGACTGGGCTATGGGCTTGGTTTGAAAAGTTAGGGAAGGGGAGTCAAAGATGGTGTTTGGGTAACACAAGTTTTGGTTGTGTGCCACCTGCAGAAATAACCTTCTTTGATAATATAAATTCCCGGGATGATCTACTTTCTCTCCCCCATTCAATTAATGGAAGTAAGTGCCAACAGCTGACTATCTGGCAGAAAAACAGATGCCCGCTCATTCCCACAGCTGTTGCCCTCTGGCGAGGTCACCCTAGAGACAGCTTGTCTCTTGGGTACAGGAATCAATCCATTGCTCTTCATGAACTTCAGATGGGCAGAGGCAAAATGCTGCCTATCTTTCCATGTTGGATGGCTCAATTCTAGTAATAAGACAAATGCTACTCCAATGTCAGTATGACCAAAGAGAAATTTATCAAAAAGGGCTTTTAGTGACTAAGGAAAGAAATGAGCAATTAGAGGGAGGGGGTGTTGGTGGCTTCCTCCCAGTCTGAATAGTTTCTGACCTTCAGAGATGATTTATTTTTCTTATAAATGCCTTTTGTTTGATATTACATCACTTCTAAATATATCGCCATCCTCCTACCCAATGAGTCCTCCCTTTTTTGCAAAGAAAAACAAATAAGAAAACTGACAAAAGGAAATAAAATCCACCAAAAAAAAAAAAGAAAATAATATGCTTCCACATCAAAGTCCAACAGTTCTTTCTCTGGATATGGATGACATTTTCCATCATGAGTCCTTTAAAATATTGCTGAGAAGAGCAGAATCTCTCAAAGTTGATCATCACACAGTGTTGCTGTTACATGTACAATGGTTAGACCCTTGGAAGATATGGGGAGAAAAAAAAAGAGGCAGACCCCACCCATTCACAAGGAGCTTAAAATCTACCTAATGGGGGAAGAAAAAAAAGGAAACTGAATAGTGTAGGCAAGGTATCAACCAGGAGTAATGATGGAGAAGTTAATGAAAAGGCAATGCAGCCTTGTGAGTGATGAGGGTATGGCTGAGCTCAGGTCTTAGTGATGTTTCAGGACATCAGTAGCTGGTTTCTCTTTTCCACTATCTTTGTTCGGCTTTCTTTTATCATTCCAGAATCTTATCAGGGCCCTAAATGTTTCAGATTTATATACCTAATGCAACGATCTATTTTTCCAGCTTCGTATGTACCCATGCATATACACATCAGTCACAGGATGTTGCTGTAATCAATATAAACAATTATTTTATTAACTGTCCCCTCTCTGTCCATGCACTACCCATGCCCATGCTCCAGGCTGGAGACAGAAAAACAAACAGTAATTGACCTTAGGGTTCTTATAGACAAGATTCACTTATATATGATTGTTGTTGCTCATCTTTTCAGTCAAGTTTGACTCTTCATGACTCCATTTGGAGTTTTCTTGGCAAAAATACTGGACTGGTTTGCCATTTCCTCTTTCAGCTCATTTTATAGGTGATTAAACTGAGGCAAAAGAGTTAAGCGACTTGCCCAGAGTCACACAGTTAATACATGTCTGAAACCAGATTTGAACTCATGAAGATGAGTCTTCTTGACTCCAGATCTGGAACCATATCCACTGCACCTCCTAACTACCCGTATATATGATAGGAATTTATAAAATCACATTCAAGGAAGATAATGAAAGAAAGGCACTCACAGCTAAAGGGATAAGAAAGGAACTTTAGGAAGGAGCATCTGTCTGGTCAAGGGTTTCTTAACTTGGTGCCTGCAAATTACTATTTCTTTTTCCTCTTCTTTCTTCTTCTTTCTCTTCTTCCTCTTACTTTTCTTTCTTCTTCCTTTTTCTTTTCTTTCTCTTCTTCCTCTCCTTATTCTTCTTTCTCTTCCTCCTCCTCTTCCTTCTTCCTCTTCCTCTTCCTTCTTCCTCTTCCTTTTTTCTTCCTTTTTCTTTCTCTTCTTTTTCTTTCTTTTCTTCTTCCTTCTTTTCTTCTTCTTCCTCTTCCTTTTCTTCTTCCTTCTTTTTTCTTCTTTCTTCTTCCTCTTTCTCTTCTTGTTTTTCTTCCTTCTTTTCCTTCTTCTTCATTTTAAAACATTCTGAAAAGATTTTTGGAGTTTTCACCAGACTGGGCCAAAAGGGTCCTTAATGCCAAAAAAGTTAAGAACCTTGCACTAGTCCAACCCCATTTTTGTTTTTCAATCTTTCCTTTAATGAAGGAATGCCAGAAACAAGAAGCCACTTGCCTGAGTCCACAGCCTCTTAAGGGCATGACTTGAGTCTCTTGATTCACAGCCAAGTGGCCTTTCCATGACACCATGCTGCCTTCCAAACATTCTTGTAGGCAGGAGTAAAATGCCAGAGCTTAATTAACTTTTTCTAATTAATTCTGTGCCTGCTGTTCTCTCTACCAAATGGTGATGATGTTGGGAAATTCCATTGCCTTCATTAAAGGAAAGATCTGCTGTAGCAGCAGAGAATGTGCAGTTCAGGGAGTAGCTAGGTGGATACCATTCCTGGTGCGGTATCCTTCAAAGCATGATATTTCAAATGTTGGTTCAAGGGTGGTATTTAGTTTTAGATTTTGTTTTGTCTTAGTTTTAGTAGGTTTTTTTTTTAATTTCAAGGTTTGTTTCCTAGTTTGAGTTATTTGAGAGTTTTTTTTTCCCTCAAAATGGTTATAAACATATTGTCATGCCCTGAGATTACAAGCATAGTTATGTAAGGAACTCATACTCCCATGGCACTTGTTTCTAGTCTATTACTCACCATTATAATATGAATGAATAAAAAACTACAATAAAAATATTGATGAAGCAACCATTGTGGCCTAATGAGGATACAAAGAGAAGGCTAGGTAATAAGTATTTATTAAGCACCTATTGTATATCAGGCATTATAATCTCTGTTCTGTTTTTTAAAGCTTTTTTTCCAACTATAAGCATAGATAGATTTCAACATTCAACCTTGCAAAACCTTGTGTTGCAATTTTTTTTCTTCCTCTCTCACCTATCCCTGCCCTTAGATGTCAAGTAATCCAATATATGTTAAATATGTACAACTCTCCTAGACATATTTTCACAATTATCATGCTGCACAAGAAAAATCAGATCAAAAAAGAAAAAATGAGAAAGAAAACAAAATGCAAACAAACAACAGCAATAAAAAGAATGAGAATGTTATGTTGTGATCCACATTCAGTCCCCATAGTCTCCTCTCTGGTTGCAGATGGCTCTCTCCATCACAGAGCCATTGGAACTGGCCTGAATCACCTCATTGTTGAAAAGAATCTATCCATCAGAATTGATCATCATATAGTGTTTTTGCTGTGTGCAATGATCTCCTGGTTCTACTCACTTCACTTAGCATCAGTTCATGCAAGTCTCTCCAGGCCTCTCTGAAATCATCCTGCTGTTCATTTCTTATAAAACAATAATATTCCATAACATTCATATACCATAATTTATTCAAACATTCTCCAATTGATGGACATCCACTCAGTTTCCAGTTTCTTGCCACTACAAAAAGGGCTGCCACAAACATTCTTGCACATGTGGGTCCCTTTCCTTCCTTTAAGATCCTTTTGAGATATAGGCCCAGCAGAAACACTGCTGGGCCAAAGGGTATGCACAATTTGATGACCTTTTAGGCATAGTTCCAAATTGCTCTCCAGAATGGCTGGATCCATTCACAGTTCCACCAACAATGTATCAGTGTCTCAGTTTTCCCACATCCCCTCCGATATTCGTTATTATCTTTTCCTGCCATCTTGGCCAATCTGAGAGATATGTATTGGCACCTCAGAGATGTCTTAATTTGCATTTCTCTGATCAACACTGATTTAGAGCATTTTTTCATATGAATAGACATAGTTTTAATTTCTTCATTTGAAAACAAAATTTTTTTTTGTTCATGTCCTTTGACTAGTTATCAAATGGAGAATGGTTCATATGTAATCTCTCTTTTTAAGGAACTTACTTTTTAAGTAAAAAAAGCATGATTACATTAGGGTCACAGAGATTTTTCTTGAAGGTATTTTAGCAATGGCACGATGTCAAACCTAGCAGATAACTTTTCATAATGGCCTAAACATTAGAGGTCAAAAACATTGAAAGAAATTCCAAGATAAAGTTGTTAAGCTCTATTGATGACCACCAGGTCCATATCCCCACATCTCTTGCACTAGACCATCCTTTCATTTATATTCTTACCAAATCTTTAAAAATAGCCTTTTCATATTTTGTGACCTTACATGATTTCAAACAAATGTATTCCCCTGAACATTTTTAAAGACTAATTATATTTACCTCTGGACTTGTAGATACTAGAAAGAGTTTAAAACATAAGAGTTAAATGATGTGGGTATGAATCCTGGTTCTTTTTTTCCCCTCCATCCAATAAATTGTAAGTTTCCACCATATACCATATACTGCACCAAGAAATGGGGATATAATTAATTAAAAAAAAAAAAACAGTCCCTACCCTTAAGGAGACAACACACAAAAAGAGACAGGAGAGTAGGGTTAGGGGAGAAAGACCAGGGATATCTCATTCCACGGGGTAGAAGCCTGGCAGACAGTATGTGTGGAGTGGAGTGAGCCAAAGTCCATTCTCTGTACTCTATAAAGGAAAGTTTGGGAAGGAGTTTTGGTCCTCCAGTCTCCAGCCCTCCAGTTAGAAGGGAGAGAGACCAAGGTGGCTGTTGCCATTCATGGTTAATAAATTAGCAACTCATCAGGATTAGAGGTGATAATCTAACCTGGGAGGGTTCTGATGGAGTTAAAACCAGGTAGAGCAGCAGCTTGTATGGAAAGCTAGATATTTTTGATGGTTTAAAAAGCATTTTCTCAGCGAACTTTCCTTTTCTATGGTAACTTATGAAGTCTTCTAATTTTCAGAGAAGCAGTAGTAAATCCTGGTTCCAACTTTGTTTCAACTTTAGACACTTGGTTCTTTGGGCTTCAATTTGCTCCACTGTAATATGAGGAAAGCTGTGAAATAAATGACCTTTAAAGGCACTTCCATCAGAGACTTACATGAACTGATGCTAAGTGAAGTGAGTAGAAGCAGGAGATCATTGTACATGGCAAGAAGATTATACTTTGATCAACTGTGAGGGAGTTGGCTCTTTTCAGCAATGAGGTGATTCAGACCAGTTCCAGTGGTCTTGTGATGGAGAGAGACTGTAGGGACTAAATGTGGATCACAATGTTTTCACTTTTTTGTTGTTGTTTACTTGTTTTTTTTCTTTCTCTTTTTTTCTTTTTTGATTCAATTTTTCTTGTGCAGCATGATAATTGTGGAAATGTGTATAGAATTTCACATGTTTAATCTATATTGGATTCTTTGCTGTCTAGGAAGAGGGTGGAAAGAAGGAAGGGAGAAAAATTTGGAACACAAGATTTTTGCAAGGGACAATATTAAAAACTGTCTTTATGTATTTTGAAAATAAAAGGCTATTTTTAAAAAAAAAAGGCACTTCTATCTTTAAGTCTTAGGGTTTTACTTAATGCTTTTTTGGTCTTAAATATTATTTTCTTGGAGCAGCTAGATGGTGCAGTGGTTAAAGCAGGAGCCCTGGAGTCAGGAGGACCTGAGTTCAAATCCTGTCTCAAACATTTAACTCTTGCTTAGATTGTGACCCTGGACAAATCATTAACCCTAATTGTGTGTGTGTGTGTGTGTGTGTGTGTGTATCTCACACACACAAAGGGAAATTATCTTCTTGCAGGTAGATGCTTGTCCTGTGACTTTTCATCATCCACAAACACAAGTCTGTCTTTTTCTAACTGTAGAATCTATGTTTCTATCATGCAGGTATTGTTACTTAGTCTCTATTACTGGGCATCAGTTTTGTTTTTTAATACTGTGTTTATGCCAAAAAAAAAATGTCATCTTCTGAAGGGTAGATCTGCATATAGCTATGCGTTTATTGGGTTTTTTTGGTCAATGCCTTCTAATTGGTTCTCTTAAATGCCATAATTGATCTCATCAGCTAGGAGATCTGAATTGCTTATTAAGAGAATTGCAAATATTGGATGACTTGTCCTTGGATCTGTTAGGGTCTGAGAATGTGTATGTGTGTGTGATTTGTTGTAGATACTTTTATTGCATATACTACATTTTTGTTGCATATTTACAAATGATATTTAAGATTTGATCACTATAATTTTCAGAAATTTAAGTTTTAAAAATAAAATCAAGGAGTCCCAGATGCACATGCAAAATCTTGAATTAAAAAAAAAAACACACACACACCCTACTTTTTAGTATCCGACATAATTGAATGCCTCCATTTTCATTTTAGAATGGTCAAAAGTTGAAAAAAATCTAATTCCACCATCTTGGGGCCCAATTATTTAGATTTCAAGAATAGGTAACTTACTTGAAGGTCATTGAACAAGATGAGAAACAAGACTGAATGAATTCATGGGAGGGATATTTTTCCTGATTATCATCAGGGGGTATTTTGTAAGTGTGCCCTACCTATGTGTCTGTCATTCTGGTGCATCCCCTTTGGCTAATGCAGTCTCCTTTCTCAGCAAAGAGTATTCCTCAATCAGCAGTCAATCAGTCTTTGGGCATTTTGAACACATGCTTTTTCTGAATCCCATTATATTCTCAGATATTAAAATGCTGCTTCTTGTGTTTCCAGCTGATCCAGTGACTTAGGTAGCTTTCCTCACTGCCAACAGTTCCCTTTTCCAGAAAATTGTCTATTACCTCACTTTGAACTAGTCTATTTACCCAACTTTAAAGTATGACTTTGATAAAAATGATTTAAATATTCAGGAAAGAAAGGGGCTGACTGGTTCAAGTGAGGTAATAGACAATTTCACATGCCCTAATTTTCTTCATGCAATTTTCAATTCCAGTACCATTTGCCTACCTTTTCTTGAGAATTGAAAATATTTATAAGGAACAGTGAGGATTCAAGAAACTTATTGGAGAAGTGAATCCTTCCTTGGGGAACAATATTAGTTCCTAAAATCCCCTAGCATTCTCACAATTACTTTTTTAGGATGAATGCAGCTTGTGACCTGCTTAGCTATTGGCAAGATCAGAGTATCTCAGAGAGCAAATGAGTATTTTCCCTTATAGATCCCAGGAGGGTAACCTGAATTCTTTATATTCTGGAAGGAATTGCAAGGAATATGAAGAAGTGACCTGCTACTCTCAGTTATTCTTTCTAGCAGCCTGGTATCTTGGGATTTCCTGTCCTGCTTTGTAAGGGAATCTAATCCTCCCTACTAGTATCAGTTCATATTTCCTGATGTACATTTTTAAATTCAACTTTTAAAAGTTATTAAATGAATACGAAAATATGTTTAGAAGAATTGCACATGTTTAACCCAGAGTGGATTGCTTGCTGTCTATGGGAGGAGAGAGATGGAGTGGGGAGAGGAATGGAACACAAGGTTTCACAAAGTGAATGTTGAAAATTATCTTTCCATGTATCTGGAAAAATAAAAAGCTATTATAAGAAGAAATTATTAAGCATCTACTCTAAATGTGCAAATCACTATGGTGAAGTTGGAAAAAAAAAATATATAATGGCCTTTTTCCTCAAAGAGCTTACATTGTACTGGTGAGAAGAACAGAATATATAGAATTAAATAAGATGTTTTGAGGAGGAAGAGCCCTCTACTAGCAGGGAAAGCAGGAAAGGCTTCATGGAAGAAGAAATGGTACTTGAGATAAACCTTGTTAAAAGAAAGGACAGTTATGGGATAGCTTATTTAAACATATAGACTAAGGACATGAACTGTTGCCTTTAGGGAACAACTAATAATCAGTGTGACTAAAACACAGAATGAGTTAAGGGAGTATAATGTGAAATAAAATTATGTCTTGGCTGCCTTTAAATGCCAGCCTGTGCTGTTTGCATTTTATTCTAGAGGCCCTGGGTAACCACTGAAGCTTTCTTCACCAAGTACTTGGCTTTGCCACATTTGTTAAATAGATTATTTTGTCATCTGGGTACAGTAGAAATTAAAAAGAGAGGGGAATGGAAAAAAGGGAGATCAATGAGGTAACAACATCAACATTCCAAGTGAGAGCTTGAGAACCTTGAACTAAGATTGTGGCCATGGAATTGGGAAGGAGAGGATAATGGATGCAATGGAGAAAAAACTGACAAGATTTGGCTCCTGTTTAGATATGGGAATTTAGGGAAAGGGGGAGTGAAAGGATGACTGGTTGTAGATTGAAGAGCCTAGAAGGATTTACTAGAAGAATTTCCTAGAAGGAAATGATCATTTCCATCATAAACTTCTAAATTTAGACTTGGAAGGAACCTTAGAGGTAGTTTAACCCAATCCAACTGTATAGATGAGGAAAATGAGTGACAGGTCCAAGGTTACCCAGTACATATCAGAATCAGGATTTGAATCCAGGTCTTCAGATTCCAAATGAGAAAATTGAAAGAAGAATGAGTTGGAGAAAGATGACGAATTCTATTTTGAAAATAAACTTGTAGATTGAGAGTTGTAAGAAATATCAAAGACCATCTGCATTCTACAAGTGCCAGTAGTACAATAGATATATTGTATATAGATAGAGATATACAATAGGTAGTAGATTAGATATAGAGTCTAGGAGAGATATTCAGGTTGAATATATAGATTTAGGAACCACATGCTCAGGATGGAATTATATGAGATCACCAAGTAAGAGACTTACAGTGGGAAAAGAAAAGGGATCTGAACACCCATGCTTAGGGAAAGGACTTGAAAGACAAGGAAACAAAGGAAACAGAAAAGGCTTCATAAGTGAAAGAGAACCAATAAAGAATTTAAAATTAATGGAGGAGAGAGAGTTCATGAGTAGGAAGGGGTTAATAGTGTTCAAAGCTACAGGAACTCAAGGAAGATGAGGACAGAGAAAACTATTGAATATTGCAAATAAGAAATTACTTATTAGTAATCTTGAAAATACTACTTTCATATGTATAGAGGAATTACACATGTTCAACATATACTGGATCATCTGTGAGTGGAGGAGGAGGTAGAGGAAGGAAAGGAAAAAATTACAACATAGGATTTTGTAGGGATGGGTGTCAAATTATCCACATATATATTTTGAAAATAAAAAGCTTTAATTTAAAAAAAAATCAGAACAAAAGGTAAAAGTCATGGGAGAGGAAAATAAACAGAAAAAAAGAAGTGGAAAAAAATACTACTTTCAGGCAAGTGGTAGCATTGGAAGCCAAGTTGCAAAGGGTTGAGAAGTAATAGTTGGTGATGAAGTAAAAGAGAGAGTGAAAATAGCTCTTTCCAGGACCTTGGAAGTGAAAGGATGGTGGTCCGCTGAACAATAATTTGAAGGGCTTAAAGTCAGTCAGTCCACATTAATAAGTACCTGCTATATGCTAAGTGCTGGGAATACAGAACAAGACAAAAACTTGCAAATTCCTGCTTTTAAAGAACTCAAAATTGAATGGGGGAAACAATATGCACAAAAATGTACAAACAAGTTATATGCAGAATAAATTGGAAATAATCAGCAAAACCATGAGAATTAAGGGAGTTTGGGAAGGGCTTCCTCTAAATGGTGAGATTTTGGCTGGGACTTGAAGAAAACCAGAGAAACCAGAAGTCCGAGAGGGGAGTGGGAAGGGGACATGGGGAATATAGGTCACCAGCCTGGAGCTGGAGCTTATGGTTTAAGGAACAACAAAGAGGGCTTGTATCATTGCATGTCAGACTGTTTGAATGTGGGGTGACAAAAGAATTGGGGGCAGAAGAGAGAGTTTTGAACAACCAGATTTTATTTTATCCTGGAGATGAGAGGGAGCCATTAGAGTTAAAAGTGAGTGGCAGGGAAGGGAGTGACCTGGACGGACTCATTTTGGAAGATCACATTGACAGTGGTCTAGAGAAAGACTTGTGGCAGGGAGACCAATGGGCAAACCTTTAAAAGTCTAAGATGGCCTGTACCAAGGTTGTATGGTGGAGCCCTTGGCACAAGGCATTGGTACTAGATTGGTGAGGGTGAGGAGTCAAGAATCTCATCTAAGTCATGAGCCTGAGTGACCAGTAGAATGGTGACCATGACAGGAAAATGAGGAAGAGGGGATGATTTCAGGAAAGAGATTTATTTGGGACTTGTTGAGTTTAAGATGTTTATGATGTCCAATGGGCATCTAGTTTGAGATGATTAAGTGGTAGTTCTTAAAGAATTGGCAAGACCTGTATATATTTTTAGGCAGCTGGGAAGGCAGAAGGAAAGACTGATAATAAGAGAGAGGGAGTGAAAAACTGATGGAGCCAAGTAAGGGAAGATGAGGAGAACTAAGATCAAGAATACAAAAAGAAAGATTTTCCTTGGTCAGGGACATTTTTTTCAGACTGAAGCCAAGAAGATAAATGAAGGTACAAAGGGAAGATGAATGTATTTATTTACAATGGATGACTGACCTTAGATTTCTCAGAGGAAGGAGGCACATGGTCAAAGCAGGGCAGCCGTGACATAGGACTTCCGAAGAGAAAGGAGAAGTCTTGGGAATAGTGGCTGTTTGGAACATAATATGTTGGACCCGCTTCTTGGGGTAGTCAATCACAGAGGAATAGAAGAATTGTGGAACATAGCCAAGCATTCAGTTGAGATTAGATAACATAAATTTATAGTAGACACAGTCAATATGCATTATCTGATAAATGCATTGATGAGTTTCAAAACTAAGTGTCCTAGGAGGTTAGAGAGGGAGGCCCCTAAAGGTAGCATTGATGGGGATTAGCATGCTGTAGAGTTGCTGACAGCAAAGAAAGCCATAGAGAAGGAAAGGAGAAATGAAAAAGATAATTATCAGCTAGACAATGGGGCAGACATTCTGAAAGCACAACAGACAGAAAATAGCCAAGCTCAGCAGTCTTATGGGGAAGGAGATCCCTACAATCTCAATGAGTGCACTTGAATCAATCAAGGGGCATTTAGAACCGAAGGCATCAAATGTCTTAGTGTAAGGACATACCCACATTCATATTTGAAGAAGAGAGGACTGACTGTAATTTATTCAATCCTACTAATTTATTTTAAGACTGATTCATTAAGAGATACAAATACAAAAATGAAAAACCCCTGCCCTCAAGAAGCTTACACTCTGGTTGGAAGGCACAACAAGTAGCAGATGGAAAATCTATTGTTTTTCCTTCATTCTTGAAGATGACCCTGATATCAGGGATGTGATGCCATGAGATGCAAGTGAATTGGATTGAAGTGAGGGAAGGCTGGGCAAAGTCACCAGCTTCATTTTCTCCTCCAGAACCATCTGGGTCCAGTAGCAAGATATAGATCAGGATGAGTGAAGATGGTCCTGGATGCAGCGGGGGACCTTTACCTTTTTCAGCTAAGGTCTTTAAGAGGTCTCACTTTGAGGCAATATCCATTCAGTGATCATGACTCTATAAACACAGATTTCCTGAAAGTAGAGTAGTTGTTTGGGTGGCAAGTCCCAAGAACTCCTTAGATTAAATAAGATGAGGTGATGGAGGAAATGTAATACCTCTAGAGGGCCATTTGGTCTATGCAATACTCTACTTGGTCAATCTTGTTTCTTACCCTAGATACTAAACTACACCAAAAGCCCTCAAATTTCTCCCCAGACTTTGTCATGCTCTTTTGACTTGGCTTCCATTTCAAATACTGCTAACTACCTCTAATCTTGTATTCATTTGACCAATCACCTGTCTTGCCCCTTTAACCATGAGAGCATCTGCTAGCAGCAACATTGAAAACCCCTCCTTTGCCCTCTAACTCATCAAGAACCTCTAATCAGCATCTTAGAAGCAGCTGAGCCATTGCTCTGACTCTAAGTAGAGGAAAAAGAATTAAAAAATTAAAATTTTTCCAGAACAAAACAGCATATCTCCTCAACAGCCTCTGATGTTATAGGCAGTGTTCCACATTCCTGATTCTGCAGAGAAGAAAGGGGAAAGGGAAAAGACACGTTCATATATATTATTTTACAAGACACAGCATTCCTGTAAAGGAATAATTTCCTTCCATTTTTTTAATAAGAAAAGTGACAAAATGGAGAATAGAGAAATAGAGATGAAAATAGAAAAATTCTATAATTCTATAATGGTTACATAGCTGATGAGTGGTAAAGTGGAACCATCAGTCAAAGTTTCCTGATTTCTAGCCCTATGCTTCAGGCCACGAGTTCTTGGGGTTTTGGGGTTTTAGTTTTACTTTTTTTCCCCAGTGAACAAAAATTCACTTTTTCTCCTTCAAACTTTTCTCAATGGGTTGTGACAGTCTTTTTGTAGTGGCTAGAAACTGGAAACTGAATGGATGCCCATCAGTTGGAGAATGGCTGAATAAATTATGGTATATGAATGTCATGGAATATTATTGTTCTGTTAGAAACGACCAGCAGGATGATTTCTGAGAGGCATGGAGAGACTTGCATGAACTGATGCTGAGTGAAACGAGCAGAACCAGGAGATCATTATACACGGCAACAGCAATACTATGTGATGATCAATTCTGATGGACATAGCTCTCTTCAACAATGAGATGTTTCAAACCAGCCCCCATTGTTCAGTGATAAAGAAAGCCTTATATCCCCAGGAGGCCTGTGGGATCTGAGGGTGGACCACAACATATTATTTTCATGCTTTCTGTTGATGTTGCTTGCATTTTGTTTTTCTTTTCAGGTTTTTTTTCTCGTAGATCCGATTTTTCTTGTACAGCAAGATATGTATAAATATGTATACACATATTCAATTTGTCAAGTATTTTAACATAATTAACAAGTATTAAACTACCTGCCATCTAGGGGAGGGGTTGGGGGAAGAAGAGAAAAATTTGGAACAGAAGGCTTCGCAAGGGTCAATGTTGAAAAATTACCCATGCATATGTTTTGCAAATAAAAAGCTTTAATAAAAAAAAACTTTTTTCAATGAAATAAGAAAGATTTTTCTATGTCAGGGACTCCACAGTAGATTGATGAAACCTATGGATACTTTCTCATAATAAAAATTTTCCATCCCAGCTCACAGATCCCCTGAAATTTGTTAGGTGACTCTAGATGTAGTATCTCTGCTGTAGACTATACTACCTCTCTTGTGATATAGACTCTGTAAGAATTTTGTTTGCAGAGGACTCCAAATTAATAGAGAAAAAAAATCATCCTAATCTTAAATATATTTTCCTCTTCCTTCTTGAGTGTATTTGCAGTATTGTTTTTCAAGTAAAATTTTGGCTTTTTAGCAAGGCCAAGATGAAAGGTTAATTTTTCCTAAGTCCCTTCAGAATTCTGCTGAGCTTCTTGATTTTTGTTTTCTTTAAAACAAAAGAAAGGACTCTTGCTGGTCTTTCCTCTGCCTCTCAGAAATACCTCATTTGGGGGTGGAGGATGATCCTTTTGACATAGCTACAGGTTCCATTAGACTTTGGCTATTTTTGCTCTTTTTTCTCAGGAGCTGACATGAAGGATTTGGGAAAAATTTGAAGTTATTGGCAAACAAAAATAGTTAAAGAGATCCTAGGATGGGGAAAAGGAGGAAAATGTGCTTTCAGAAATCCATCCATTTATATATGAGCTAGGTGGGCAGGAAGTCATTCTTTTGTTCTGGTAGGAGTGTATTGGGTCAGGAAGTTTTAAACACATTACTTAGAGGTGATTTTGATACTACCTCTTTATAAAAATCTATCAAATAACAAGGTTAATTCAGGATCTTTACAACCACATCCTCGCTTTTGTGTCAGTGAGGTGATATTTAGATGGAGTGTTCAACTCAAATGGTTTAAATTTGGAGGTTTCTGGCAGACTGAAAATTCAAGACTTCATTGGGAGCTGTAAGGATGATCTCATCTCCATTACTTTTCAAGGAACTGAATCAGTGAAGCCTTTGCTGGTATTCCCTGGAGACAGTCTGTTTTTATGCCTCATTCATAATTGAATGGAGAGAAGATAGGGTTTTTTGCACATTATTAGGAGGCGGTTTCATCGGAATTGAAGGCATTCCAAAGCCCTTTTTATTGTTGTAACTTAACATGTAACTTATTATCAAAGCAAGAAAAGAAGTTCATATGAAAAAGAAGAAAAAGTGAGAAGTGGGAAAAAATATGCTAGTTTATATTTGTTTGGGATCACAGGAGCATTTTACATTCATTAATCATTCAGTCATAGAACTTAGAAGGAAACCTTGGTGATCATCTAGTCTAATTTTACAGATTAGGCAACTGAGGTTAAGGCAGGATTAACATTTTGCTGAAAATCACTTGGTAGTAGAGATCAGTGCTGGTATTTGAATACAAATTCTCTGATTTCCTATTTATTAATCCTTTATTAATAATGTAAAAGGGGAAAGGAAAAATCATTTAGATTCTTTCTTTTCTTTTGATCAATGACGAAACCAAAAACAAGAAGGGAAAGGACACATGTAATTTAATTGTTTCCTATTCTGATATCGCTTACAGTGTATCCCTTCTCTTGCCCCATTCCAAAGAGCCATCCCTTACAGAATAAAAGAAAAAAATAAGAAGCATGTCAAGCAGCAAGTTGCAGGGTGTGTGTGTGTGGGGGGGGGGAATCTGATGATATTTAGAGGATCTTATAGTCCCCCACTTCAGCAAAGAAAAGGAGGGAAGCATTTTCCCATCTCCCTTCTTTGGAGACAGGTTTGGTCATTGTAATTTCACAGCAGTCAGCTTTCTTTCCATTTACTTTGTTTCAGTCCTTTGTATGTGTGTGTATGTGTGTGTGTGTGTGTAATATATAATACAATACAACATGATATAATTAACATATGTTTTTATCAGCAGTCTTCTGCACCATGACAACCCTGTGGAATAATCTCCATTTTACTAATAAGGAAAATGAGGTTTAGAAATAGATATCTAGATGTGAGAAAAAATGATTAGCCCTCTTCCATGCTCCTCCTGCCTTATTCAGAAAAAAGAGAAGTAGAAATAGTAAAATGTATTGCCTAGAATTTGGGTTTTCTGGAACTTTGGTCATTGTAATTCACAGTAATCAGCTTTCTTTCCATTTACTTTATTTCAGTTGTCGTGTGTGTGTGTGTGTGTGTGTGTGTGTGTGTGTGTGTGTGTAACATGTACAATACAATATAACATAATTAATATATGTTTTTATCAGCAGTCTTCTCCCTGCACCATGACAGCCCTGCAGAATAATCCCCATTTAACTAATAAGGAAAATGAGGTTTAGGAATAGATATCTAGATGTGAGAAAAAATGATTAGCCCTCTTCCACGTCCTCCTGCCTTATTCAGAAAAAAAAAAAGAAGAAGAAGAAGAAGCAGAAATAGTAAAGTGTATTGCCTAGAATTTGGGCTTTCTGGCACTGGCTCTCTGTGGGACCTTGCACATTAACTGCCATTCATAGAGCTTTTTAAAGTTTGCCAAAGCACTGGACATGCATGGTCACAGAAGCCTCCCAACAAGCCCGTGAGGTAGGTTCTTAGATAGGAGTGTTCTCAGTTTGCACATAAGGAAATTGAGAGCTAGAGAGATTAAATCCTCAGAGACAACCCCCCAGACTTCCAGTCTCTAGCTCTCTATCCACTGACAAGCCGTCTCTACCTTGTCTTTTATATCCTCTCTGATCCTTGATTTCCTCATGATTAAATATAAAGGTTGAGTCTATGTGACATCCGTCTCCTGAGTTCAAAACCTTGTGATCTTAATCTCGCTGGTTTGACCTTCTGGTCAAAAATCATTTATTGCTGTTTTTCATTTCTGAATCTTTTCATCTTTTTTTTTGTTATTCTCTTTCACTTGGGGAAAAATAAACAAAAATAAAAACTTGGATAACCCAGGTAACATTTCCCTTCAATGTTAATAAAACAAACAGCTTTCTGAGATAAAAGAAAGAGTCTTCAGTGATTTAGAAGTCTAGGTTTGAAGCTGGGTTTTGCTACTTTCTAGCTATGTGACCCAATGGGTAAGTCACGTTAATTCTCTGATTCTCAGTTTGCCTATCCGTAAAATGGGATTGATATATACTCTGTCTGTCTCACAGAGCTGTTTGGAGTATTCAGTGGGGTAACTATGTGAAAAGCACCAAAGTGCTGTATAAAGTGTTTGGATCAAATTTGGACACTCTGATGTCATTGTGCTGTTTGTTTTTTCTGTTCTTTCTTCAGCTGGTTCCAGGAAAGAAATCACTGAACATTGGGAATGGCTTGAGCAAAATCTGCTTCAGACTCTCTCCATCTTTGAAAATGAAAATGATATAACCACCTTTGTGAGAGGGAAAATACAGGTAGTGTCTGGAAATTTTCTCTGTCCTAATCTCTCCTTAAAATGCTACTGAGTTGGGGGCTCCCCAGTGTCTCCTTCACAAAAAAATCTAGCTTTTAACTGAACCCCACAGTATTTTCATGGGAAATGTAATTAGGTCCAAGTCAATTGTGTATGATAATGGAGAAAGAGAAGCATACTTAAGTAAGATCCCCGGACCACAAAAAACCTTTTAATTCAATGTAATTAGTCATTACAACCAAATGAGGTTCACCATCTCCTCTTGCTCCTTTCCCACCAGTGGAGGATGGCAAGCAGGGAAAAAGGCTGGACAGCGGCAGGAATAAGGCAAGGCAGGGGCTGGGTACCCATCCATCAAATCAAATCAGTATTCCTTGTCATTTAACTTCTGTATGCCTCAGTTTACTAATCTTTAAAATGAGAATAATGATAGCACTGTCCTTGCCAGATTGCTGTTAGGATAAAATGATATATTTATGAACTGCTTTTCAAAACTTAAAATCAATATGTAAATTATTATTGTTATTTTTGTTATTTTTTTGCAAGGTCCTAGACTGTGGTATGAAGTTTAGTTCAGGCTTTTGACTCACAGGGTGGGAGGATAATGTATAAGCAAATTTGGCTATAATTCACAGTGTTACAATAACTACTAGAAGGATAGACCAGGACTTCCTGGAAGATGCTGCATTTCATTTGAATCTTAAAGGGTGGATAGGAATTCAAGAAGTAAATGGAATGGAAGATATGACAAGCATAAGGAACGATGGGAGCACAGACATGGAGGAGGGAGAGTTCAAGAGTAATAATAATACATAGTATATTCAAAGCTAAAGCTGAATAGTGCTAGATTCTGGAGGGTCTTAAATACTAAGTCGAGGAGATTGAAATTTCCTTAGGGGAGTAGGGGAAATAGAGGGTGAGATTTGGAGATACAAGACCCGAGTTCAAATCCCACTCCTGCCAATGACTAGCTGAATGACCTTGGCCAAGTAGTTTTATTTTTATGAGCCTCATTTTCTAAATCTGCAAAATGACTATAAAAGAAGAAGGGCTTGAAGTACTGGGAGTTGTTTAATTAATCTTCACTAAAGCTCTATTCTGATGCATTACTGAGTATCCCGAGGCTTGACCAACAAGAAGATTGGCAGATATATATATATATATATATATTTTTTTTTTTTACTGAGGCAATTGGGGTTAAGTGACTTGCCCAGGGTCACACAGCTAGGAAGTGTTAAGTATCTGAGGATAGATTTGAACTCAGGTCCTCTTGATTCAGGGCTGGTGCTCTATCCACTGTGCCACCTGGCTGCCCTGACAGGTAATCTTTTTAAACTGAAAAGATTTGATTATAGACCTTTCAGTGAACTGTCCATCGATAAGCCTGACTTTTTGCAGAGACACTTCACCATACTGGCACAAGGGAGAATGAATATCTAAGTGACTAAACTAAACTAAAAAACCACATTCTAAACCTTAGGAAAGAAGGGAGCTGCTTCAGTGAAGTGAGACTACCTTGGCAGAATCTCAGGTCCCTATAGGACTGTATCAATTTTTTTAACATTTAATTTTTATTTTATTTTTTCCTTCATTAACATGTAAGCAAAAATTATTTTTTTCTATTTTTTGTTATTTATTCTTTCCCTTTTTCCCCTATCCATTCCATGAGAAGCAATTTGATATAGATTACACATTTTTAGTCATGTAAAATGTTATTGAATTCAATTTCTATTGTCAAAACCAAACTTGTTTCAAAGCCTTTTATGTCATTTCTAATTCATTTCTCTGAGGGGTATCTCTCTGGAGCCATGTAAAAAAAAAGAGGTATGCTAATGCCTCAGTGAATGGGCTGATGTGGGGAATACAGTCTAGAAATCACAACTCACTCACTCACATCCCTATAGTTTTATCATCTCCTCGAAGATATTGTTATTATTGGGCATAGGGCTCAGATTAAAGATGGAGAGAGTGAAGGGGAAGGGGAAAAAATATTAAAATGGAGGAAGTGAAGGAGAACGAAAGAGAATAAGTATTTATTAAACACCTACTATATGCCAAACGTTGTGGTTTACAAATACTTTTTTCATTTGCTTCTTATAATCACCCTGTGAGGAAGTAATCCTAGAATAGACATGACAGAAAACAGTAAATATCATGTCCAAGTGATGTGGACTCAGCAAGCCAAAGGGAAATTCCACAGATTGTTGGATGTCTGTCAGAAGTGGAGAAAAATGAATCAGTCACTACTTTAAAAGTCATTGGAAGCAGGAGGAAAGAAGGAAGGAAAATACAGACCACTAAACTTCACCATTTATTGTTCCTTAAACAATATGGGGCCACTGCCATTACTCGAAAGTGGAATAGCATTTTCAATGTTTCTATTATCGTTTGCTTGCATTTTGTTTTCTTTCTCAGTTTTTTTTTCCCTTCTTGGTCCAATTTTTCTTGTGCATATGTATGCATATGTATACATATATTGGATTTAACATATATTTTAACATATTTAAAATATATTGGATTACTTGCCATCTAGGGGAGGGAATGGAGGAAAGGAGGGGGAAATTTGAAATATAAGATTTTGCAAGGGTCAGTATTGAAAAATTACTCATGCTTATGTTTTGTAAATAAAAAGCTTTAATAAAAAAATTGTCACCCCTCAAAAAAAATTAATTAAAGGTCCTCCTCCCCTGATTTACAGGACTATTTGTTTCCACTCAGAATAATGAACAAATCTTCTCCAGAGCTACTGCTTGTGCTGATTCCCTTCAAGGGGAGCTCAGTGCTTAAGATGGAAAAAAATTGCTCCAGGTTGGGCAGTATCAAACTAGCTTGGTAGGTGCTTTGGACACAGATCTTGGTCCTTTCTTATATAGGGCTAAGATTGCCAGTGCTTTACCAAATTTGGCTTTTTGTATTGTTGTTGTTTAAGTTTTTTTGATGTCTTTTATCACAATCATTTGTGGGTCTAGATCCTCCCTCAACTGCCCTATCACCCAGTGAAACCTCTTATAACAAAAAAAAAAAAAACAGTTAAGCAAAATTGATGGTGTATGCAACATTCTGCACCCACATCTATATTGTTTCATATTCCCTCATACAACAAAAAGTGCTGTGATGAATATTTTATTATCTATAAGTCCTTTCTTTCTCCCTTTCACCTCCTTGGGGTACATATCCCACAGTTGAGTGAATTTTCTTAAACAATTTCCAATTGTTTTCCAGAATGGTTAAAGCAATTCTCAACTCAGTTTGAATTTATGTGCTCGTCTTTCTCAGCCTTTGTAGTAGCTTGGTTTTATTTGTTTTTTTAAAAGAGAAAAGTTGGGTTTGGGCTATTGTGACTTGGCTTTTATTCTCAGTTGAAGAAGGAAAAAGATCACAAAAATATCTACCTTCCTTCAATTTATAAACTATGAACTCTGGACATTGCACAGACTTCTAAAAGTGACCTATAATATAACTTGATATTTATAGCAATCTCTTTCAGATAGCTTCAAAAACGTTTTGAGGTGACAAATAACACTTTTAAATTTGTCTCAGAATTTAGCTGCCCTCCAACCTTGGAAAGAAAGGGGAAGGAACTAATTCGGCACCAAGGATGCAGTCAGTGAATCTTTTCAGAATGAGTGAACTCCATCCACAATACCATCTTTTCTTATTTTGCAGACTAATAAATGTTATTGCTCCTAACACAATAGCATTGCTAATATTTTTGCCTGTATTTCTTATGTGTATGTATGGTTTTTCCCACTTAGGGCATTATTGCAGAATACAACAAAATTGATGACATAAAGGAAGATGATGATACTGAAAAGTTTAAGGAGGCCATTGTGAAATTTCACAGGCTCTTTGGGATGCCAGAGGAAGAGAAACTGGTGAATTACTACTCGTGCAGTTACTGGAAGGGGAAGGTCCCCCGCCAGGGCTGGATGTACCTCAGTATTAATCATCTCTGTTTTTATTCCTTTCTGATGGGAAGGGAAGGTAGGTAAAATCATCTCAAACATGCATGGAGTTTAAGGGGAAATCGTTGGAAATAGAATTTAGCTTAGTCAAGCCAGAAAGAGAGTATAGCCTCATGGAAAGACTGTTGGACTGAGAATCAGTAAGTCTAAATTTCCATCCTCACACTACTAATTGACCATGGGTAAATGTTGTAGCCAATCTGAATTTTAGCATCCTCATTTATAAAATGAAGGGTTGTTTTCCAAAGTAATTGAACCAATTTAAAAGTCATCTAGGGGGGGTTATTCATGTGTTTGTCTTTTGTCAGACTTGGTAGTTGTGAATAGAAAAGGTATGCTACTTACCTCACTGGGTTGTCATACAGAAAGTCTGTAATCTATAAAGCAATAATATATGTCTGAAAATTTACTATTTATTTATACCATACACAAATGAAAAAAAACTGAATCTTTTATACTTTTCTGTTTCATAATTTCAACTTGGTCCTCATTGCTTCAAGGCAATGTTTTTTTTTTCCTTCAATAGTATTTTATCTTTCCAAATACAGATAAAGGTAGTTTCCAACATTCATTTTTGTAAGATTTTGTGTTCCAAATTTTTCTCCCTCCTTCCCTTATCTCCTACTTCCCCAAGATAATAACCAATCTGATATAGATTAAACAAGTACAATCCTTTTAAACATATATCCATATTTGTAATTTTGTGTGAGAAAAATCAAACCAAAAGTGGGAAAAACCATAAGAAGCAAGGCAGAGCCAAGATGACAAAGTAAAGGCAAGAAAAGCCATGAGAAGCAAACAAACAACAAACAAAAAATGCTGAAAATACTATGCTTTGATCCACATTCAGTCTCTTTCTGGATGCAGATAGCATTTTCCATTCCAAGTCTAGTGGGATTGACTATATTTCTGAAAAAACAAAAACAAAAAACTCGTTAGAATGTCATAGATTTGGAACTTGAAGGGATTTTAGATGCCATCCAATATAACTTCCCATTTTACAAATGAGGAAACTGAGGTACAGAGGGTTTAAGTTTACCTAAGGTAATTAGTGATAGGAGCCAGGATTGAAATTCATATTCTCTGACTCCAAATCTGGTCTTTACTTGTTGTCATTAAGGTGTTTTTATTTTATTTTTGTAAAAGAGTCATTGAAAATATGATTATTTCCATAAGCAACCTAGGTTTAAAAACCCATTTATGGCATTGCCACCAATTATTATTTCTGTTAATTTATTTTCAGTGCTTTAAAACAGAAAACAAGGGCTCCTAAGGCTAACAAGGGTTGGGGGAGTCAGTGGGATTGAGGAGGTCCAGGGAGATTTCATCCTCAGGAAAGGTGAGAAGGGAGGGTGAGTGATCTGGAGCTTTTTCAGGATTTGGTGCTAAAACTGTGCCCCACTCCCTGTGTTCAGCCAAGTTGGTGATCCGGTGGGTGGACATCACTCAGCTTGAGAAGAATGCCACGCTGCTCCTGCCTGATGTGATCAAAGTGAGCACCAGGTCAAGTGAACATTTCTTCTCTGTCTTCCTCAATATCAACGAGACATTCAAATTGATGGAGCAGCTTGCCAACATTGCCATGAGACAGCTGCTGGACAATGAAGGTTTTGAGCAGGACAGATCCCTCCCTAAACTGAAAAAGAAATCTCCTAAAAAAGTGTCTGCTTTAAAACGGTAGGTACTGGAGACTTCCCATCAAGCAGGTATTAAAGTCAGGAGACCTAGAGAGTGGCATTATTATCATGTTTTTCTAGTAAGTAAGGGAGGGCAGCATGGGACAGTAAACTGGAGAGCTAGCTTTAAAGCCAGGAAGACAGAGAGTCAAGTTCGTTCTGGGACAGAAGCTAGCTTTGTGATCCTGGTCAAGTCATTTAACAGTGATTCTAAGTTTTTGGTGCAAAGGTGCCATCCTACATTGGTTTAACAATATATAGCAGAATTCAAGCCACTCTTAAAGAGATAAATGGTCAAAGGATATGAACAGACAATTTTCAGATGATGAAATTAAAACCATCTCTAGTCATATGAAAAGTTGCTCCAAATCACTATAGATCAGAGAAATGCAAATTAAGACAACTCTGAGGTACCAGTACACACCTGTCAGATTGGCTAAAATG
Organism: Myrmecobius fasciatus; assembly: GCA_023553655.1. Taxonomy (NCBI): domain Eukaryota; kingdom Metazoa; phylum Chordata; class Mammalia; order Dasyuromorphia; family Myrmecobiidae; genus Myrmecobius; species Myrmecobius fasciatus. Next base: position 188,430 of record JAJPUD010000169.1, on the reverse strand, counting down.
ACAGGAAAAGATAACAATGAATGTTGGAGGGGATGTGGGAAGACTGGGACACTAATACATTATTGGTGGAACTGTGAACGGATCCAACCATTCTGGAGAGCAATTTGGAGCTATGCTCAAAAAGTTGTCAAACTGTGCATACCCTTTGACCCAGCAGTGTTTCTATTGGTGTTATATCCCAAAGAGATCTTAGAGGAGGGAAAGGGACCCACGTGTGCAAGAATGTTTGTGGCAGCTCTTTTTGTAGTGGCTAGAAACTGGAAACTGAAGGGATGCCCATCAATTGGAGAGTGGCTGAATAAATTATGGTATATGAATGTTATGGAATATTATTGTTCTGTAAGAAATGACCAACAGGAGGATTTCAGAGAGTCCTGGAGAGACTTGCATGAACTGATGCTGAGTGAAACGAGCAGAACCAGGAGATCATTATACCCAGCAACAACAGTATTACATGACGATCAATTCTGATGGACATGGCTCTCTGCAACAAAGAATTGTCTCAAACCAGTTCCAGTTGTTCAATGAAGAAAGCCATATACACCCAGAGAGAGGGATATGAAATGTAGACCACAACATAACATTTTCATGCTCTCTATCGATGTTTGCTTGCATTGGGTTTCCTCTCTCAGATATTTTTTGTTCATGTAGATACGATTGTTCTTCCACAGCAAGATAAGTATGGAAATATGTATACATATATTTGACTTGTCAAGTATTTTAATATAATTAACATGTAGTGGACTTCCTGCCATCTAGGGGTAGGGAGGGGACTAGGGGGAAATTTTGTAATGGAAAGCTTTGTAAAGATCAATGTTGAGGAACTACCCATACATATGTTATGCAAATAAAAAGCTTTAAATTTAAAAAATTAAACAAAAAAATATATAGCAGTTTGCTGATCAGTATACTCCCTATTTCTATGAATCTTCTCCATGTCTCCTTAGTTGGAAGGAATTAAAACTTTTTTTGGGTAGTGAGAGATAGATGAAAAGCTCTAAACAAAGGAAGTTCTTTCCTTCTAGCATCATTAGACCCTTCTCAGATATAAAACCAGAAAAAAAAAAAAGATAGGAAAGTCTTTTAGAAAAAAAGTAGTTCACTCCTAGTTCTCATTTTCCCAAGGGTCTTTTAGCATTTGATCAAAATAAACTATGAAATTATTGTGTAGATAACAAACTTTAATATTTTGAAAGATCTGTGGACTGCTTGAAGTGAGCAGTTCTCCCAGCACAGATTATAATACTTCCTATACTTTGCAACACAGTTTTCACTGAAATATTTTTCAATCGGTGACCAATATCCAGGGAACAAATCTCTACAAACCAAGATCACACACACGAAAAAGGAGAAGGAAAGAGAGAGAGAAAAAGAGAGACACAGAGACAGAGACAGACAGAAAGAGAGAAAGAAAAATAGAGAAGAAAAGAGACAGAAGAAAGACAAAGAGAGACAGAGAGAGAGCACAACAAGCATGAAGGCACTCATGGCTGGACTTTTTTATTCATTCAAATTATTTTTTGGCTTGGTAGGAAATGAGTGTTTGTCTTGCATTCTACTAGTTTGACCTTAGATAAGCAGTGTAGGGTATTGAATAGAATTCTAGAACTGATGTCAACAAAAATCAGTATCAAGCATTTACTAGATCTGACCTTGACCAAGTTGTTCTTTCAGCCTCAGTTTCCTCATTTGTCAGTGGGGATGATAACAATCCTTGTATTGTTTACCTCACAGTATTTACCTCAGATGAGATGATATCTGTAGATATATTTTGTAAATCTCAAAATATCATGTAAAAGTGAACTACAATTATTCCAGAGCCCAGAGCTACCTCATACTCAGAGCCAAGTATCTGAAAAGGATTTTAGTGGAGGCTAAAGAATAAACAAGGAAAAGGTTTTGTTTTTATTTTTGATTATTAAATGTAAGAAAAATTGAGTATATGGTTAAATGCTAATGGGGTTGATGGGGTAATAAGTTGCAGGGTTCACTATTGTGACTTCCTTTTCCAATGCTTCTTGTTGGGACAAACATTCCTAGTCCTTGCCACACTTTTCATGACTTGTAATTGAACTCACCTACGTGCTGTCTTCCCTAATTAGAAGCTCCTTGAGAACATGGAAAATGTTCTTTTTCTGTTTAGAGCTTCAGTGCTTGGCACATAATAAGTGCTTAATAATTGATTTTTCCCCATTCATTCTGTTAATGTTGCTTTCCAGGGATCTTGATGCCAGAGCAAAGAGTGAGCGATACCGTGCACTGTTTCGCCTGCCCAAAGATGAAAAATTAGATGGTCACACAGACTGTACGCTCTGGACTCCGTTCAACAAAATGCATATTTTGGGGCAGATGTTTGTGTCAACAAATTACATCTGTTTTACCAGTAAGGAGGAGAACTTGTGTAGCCTCATCATCCCACTTCGAGAGGTGGGTATTAATGGAAAAATATATAGGTATTTAAGGTTATCTTTGTAGCTTTAAAATTCTCTCTGTGTGTGTGTGTGTCTCTCTCTGTCTCTCTCTTTCTCTCTCTCTCTTTGTCTCTCTTTCTCTCCCTCCCCCTTTCTCTCCCCCCTTTCTTTCCCCCCCTCTCTCTCCCCCTTTCTCCTCTCTTTCTCTCTCTTTCTGTCTCTCTTTCTCTTTGTTTCTCTCTGTGTCTGTCTCTCTCTGTGTGTTACTCTGTGTCTCTGTCTCACTCTCTGTGTCTTTCTCTGTGTCTCTGTCTCTCGCTGTCTCTTTCAATGCTCTTTTTAAAATTATTGATTGCCTGGCTTTGAGAATAGATGTAATCACAAATGGAATATTTTGAGTTACATAGTGCCATGTATAACTGGCTCATGCCCAGGCTCACATTAATTGTCCCTGTTCTAACTTTGGGAGTAATCTGAAGGATTACTCACCCCGCATCTTTCTTCACACACACACACACACACACACACACACACACACACACACCCCAGAAAATGTAGGCAATGTGGGCCAAGTGGCAAGAGACAAAGATTCTAATCGATGTTTTCCCAGCTCACTATGTACCCTCAGACATGTTCAAATTCTTGGTGCATTTATTTTTTCATGTGCATTCTTTGCCTTTGTTTTGTTAATCTGATGCAAGGAGCATTTATTAAATGACCTTTGAATGCAAAATTCTGTGTTAGATCGTAAAGATAAAAACAGTCTCTACCCTTAGGGGCTTATATTCTACTAGAGGGAAAGAATATGTTCACAGATAACTCTAAATAATGATCATTTGAGAAGTGGGAGAGTTCAAATAGCCACACGAAGCAAGAGGTAGCCAGTAGGGTTTAATAGGTCAAGAGATATCCCAGTTTGGTGGAGTGGGCACTGACTTTGGAGTCAAATCTAGTACAAAGCCTGCCTCTGATTACTACCTGTGTCACCAAAGGGGAACCTACTTCACCTCCTTCTGTGTCTTCATCTGAAAATTAAAGAGATTAGATAGCCCTGGAGATTCTGTCTAGCTTTGGGTCTGTGGTTTTATCATAGCTACTTAGAGCTGGAACAAACCTCAAAGATTATTTTGTCTGACCCTCTCCTCTTACAGATGAGGAAACTGAGGTCCTTAGAAATGACGTGACTTATCCAAAACCCCTATAGTTTGTGAGTTCTTGGAATAAGATTCCATTTCAGGTCTTGCCACTACTTCCCAGTGCCATCAAATTCTTCCAAAAAATCATTTAAAATCTTTGAAGTTTAATTCCTTCATGTGCAGCATAAGTAGTAATAATACTTACAATGCCTATTGTGTGTTTGTTGTAAGAAAACACTTGGTCAGTGGCAAAGGTCTACATGAGCACAAGTTGTTATGTTGAAATATAAACGAGGCAATGTACTTGAAAGTGATTTTTAAAAGTTTTCGAGATGCTAAATTCTTCCATTTTTCAAAGCACATTGTATGTCTTGTTATTCACATATCACAACAATGTGATAAGGTAGTTTGAGTTGGAAAAAGGTAAATGATAGTCACTCCATTTCACCAAAAACTTCCAGTTAGCATCTTCATTCATTCAATAAATATTTATTAAGCCCTCACTAAGTATTAAACATTAGAGATACACAAAGAGTCCTTCCCTCAGGGAACTTACAGTCTAATGGAAGAGACAACAAATGAACAAATACATACAAAGCAAATACATGATAAATAGGATAAATAAATAGGAAAAATTAACAGCAGAAGATGCTGAAATTGGGAAAGATAGAAGAAAGCTTCCTTAGAGTAGAACTTCTTAAATTTTTTCCACTTCTTTTCACTAGAGAAATTTTTAAGTAATCTCAGGAATGTAATTGCATAAAATAAGTATACAAATCAAACATTTGCTGATAATAAATTATAATTTGGTGATCCCCACATTCAGTTTCATGACCCCACAGGAAGTTATGACCCATAATTTAAGAAGCTTTGCTGTAGAAGATGGGATTTTAGTTAAGATTTGAAGGAAGCTAGAGAGATTCACAGTTGGAATGGAGGGTGAGTGGACTGAGCATGAGGGACAGCCAGAGATGAGGGATGCAGTGTTTGTGGAACAGCCAAGAGGTCAGTGTCACCATATCAAAGAGCATATGTTGGGGATAAGGTTAGAGAAAGAAAGGAGGGGGCTTGGAATTTGAATGCAAAACAGAGCATTTTGTATTTAGTCCAGGAAGCATTAAAAAGCCCTGGAGTTTTTTGAGGGATGTGTGACATGGTCAGACCTACATTTAGTGGCTGAATGGAAGGTGAATTGCAGTAGGGAGAGAATTGAGGCAGCTATTTCAATAGTCCACAAGTGAGACGATGAGGGCTGGTACTAGAACAGGGGCAGTGTTGGAAGCAAGAAGAGGGATATTCAAGAAATGCTGCAAAGGTGAGATTGACAGGCAGTGGCAAGATCTCGAATATGGGCAGTTAGAGATAGTAAGGGATCCAAGATGACTGTTCTTCTTAACTATTTTTTTTTAATGGGACAGATCTTAAAGCTGCTTCTCTAGAGCCTGCAGAATTCTCAGACTACTGGTCTTTTCATCAGGCACCTAAAATATTCATTGAATACTCACTCTATGCAGACCAGGGTACCAAGTTCAGAATGTGGGATACAAAATTTCTTACTTCCTAGGACTATATAGTAGATCTTTGGATCTTGGGGCACAGTTGTCTTAGAATCAAGGAGAGAACATCATGCTTATTTTATAAATTTATTACATAAAATAGTTTCTTTTTGCATAGAGCTTTAGAAGCTTACAAAGCACTTATTTCATAATAACCTGGTAAAAGATAAGGTGCTTATTCTCATTATATTGTTTAGGAAACTGAAGCTAAGACATGATTGGGCTTGTCCAAAAGAAAAGCTGGTGTCAAAGTCAGGATTCATAGTGAAGTTTTCCATTTCCCAAGTCCAGTACAGTTTCCATTACCTGACACTAATTACGACCTGGCTGTTTGCCATGTGGTCTGCAAAGAATTTCCTTGCACAAATACATATCTGTGCATTTAAAAGGAACTGACATTCGGTGCTGTCCCAAAATGGATTCAACTGCCTCAGGCATAATGAGTTCCTCATCACTGGAAATAATCAACAGGTGTTGAATGGTCACTTGTGGGATAACCTACATCTAGGTTATTTTTTGATATTGATTGTCTAAGGTAAGCTGCCACAAGTAGTTTCCATCAAACCTTTTTAAGAATACTGGAGTTAGGGCTACAGTATTACAAAAGAGAAATAAAACTGATTTAGTGTATTTCATAGAAACTAGCCATGAAATCTATGGGAAGACCCTGAGAAATGAAATTATATTTTAAATGTGGCTTTAAATGGCAAAATTCATTTCTGAATATGATCTAGTGAGCCATCTTTTGTTAACCAAATAGGAAAAAGTAGCTCAGCAAACTTAAGCTATGTAGTTATTGAGCCTGGCAGTATATACACAGTATTCTGCATCCACAGACCTTCCCTCTCTATGGAATGGAGAGAAGTGATTTTCTCCATTCTTCTCCAAGGCCATCATCTTCCCATTTAACCAGTAAATCATCTGGCTGAATTAATATCAGATCACTGGGTCTGATGATAATCAGAGAAGTAAATTACAAAGTACTCTGTTTCCAAAGGACTTAATGCAATTTTCATTGCCTGTGGATTTTGATGAACATACTAAAAACAGTGGTCAAAAGCACTTAGCGTCCATTCTGAATCCACTTGAGTAAGCAGTGGTCATAGTGGGAACCTGGATAATGCTAAGCTGGATCTGAGTGATAGGTCACTGTGTAAGATGAAATGTATATCAAATAACCCATTTTAGGCTTCCGTAGACTAAATGAGAAGTTGCCATGTTGGCTTCCCTATTGGAAACTGAGACAAAATGTTGACCTGGATACTATAGTTAAGATGAGGAAACATGGTACATTGGAAAGCATGTTGGTTTTGGAGTTCAGTGAAACTGGGATTGAATTCTGAGTGGGCCACTTAACCACCTTCTGTATTTGTGGGCAAATCACTTAACCTTCCTTGGTCCATCAGTCTCATCTATAAAAGGAGGGAGGGTGGGTAATAATAACCCTAAGAGCCTTTTCAGCTCTCAATCAGTGATCCTATGAACTCCATGACCAGATTTATAATAGGCTAAAACAATGACCACATATTAGTCACTGCCCAGAAGCCTTTGTGGGAGATACACCTGTTATCAATATCCTACCTTAAATGGATTTCATGACTATTCCTCCTTGGAATATTAGGGGTCTAGATTTAATTGCTTTTATCCAAATCCCCCTTGTATTGCTCATTGGGGTGCCATGAAGGATTATTTATGCTGTTAGTTAAATTATGTCCTGCCCCCAGGCTAGGATTGACTCAGCATTATAGAATAATAAGTTAATTCTTGGGATGTGACCATAATTTTCACCTGTGTTTATTATTAACACAGTTTATCTTAAGTTTCTACTCTATTTAACTAATCTGTAAAAAGCAGACCTAGACACTGTAATTTATTACCCACAGGGTCATTCACCAAGGCTCAGATTCTTTCTGGCCTTTTTATCAAATTTGTATTCAGATAAATGGAGTAATGATGAAAATGGTTGATTGTCTAACTTCATGTAGCACTTTTAAGGTTGGCAAAGCAAACATACACCAGACATGTGAGATATAATCACACACTCCCCCTTTACAGAAGAGGAAATTAAAGGGCAGAGAAGTTAAGTGACTTTACCACTGATATCGGTCACAATAAGTGACTGTGGTGAGATTCAGCACCAGTTCTTCCTGGCTCCAAGGCGGACAATCACTCCATGACATCATGGTGACTTTTTATGTTGGTTTTATATAGAACTGTAACTTCTCTGGGTTTTGTGGGTGAATGATAAATATGTAGGTAGACCGTGCTGTGGGCCCTGACATTCCCCACTCATAGATAACACAGTAGGATGTCAAGGCGGACTCACAAACCATCCAATTGGTTTGGGAAGAGGAAGTTTTTAGAGGGTCTCATTTTGCATTGTCTATCTTAGGTAGTTGGGGATTTTTATGAAAAAGTTATTTTCATTTCTCTAGCTGTTTAATATTTGTATTCTTTACAATTTCTCTTAGAAAATGTCAGGGCAGTGGTAGGGGCTTTCTCTGATTTGAATCCCACCTAAACTCACTCTAGCATCTGGAGTTTTGTATTTTAAAGAAAGATTCCCTAAGCTTACTATAGCCAAAAAAGGGACCTGGTGTGTATGATGCATGGTATGGCTTCTATTTGGAAATAGTGGCTAGATTTCAACATTATTAACATGTAGTGGACTTCCTGCCATCTGGGGAGGGGAGGGGACTGGGGGTAAAATTTGTATTGGAAAGCTTTGTAAAGATCAAGGTTGGGGAACTACCTATACATATGTTATACAAATAAAAAGCTTAAAAATAAAAAAAAAAAAAGGAAATAGTGGCTAGAATACCGGACCAGCTTCAAATGCTACTTCATGTCCTTAGTGTATGACTCTGGACAAGTCACCTGATATCTCTCAGGTTCAGTTTGCTACCTCATGTTGCTTCCTTGCTCCTACCTCACTGGGTTGTTGTGAGAATCAAACAAATTAGTGTATATATAAAGCACTTTGGAAATCTTCAAGTACCATATAAGTGGCACCTATTGTTATATTTCTGGGCAGCTAGGTGGATAAAACACTGGCTCTGGAGTCAGGAAGTTTTGGATTCCAATCCTATCTTAGCCAGCTGTGATTCTTAGTGACATTTAACTCCTTCAGTCCTTCCTCCATCCACCCACCTCCCCCTTTCCCACCCAGGCTCTCCATTACATACAATTTGCTGATCAGGATCAGTGAATTTTTCATATCATGAATTCCCCATCCCAATAAGATCACAAGGTCAGCCCCCCATTGTTCTAATTATTATTATCATTATTAATGTGCTAACTATTAATTCATATTTAATTATAAAAGTAGTTATTTTATCCACTTAATGCAGTAGTTTGTGAAGATAGGGATCAGATCTTTGATTTCATTGGTATAGGCAACTTTAGGTAAATAAACTTTCTCTACCAATGCATATTGACACCTTCTCTTTAACTTAGAGTCTTAGAGTACTAAGAGATTGTTACTTAGCCAAGATCACACTGAAGTTATATTTTAGAGACCTTTCTGGCTCCAAGACCAGCTTTCCATCCACATTCAGCACGCCATGCTGTCTTTCACATAGGAGTCTATATATTCAAGATCACACAGAAATGGCAGGATAGCAATCTGGTCCAAGACTCTTTTCTGAATTCTATTGAAAAAAAAAGATAAGAACAAAATGGATAATATCAAGGATTCATGCTGAACCTTTCAAACTTCCTTTCTTGCTAAAAGGAGAGTACCGAGATTATTTCTTCAGAAAACCCTACCAGAAATTCTTATAGATTAACCTGAGCAAAGCATGCATGCTTCCATACACACATATATATTCACACATACATGCATCCGTGCATGCATCCACACACACATGCATCCACACACATGATGTACCCACACATGTGCATCCATATATACACATGCATCCATACATATCTATATGCCTCTACACAACTATACATGCATCATATACACAAGGCATCCCCACACACATGCATGCATCCACATGCA